>SJYX01019747.1:94232-132513 GCA_006410675.1 Oreotragus oreotragus | reverse complement strand
TCTGGGATGGGATGGGATGGGTGACAAACAGTCTGGGATGGGATGGGATGGGTGACAAACAGTCTGGGATGGGATGGGATGGGTAGGCAGGGAGAGGCAAGAGGGAGGGGACAGGACTGATTCATGTTGTATGGCAGAAATCAACACAACATTGTAAAGCAATTATCCTCCAATTAAAAAGAAAAACCAATGTCTGCTTTCCTCCTGCTCCATCCTTGTTTGCACTGAGAAGGGGGAGATAAGAGGAGGTGGCAAAGAAGAAAATGACTATCAGTTCCTTGTTAAGGGGAGGGGAGTTAAGCTGAAAGCTGGCTGCCTTGGGAATGGAGAGGATCCGCAGCTCTATGTGTAGCCCCGGCCTAGGTGTCACCTCTAGCTATCTGTTAACCCTCTGGCACTGGTCTTCCCACAGGAAAGCTCTCCTTCATTTGACACATGCTGTTTGAGAAAACTAGAAGGGAGTGGAAAGAAGAAGATAATGCAGTGAAAGTGCTGCACTCAATATGCCAGCAAATTTGGAAAACTCAGCAGTAGCCACAGGGCTGAAAAGGTCAGTTTTCATTTCAATCCCAAAGAAAGGCAATGCCAAAGAATGCTCAAACTACTGCACAATTGCACTCATCTCACATGCTAGTAAAGTAATGCTCAAAATTCTCCAACCCAGGCTTCAGCAATACGTGAACCGTGAACTTCCTGATGTTCAAACTGGTTTTAGAAAAGGCAGAAGAACCAGAAATCAAATTGCCAACATCCACTGGATCATGGAAAAAGCAAAAGAGTTCCAGAAAAACATCTATTTCTGCTTTCTTGACTATGCCAAAGCCTTTGGCTGTGTGGATCACAATAAACTGTGGAAAATTCTGAAAGAGATGGGAATACTAGACCACCTGACCTGCCTCTTGAGAAATCTGTATGCAGGTCAGGAAGCAACAGTTAGAACTGGACATGGAACAACAGACTGGTTCCAAATAGGAAAAGGAGTACCGTCAAGGTTGTATACTGTCACCCTGCTTACTTAACTTATATGCAGAGTACATCATGAGAAACGCTGGACTAGAAGAAGCACAAGCTGGAATCAAGATTGCTGGGAGAAATATCAATAACCTCAGATATGCAGATGACACAACCCTTATGGCACAAAATGAAGAGGAACTAAAAAGCCTCTTGATAAAAGTGAAAGTGGAGCGTGAACAAGTTGGCTTAAAGCTCAACATTCAGAAAACGAAGATCATGGCATCTGGTCCCATCACTTCATGGGAAATAGATGGGGAAACAGTGGAAACAGTGTCAGACTTTATTTCTTGGGGCTCCAAAATCACTTCAGATGGTGACTGCAGCCATGAAATTAAAAGACGGTTACTCCTTGGAAGAAAAGTTATGACCAGATCAGTGGAGAAATAACTCCAGAAAGAATGAAGAGACAGAGCCAAAGCAAAAACAACACCCAACTGTGGATGTGACTGGTGATGGAAGCAAGGTCCAATGCTGTAAAGAGTAATATTGCATAGGAACCTGGACTGGTAGGTCCATGAATCAAGGCAAATTGAAAGTGGTCAAACAGGAGATGGCAAGAGTGAATGTGGACATTTAGGAATCAGCGAACTAAAATGGACTGGAATGGGTGAATTTAACTCAGATGACCATTATATCTACTACTGTGGGCAAGTAATTTGTTACTCATAGCTTATTTTTTTTTCTAAATATTTTAATGTCTTAATAAGTTTCAATTCTCTTTGTAACTGAAATAAACTTAATATTAAGTGAAAAATATCATGTAGAATATTGTCCCATGTCAACTGAATCTATTATTTAAAATAGTCAGCCATAAATCAATAATGCTAATATGTTACACCACAAAACATGTTAGATAAATTAACGAATTTAACCATCAAATATATCCGTTAAGTAGCTTTACAACACCCACTTCATAGATGGTGAAAATTATAAGAAACAAATTGATTCAAATTTCTAAATCATAAAGGTAATATGAGCCAAACATAGGACTTTATGAATCAATACATTACAGCTCTAAATGATCATAGACTTAAATATAAAATGTAATCCAAAATGTTAATTCTTCTATATAGTACTTATATAGATTTGTTGCCATCTTTTGTATACACAATATTTAATATTTGTAATAAAATAATATATGTAATATCTAAGTATCTTCATATATATGATGTGTATATATTTTGACCCAGAATTTCACTTTTGTAAATAAAACCCAGATGAAAAAATTAGAGATAATGGATTATATGCAGTTATTAAATTATTTACTGCACTGCAATCATAATAAAGCAAATTAGAAACCAACTAAATGTTCCTCTCCAAGAGATTATAGAGCACATTATGGTATATCCATGTGTCATTGGGAATTAAATTTTGCAAGAATTTTTAATAATTGGAAAATATTAATTATACAAAAGTAAACATACTAGATTTAAATATTTATAATCATATATTCATTCAGTTGTTATCTTGATGATCACTATTTATCAGGCACTATTTTAATAAAGAGGGAAATATAATGGTAAATAAATGAAATCCCTGCTCGTACAAACGTTGCTCTATTATTGACCTATTCATCTTCATTCTTGTTTAACTACCTATTGAGTTGTATTTGCTGGCTAAGGTCTGTCTAGTCAAGGCTATGGTTTTTCCTGTGGTCATGTATGGATGTGAGAGTACTGGTAGAGTGCAGTCTATGGGGTTGCGAAGAGTCGGACACGACTGAGTGACTTCACTTTCACTTTTCACTTTCATGCATTAGAGAAGGAAATGGCAACCCACTCCAGTGTTCTTGCTTGGAGAATCCCAGGGATGGGGGAGCCTGGTGGGCTGCAGTCTATGGGGTCGCACACGACTGAAGTGACTTAGCAGCAGTCCTTTACCTATACCCTCAATTTCCAACCATTTATGAAGGTTATCAATTCTATTTCCTCAATCTCTCTACCATCTGTCCCCATCTTTCCATTTTTATTGCTTCATAACTTAGTTCAAGCTCTCAGTGCTTTAACTTGGATGGTTGTCAATAGTTTCTTTATTGGTGATTTGTCCTTTTAAAGGCTTAGTGAGACATACTAGGCGCCTTTCATTATTTGGCCCCACCTAACTTCATTGGACTGATGCTAAAGCTGAAACTCTAATACTTTGGCCACCTCATGCGAAGAGTTGACTCATTGGAAAAGACTAGTCAAGGCTATGGTTTTTCCTGTGGTCATGTATGGATGTGAGAGTTGGACTGTGAAGAAAGCTGAGCGCTGAAGAATTGATGCTTTTGAACTGTGGTGTTGGAGAAGACTCTTGAGAGTCCCCTGGACTGCAAGGAGATCCAACCAGTCCATTCTGAAGGAGATCAACCCTGGGATTTCTTTGGAAGGAATGATGCTAAAGCTGAAATTCCAGTACTTTGGCCACCTCATGTGAAGAGTTGACTCATTGGAAAAGACTCTGATGCTGGGAGGGATTGGGGGCAGGAGGAGAAGGGGACGACAGAGGATGAGATGGCTGGATGGCATCACTGACTCGATGGATGTGAGTCTGAGTGAACTCCGGGAGTTGGTGATGGACAGGGAGGCCTGGCGTGCTGCGATTCATGGGGTCGCAAAGAGTTGGACATGACTGAGCGACTGAACTGAACTGACTGAACTGGAAAGAGGAAGTGCTTCATAGGTGTGGTTATTATTATAAAGAACAGTTGCAACGACATGCGGCTTGGAAATTGGATCTATGTTCACCGTTCACTCCAGGGTAGGATCTCTGACGGTTCCAGGCCCAGGAATTCTAGGGAAAATACAGGGACGCGGCAATAGGTGACCTTTTGATGCACAAGGCCAGCGGTGGCTGCGCTTGCTGACATGATTGCCCAGAGGGGACAGAAGCAGCTGTTAGAGGTGGGAGGAGCCTGGGGTAGCACCGGGAGGCTAGGTGGGTGGAGCCATGGTGAAGTGGGAGGAGCTCCAGTGCCCCGCTCTGTCCAAAGGAGACAGAGGGAGAGAAAGCTTAAAGCCTTGCCAGAGTGTGAGCATCTCCAAGTGTGATGAGACTTGGGCTCGACCTCCGTTGGAAAGCAATCTGCTGTACACTGGGGCATATAAGTGGATAACTGACAGGGCCAGGAGGAGCAGAGAGAGAGTGCAACTGAAGAAAGCTTATTTGTTCACTTCTCCCTGCTCTTGTCATCTAGGGTCAAGTTCACAGTTAAAGTAGAAGAGCATGAGCTGTCTGTCACTTGGCAAGAAGGTGTGATATGTTGCAAGGAAGGGAGAAGCTAACCAGCAGGTAGGATCCATCCGGTTCTAATCATCCGCCTACCTCCTACACGGTGTCTGCAATCTCCCTTTCTTCCAGGAGTTCAAAGAAACAGAAGGGTTCCATCCAGACTGCCCTGCCCTTGAGCCACCCTCATAGTTTCCCTAGTATGCTTCCAATTTCCAGAAGGAAAATAATGCAAACCAATTTGAAAGGAAAGGGATCGTCCCTAAAATGTGGCAGCTCTCCTGTAAAATGTCTCACAGTTCCCAGAAATGGTTGTCTGTCTCTAGAGAATGTCATGGAGAAGGCAATGGCAACCCACTCCAGCACTCTTGCCTGGAAAACCCCCTGGGCAGAGGAGCCTGGTGGGCTGCAGTCCATGGGGTCGCTACAAGTCAGACATGACTGAGCGACTTCACTTTCACTTTTCACTTTCCTCCATTGGAGAAGGAAATGGCAACCCACTCCAATGTTCTTGCCTGGAGAGTCCCAGGGACGGAGGAGCCTGGTGGGCTGCCGTCTATGGGGTTGCACAGAGTCGGACACGACTGAAGCGACTTAGCAGCAGCAGCAGAGAATGTCATAGAATGTGAAAAGGATGGGCTCTGAGTTTATAGATGCTCAGATTGAAGCTGGAATTGACCACAAAAGTGTTTACTCCCAACTCCTCATTTTATTTGGGAAGAAATAGAGACCTAGGAAGGTTAAGGGACATGCCCGTGGTCATCTAGTCCCCCTTTCTAGACATCTTTAGGTGGATCTGTCAAATGTACTAGCTAATGACCTCCCACCACCTCCTTTTCGAATTTTACTTAATACAGGTAGATCCCTAATAGCCATGTGGGTGCTCTGTGAACTTAGTCCACTTGCTGTAACTGATCAGATCAGGGGTACATACATAGTTGTGTCATTCATCTCTTAATATTTGAAGCCACAAAAAAAAGAAAAGAAAAAATTTGAAACTGTTAGTGATCCAAAACTTTTTATAGGGCTGGAAATATAACTTGTAAGTTCAGGAAATATAACTCACATGTATGTTAAAGAGGCATATTTGCCTGTCGCATACCTGTGCACCAAGGACAAAGAAAGGGGTCCGCAGAGTGAAGCAACTGTGCAGAAAATGATAGAAAACTGTGAAGAGGGTGTGAATCCTGGGCCTTGTAGTTCCACTTTCCAGTCACTCGCTGAGCTTGGCTGCATTCCTGCTCTTGGATATATCCCTCCACCCCCACCCCTTTCATCCGTGTTACAGTTCAAGTTGTTGTTGCTTGGTCGCTAGGTTGTGTCTGATTCTTTTTGACCCCAGGGACTGCAGCATCCTTGGCTTCCCTGTCCTTCAAGTTACTTGCTTCTGTTACTTGCAACCAAGGAATACTAATATCCTCTCACAGTGGAAGTAGACATGGGTGCCAGCATGGCTGTCTCAGCTTGCACTCCTGGTGATCAAGCAGGGAGCCCACCTGAGCCTCCTTTTTCTCATTGGTTGCTGTGGAAATATCGGCAGAGGGGCCATTGGGAACTGCTTTTCTGCATCCAGAAGGATGCAGCATGCCAGGGATGCTACTAAGAGCACCCAGATGCCCACGTGACTGGGATGCATATAAAAAGGGAGGAGATCACAGCTGAGCCGTCTGACCATCTGAATCATTGAACCCCAATCCTCCTGGGACAGCCCAGCTCTGGCGTTCCCCTTTTCTCTGTCTGAGATCCCGTCAAGACTACTTTCTTAGTCTCTGTGTGTTCTTAGATCAGCCATTTCCGAAAAACCTAGCTAAGTCCAGTTCTCCTCCCTGGGAGCAAATATTCTCTCACTGCAGCTCAGGATTACAGACCTCCAGTCCTTGGTTCCACATTTCTCAGGTCAGTCATCTGCTCTCTTTTGCCTGGGCCCTGATCTCATTGGGTTCCTCAGGAACAAACCCTGGGAAAGCCTTTGTGCAAGTGGATTATCTCAAGGAGTGCTGGCTGGGAGATGGGAGGTGAGGGAGGGAGGGAAGGCGGCTGGTGGCTCAGATGGTAAAGCGTCTGTCTACAATGCAGGAGACCCAGGCTCAGTCCCTGGGTTGGGAAGATCCCCTGGAGAAGGAAATGGCAATCCACTCCAGGACTATTGCCTGGAAAATCCCATGGACAGAAGAGCCTAGTAGGCTACAGTCCATGGGGTCGCAAAGAGTCGGACACGACTGAGTGACTTCACTTCACTTCTTCAGGGAGAAGGTTACTACTTTGGGCAACTTGGGTGCAATCCTGCCCAGGGGGCTTGAGGGACAGTGGGAAAATGCCTCAGAGTTTACAGAAGTTTCCTAATGTTCAAGGAAGCTAAAATCTATTTATTTTCCAATTCCCAAGCAACGTGAACTGATGGCTATTCCTGGAGGATCAACTTGCCAATACCGCCGGCTAGTCCCACACTTGGCTTGAGAGCAAGCAGAAGAGATGCAGGTCCTTGCAACAGGATGCATTCCACACATGTTCCCTGGTGAGGTCCCAGGGCACGTGGGCAGAGCACAGCAGTGTCCACTACAGCCCATGTATCCCGACTGCACCTGGGCTTTGGTACATGATTACACAAGCTTGGCATTGTCCAACCGGAATCAAAGACAAAGCATTCAGATATGAGGACCCTGGAGCCCTGTATCCAGCAGAGACGAGCTCCAGAACTTGAACCTCAGGCTGGTACTCATCCCCACTCAGCTTCAGCCCATGGAAAGCAGAATTAAATCCATTCCACACAATTTTGCACAAATGGAGATGTTACTTTGTGATGTTAATCACATATGTATAAAGTTAATGTTTTTGCGTTTAAAGAAAAGCTTTATTTCCAAGGCTATTCCAAGTTTTTATCAAGTTTCTCTTTCTCCCTTACCCTCCATGAATGTAGATGCAGGATCAAGGAACGCCACAGGACAGAGAGATTAATATTTGTTCCTCTGCTAAAGCATAACACAGTTGAAAGAGCATGAACGAACCAAGCTAGTTTTATTTCTGCTTTTGTGTCTTAAAAATCCTTCTCAACCCTGAAGTCAGGAAGATATACTTCAATGTATTTTCTAAAGGCTTTATAGCCTATCACATTTAAATATTTAATCCAGTTAGAATTGATTTTTCTATCTGAGCTTTTTTCCAGTTTAGATTACCCAGTTGCCAAAGAAACATCTATTGAAAAGACCATCCTTTCTCCAGAGTATGAAGTGAAGTGAAGTCACTCAGTCATGTCCGACTCTTTGTGACCCCATGGACTGTAGCCCACCAGGGAAGCCCTTGCCATATATCTAGTGTCCATACAAATGTGAGTTTGTTTCAGACTCTACTCTGCTCCAGGAGTGGCTTCCCTGGTGGCTCAGAGGTTAAAGCGTCTGCCTACGATGCGGGAGACCTGGGTTCGAACCCTGGGTTGGGAAGATCCCCTAGAGAAGGAAATGGCAACCCACTCTAGTCTCTTGCCTGGAGAATCCCATGGATGGAGGAGCCTTGTGGGCTAGAGTCCATGGGGTCGCAAAGAGTCAGACACAACTGAGTGACTTCACTTCATTTCTGCTCCAGTGGTCTATTTACCCATCCCTGGAACAAAACCGCAAAGTGTTGATCAGTATGGCTTACAAGTTTTTTCATGCAGTAGGACAGGTTCTCCTACTTTACTTTTCTTGTGGACTTCCTCACCAATTCTTGCCCCTTTGTATTTCAGTATAAACTATAGAATCAGCTTATCATAGTAACTGGAATTTTGGTTGGGATTGCTGAATCAATAAATCATTGGGGGAGAATTGACATACATACAGTACACTCCCTTCCATTTATAAGCTAAAAAAACTACAGTGCTTAGAGATTGATAAATTTAAAATACAGCAAAGAATCAATTACCATCATAGTCAATGGAGTGATTACATCTGAGAGGGAAGTAAGAGGCTTTGATTTCAAAGGGATACACATGAAGCCTTTGTTTTATTTTTTGACCTGATGGTAGTTATATGAGGGTCTGCCTTGTAATTATTTATTAAAATGCGTATCTATGATTTGCTTAATTTTTATAGTATTGTTCATGATAAAATATTTTTAAAATTCTAACTCTGACTCTTGCTAGTTATTACATTAATTTTTGTTACAGTAAAAAATGTAACAGTTTCTCTCTAAGCCCTAGTTTTCCCATTTGTAAGCTGGAGTTCATACCTACATCATAGATTTATCTTTTCTTACAACATTGCAAACAACACATACTACTATGCTTAACACATGCTAGATCATCAAGAAATGCTGATTTACTTCCCGCTCCCTGGCAATCTCTAGTAGAATCAACCAGAGGTGAAATGACAACATCTAGGAGGATTTTGTATTCAGGAGTCCCCTGCACGCAGCTTTGGACTTGAACTCTGTCCTGTACAAAATGAATGTTGACTGGACAGTGAGGTTATCTCTTGCTCTTTCTGGAAATCATGACATCTGTCAGTTTTATCACCTTAGGTGTAGGCAAAGTGAAATCCGTTCAATAATGCTTATCTCTAAACCAACCTTCTGCTGAGTCACCAATTGGCAATGGGCTTCCTCCCCACCCCTTTCACTCTGTCCTCGGCTTTAGAAAAATTAACCTGTAGCCTTTGACCCCCTACAGGTAGGCACTGCCAGACTACAAATGGTAGGGAATGGTGATAGAGGTTTTTAAATATTCATTCTGAATTGCGATCCCTTTAAAATAATGCCTAGGCCAGGGTGGTGGGTGGGAGAAGGGGAGGAGAAGGGGTATTTCATGATACACACACACACACATATATCTTCTTTGCAGCTATTACAAGCCAGGCACCAAAGTTAGTCTTTTAATAGTAAAAATTAAAACAATAATGGCTAAGATATGAGTGATTGCAAAATATGCCAATCATTTTGTTTTGTACTTCAGGTGTATTTTATTTAATCCTCTCATGATAATGTGTTCTTTTTATCCTAGATTTTGCAGTGAGGGATACTAGCTTTACTAGCTTCACTTACTAGCTTTATCTCATAAGCTGGGTCTTAGAGAAGTTATGACTTGCCACCCACTCCAGTGTTCTTGCATGGAGAATCCCAGGGACGGGGGAGCCTGGTGGGCTGGCGTCTCTGGGGTCGCGCAGATTCGGACACGACTGAGGCGACTTAGCAGTAGCAGCAGCAGCAATGTCTCATAACTAGTAAACTATGGGGACCTTAATAGGCTGTGTATCTAAATTTGTGTAATGGCAAGTTAAGAACGGAAGTGGTGGAGATACACATACTCTATATGCACATGAACTGGCCTTTATGCTGTGTCTTTTGTTTCTGCAATGAATGACTGTCACGAAGTGGTGTGATCTCCTACCTGCGTCATCCCTCTGTGACTGGTGGATACGTGAGTCAGTGAGTGAGTATGAAAGTTGCTCAGTCGTCTCCGACTCTTTTGCAACCCCATGGACTGTAGCCCGGCAGGCTCCTCTGTCCATGGAATTTCCCAGGCAAGAGAATTGGAGTGGGTTGCCGTTTCCTTCTCCAGGGGATCTTCCCAACGCAGGGGTCAAACCCGAGTATTCGGCACTGCAGATTCTTTACCGTCTGAGCCACCAGGGAAGCCCTGGCTGACACATAACCGTTCACGAATAAATAACCACAGTGAGTTTCCTGCTCAGACTGGCTCTGTGGGCATTAAATAATCATGGTAAAAACGAGATGATGAAGGACGAAAAGGACACAGGCTTTAACCCCACTTACCACAAGTGCATTTTACAGCCAGTTATTCCACATCTGAAGGAAACAAAATTTCCACCTGTACACAAGTTAGTTGCTGGCTGGGCCTTGCAGAAAGCAATTATCTGTGGTCAAAAGAAATATCTGACCCTAGACCTTTAAGACAAAAACCAACCAACCAATATGGATATGAATGAAAATGTGTATTTTTTGATACACACACACACACTCACATATATATCTTCTTTGCAGCTATTACAAGCCAGGCACCAAAGTTAGTCTTTTAATAGTAAAAATTAAAACAATAATGGCTAAGATATGAGTGATTGCAAAATATGCCAATCATTTTGTTTTGTACTTCAGGTGTATTTTATTTAATCCTCTCATGATAATGTGTTCTTTTTATCTTAGATTTTGCAGTGAGGGATACTAGCTTTACTAGCTTCACTTACTAGCTTTATCTCATAAGCTGGGTCTTAGAGAAGTTATGACTTGCCACCCACTCCAGTGTTCTTGCATGGAGAATCCCAGGGACGGGGGAGCCTGGTGGGCTGGCGTCTCTGGGGTCGCGCAGATTCGGACACGACTGAGGCGACTTAGCAGTAGCAGCAGCAGCAATGTCTCATAACTAGTAAACTGTGGGGACCTTAATAGGCTGTGTATCTAAATTTGTGTAATGGCAAGTTAAGAATGGAAGTGGTGGAGATACACATACTCTATATGCACATGAACTGGCCTTTATGCTGTGTCTTCTGTTTCTGCAATGAATGACTGTCACGAAGTGGTGTGATCTCCTACCTGCGTCATCCCTCTGTGACTGGTGGATACGTGAGTCAGTGAGTGAGTATGAAAGTTGCTCAGTCGTCTCCGACTCTTTTGCAACCCCATGGACTGTAGCCCGGCAGGCTCCTCTGTCCATGGAATTTCCCAGGCAAGAGAATTGGAGTGGGTTGCCGTTTCCTTCTCCAGGGGATCTTCCCAACGCAGGGGTCAAACCCGAGTATTCGGCACTGCAGATTCTTTACCGTCTGAGCCACCAGGGAAGCCCTGGCTGACACATAACCGTTCACGAATAAATAACCACAGTGAGTTTCCTGCTCAGACTGGCTCTGTGGGCATTAAATAATCATGGTAAAAACGAGATGATGAAGGACGAAAAGGACACAGGCTTTAACCCCACTTACCACAAGTGCATTTTACAGCCAGTTATTCCACATCTGAAGGAAACAAAATTTCCACCTGTACACAAGTTAGTTGCTGGCTGGGCCTTGCAGAAAGCAATTATCTGTGGTCAAAAGAAATATCTGACCCTAGATCTTTAAGACAAAAACCAACCAACCAATATGGATATGAATGAAAATGTGTATTTTTTGATACACACACACACACTCACATATATATCTTCTTTGCAGCTATTACAAGCCAGGCACCAAAGTTAGTCTCTTAATAATAAAAATTAAAACAATAATGGCTAAGATATGAATGGTTGCTAAATATGGCAATCATTTTGTTTTGTACTTCAGATGCATTATTTTATTTAAACCTCTCATGATAATGTGTTCTTTTTATCCCTCATTTTTCAGTGAGGGATACTGGCTTTACTAGCTTCACCTACTACCTTTACCGCGTAAGCTGGGTCTGAATTGCTCTAAGGATCTGCCAGTCCTTCCACAGAGCCTCCTAGCATCCCTCAGTGTCTGTCCTTGTTATGGTGGTTCTTCACGCTCCACCCACTTAGTTTTCCTACTACGCTATTTCTTCCTAATCTAATCTTATATTAATAAATAAATAAGTTTTCCTCACCTATGCTGTCCATGCTTCGAATTTCCCTGGATCCACCGGAGCTGGACCCTGGCAACCCATAACTTCTGTTTCGAGCTCTACACCCATGCAGTGTATGCGGGGAACTTTAGTCACCCCTTTCTCAATTCATTTCTTACATGAACCCAAACACTGGGCTCGTTCATCACTACTGTTCATCTATTAAGTCAAGATTCACCCAGAAACATCCCAGAAGATTTCTTTGGGTATACCTTGTTACCATGGTGGGGTTGAGCTGCCCATCAACATGTCCTTTGAAACTTATCTTGCACCTAGCCCATGAGACGGGGAAGGCAATGGCACCCCACCCCAGTACTCTTGCCTGGAAAAGCCAATGGACGGAGTAGCCTGGGGGGCTGCAGTCCATGGGGTCGCTAACAGTCGGACAGACTGAGCGACTTCACTTTCACTTTTCTCTTTCATGCATTGGAGAAGGAAATGGCAACCCACTCCAGTATTCTTGGTTGGAGAATCCCAGGGATGGGGGAGCCTGGTGGGCTGCCGTCTATGGGGTCGCACAGAGTCGGACACGACTGAAGTGACTTAGCAGCAGCAGCAGCAGCCCATGAGACTTCTGGACCTCTTCCTGATTTATAGGAATCCCTAGATTTCTTGGCCAAGATGATACCTGACAACCGATTGACCCTTGTTCATCTACTAGCAGGACAAGGAGAGGTTTGTGCAACTGCAACACTTTCTGTTGCGCATACACCAATACCTCTTTCCAGGCAAAAATCCACACTGAGGAAATCTGACAACAAGCTACTTGGCTTCCTTAGACAATTAACCACCAACACTTGATATTTAACATGGGCGGGGATATTGAAAACTGGTTATCTTGTTTGTTTGCTTGGATCCCACAAGGTTTAAAAAAACTTTCTGGCAGGAGGTTTTCATTTTTTATAACTTTTCTTTTCAGTCATGCTGATTTATGCCATATTTTGCCTAGTGCTCCACCATCTTCCCTACTGTTGTAAACCTGTGACTAAGATTTTTCAGTCCAAGAAGGAGACCTAGGACCTCCAGGTTCAGACCTTCTATTCTAAAAATAGATAAACATGTTAGACTTGAACCCTGAAATTAACAAAAATATATATCCAAGCAGAATGGTTCCTTGGCAGGGGTAACATCACCCCTCCTACCTGGTCAACACTTAAGGAAACCCTCCTAAAGTTAACCTGTTTCCTTCCTTTCCTAGGTCCTTTAATAGGCATTGCTGTTCACCTTTTTAGCCCTTGTTTGTTTAACCTTTTGGTTACATTCGTGTCTTTTAGCCTCCAAAAGTTTGAGGTAAGACTCATGATGGCTCAAGGAATCCAGCCCATTCCAGCAGAAACAGGCTGAAGTTTGCTTAACAATCCTAATCTAATCTTATATTAATAAATAAATAAGTTTTCCTCGCCTACGCCATCCACGCTTCGAATTTCCCTGGATCCACCGGAGCTGGACCCCGCCAACCCATAACTTCTGTTTCGAGCTCTACACCCATGCGGTGTATGCGGGGAACTTTAGTCACCCCTTTCTCAATTCATTCCTTACATGAACCCAAACACTGGGCTCGTTCATCATAACTACTGTTCATCTGATTAAGTCAAGATTCACCCAGAAACATCCCAGAAGATTTCTTTGGGTATACCTTGTTACCATGGTGGGGGTGAGCTGCCCATCAACATGTCCTTTGAAACTTATCTTGCATCTAGCCCATGAGATTGCTGGACCTCTTCCTAATTTACAGGAATCCCTAGATTTCTTGGCCAAGATGATACCTGACAACCAATTGACCCTTGTTCATCTACTGGCAGGACAAGGAGAGGTTTGTGCAACTGCAACACTTTCTGTTGTGCATACACCAATACCTCTTTCCAGGCAAAAATCCACACTGAGGAAATCTGACAACAAGCTACTTGGCTTCATTAGACAATTAACCACCAACACTTGATATTTAATATGGGCAGGGATATTGAAAACTGGTTATCTTGTTTGTTTGCTTGGATTCCACAAGGTTTAAAAAAACTTTCTGGCAGGAGGTTTTCATTTTTTATAACTTTTCTTTTCAGTCATGCTGATTTATGCCATATTTTGCCTAGTGCTCCACCATCTTCCCTACTGTTGTAAACCTGTGACTAAGATTTTTCAGTCCAAGAAGGAGACCTAGGACCTCCAGGTCCAGACCTTCTATTCTAAAAATAGATAAACGTGTTAGACTTGAACCCTGAGATTAACAAAAATATATATCCAAGCAGAATGGCTCCTTGGCAGGGGTAACAGCACCCCTCCTACCTGGTCAACACTTAAGGAAACCCTCCTAAATTTAACCTGGTTCCTTCCTTTCCTAGGTCCTTTAATAGGCATTGCTGTTCACCTTTTTAGCCCTTGTTTATTTAACCTTTTGGTTACATTCGTGTCTTTTAGGCTCCAAAAGTTTAAGGTAAGACTCATGATGGCTCAAGGAATCCAGCCCATTCCAGCAGAAACAGGCTGAAGTTTGCTTAACAACAGGTCTCATCTGCTCCGTCTTGTGACCCTAATCAAGGACTTACCATATGGAGCCAATTTGTATAATAAACGTATTTCACGATGAACAGGATAGATACCAGAACATGCCCCTTTTCAATAAAAACAGCCAAGGGACTTCCCTGATCGTCCAGCGGTCAAAACTCCATGCTCCCACTGCAAAGAGTGCGGGTTTGATCCTTCGTTAGTGGACTAAGATCCTGCATGCTCCATGGTACAGACCAAAAAAAAATTAAATAAAAATTTAAAAACAGATTAAAAACAACCAAAAAAGTAGAATCCTCTCAGTTGCTAGAGGTAGCATGACATAGCCATGATCTGCTGTCCAGAAAAGAACTAGAGATCTCAAGAGTCCCTGGACACAGAGAAAGGACAGAGAATGAAGGAAATATAGACCGGATACACAGTGGAATCCCCTGGGGAATTTAAAAAATCACGGTATCATCCACAAGAGATTTTAATGCAATTGGTTTGGGGCCCTGGCATCAGGATTTTAAGAGTTTCCCAGCATCCCAAGGGGCTCTAATGAGCCATCAAAGCTGAGAACCACTGACATAGAGGAGAAACATAATCGATAGGAAGTTGGGCAGTTTTAGGAAAACACAAAGGTGATGAGAATTATGCTGATTAAACTTTTTTAAGTTTGTTTGTTGTTTGTTTGTTTAGCTACACTGCATGGCATATGTGATCTTAGCTCCCCCACTAGGGATCAAACCCATGCCCCTTCCGATGGAAGCACACAGTCTTAACCACCAGACCACCAGGGAAGTCCCTTGACTAAATGTTTTATCCTTCATGGCAACTTCATGTTTTAAGTAACAACCGTCTATTCAGCACCTGCTGTGTGCAAGGAACTATACTTCACATTTGGACATTCCTTACAGTGACCCTGGAGTTTTTTAACTGAAGAAGTTGAAAGTCAGGTGAGGAAATTCCTCTGAGGACAAATGACTCCTAAGTTGCAGAGTCTGTGTCTTTCCTTTACACCAGTTACTCCAACTTTAGTATGCGTCAGAGCCACCAGGACGCTTGCTAGAAAAGCCCTATCACAGGGGTCCCCAAACTTTTTGGCACCAGCTTTTATGGAAGACAATTTTCCCACAGCCAAGGGGTGAGGGGATAGTTTCAGAATGTTTCAAGCACAGAGATGGGGAACAGCTGTAAATACAGATGAAGCTTTTCTCACTTGCCGGATGCTCACCTCCTGCTGTGTGGCCATAGACCAATACCAGGGGTTAGGGCCCCCTGCTCCATCACACAGGGATGAAATTAAATAGGTTTTAACAGGCTTGAGTCTTTCTCCCCAGGTTAGTCTAATGCACGTGCGCCACAGAGAACTTTTGAGAAAGAGTTTCCCATCTACACTGTTTCCTCTGGCACAGGGCTCCCAACATAACATAGTAGAGGCTCAAGAAAAATTTGCCAGAGGTAGGGAGGGAGAGGGGCTTCCCCAGTGGCTCAGCAGTAAAGAATCCACTTGCATCGCAGGAGACATAGATTTGATCCCTAGGTCAGCAAGATTCCGCGGAGGAGGGCATGGCAACCCACTCCGGTATTGCTGCCTGGAGAATCCCAGAGAGAGAGGAGCCTGGCGGGCTACAGTCCATGGGGTTGCAAAGAGTCAGACATGACTGAAGCGACTTAGCACTCACACATGCGAGCAGGAAGGGAGGAAAGAAGGAAAGGAGGCAGGAAGGATATACTTGGAACTATACTAATGGTTGAGTAATAACTATTAATTGATTCGCTGAGTGATAACTAGGATGACTGTAAGATAGTAGTCAAAAATATTAAGGAATGTATCTGTGGGGCTTGTCTGTCCGTCTTTCTTCCTATTTGGTGTCCAAGAGCTACAACGAGAAACTCTGAAAATGGGGGTTTAGAGGCAGAACGGGGCCACCCCAGGGGTGGGAGGCAGGCAGGGTGGGTATATTCTTCCACAGGGCCACCACGGTGGCCCGAGGACGCCAGAGGCGTCCAGTTCCAAAGCCTGGGCTCTTGAGCACAAAGGTGCTTTCTTGTTCACACACCTATTCTATTTAACTTGGTTTTGACATCCATGAAGAAAAACATCCGTTAACACACATAAAATTGCAGAGGATCAGGCTTGCAGTTCCAGCTGGCATTTCAGCTCTATTTAATGAACAGTACCATCCAGCAAGAAGGATTCCATCCTTTTAAAGAAAAGGTTATAGGCAAAGTGACAAGAACAAAATAGATCTGAGAGTTAAATGACTCTGCCTGCATAAGCAGGAGAAAATCACTCTGAGTTAGTTCCCATTGCCCCCAAAATCTCTATATCGAAAAAGTAATAATTACCAAGTTTCAGCAGCACATAATATTTTATCTAACCACATTTGTGGCCAATAAAGGAATTCAGACAGTCCCTCAGAGTCTGTTCACTGCCAAGGATAGAACTGTGTTGTAATATTGACAGAGAGCCAAGCCACATCTCTTCCTGCCTCGCCCTCCCCCCAAGTTCTCTGCAACCGTCATTAATTGCCTGTCAAAGCCAGTGACAGAAGCTGAACAGTGACCCAGAGATAGAACTTCAGTGAATATTTCCTCTTTCAACTAAATGTATTTGTGGGTTTCTGATGGACTTTAGCATGTGTTTGTTTGAATGCATGAATAAGTCAAAGAATTAATTAACCTAAAGATAGCCTGGGAATCAATGTAAACAAGTCTACACTGGACTTCCCCAGTGGTCCAATGGTCAAGACTCTGCAGGTCCACTGCAGGGAACATGGGTTCAGTCCCTGGACAGGGAGGTTCCTCAAGGTGCAGCCAAAAAGAAAAAAAAAGGTTACATAACTGGAAAAAGAACAGTACTTGGAATGATTCAGAAATGCTGTAGTAGTTGCTCACTAAATGAGTGTTACATGGCCCGGGGGAAAAGTACCCTTTGAGACACGGAACCAGGTGAAGCGCATTTATTGGAAACCCCAAGGCTGTTTCTAAAATGTGCCTAATACTAAGTATCTGGGTTTGTTTGTTTGTTTAATTAAAAATGCAAATTCCCCACACTCCTGCTATACATATTCAATTTCTGCAGATCTACTGCAAAGACTGGAAATCTGTATTTACAAAAATTCTTAAATACCCAAGGGCCAAGCTGTTATGGTCATGTGCTATTTTTCTTCAGTTCGGTGGAGTTTGACTCATTCATTCATTCATCAGACTTTTATCGTCTACTGTATACTAGGCAGAAAGTTAGGTACCTGAAATCCAGCAAGACCAAGGAACACCAGGTCCTGTGCTTATGGGCCTTACCTTAAGGGAGAATAGAAACTTTCTCAACGAACTGAGATAACAACTCAAGAGCATTTTGAGACTAACACGCCTTTATTAAGTCCCTGGGCTTCCCTGGTGGCTCAGAGGTTAAAGCGTCTGCCTGCAATGCGGGAGACCTAGGTTCGATCCCTGGGTCGGGAAGATCCCCTGGAGAAGGAAATGGCAACCCACTCCAGTATTCTTGCCTGGAGAATCCCATGGACGGAGGAGCCTGGTGGGCTACAGTCCACAGTGTCGCAGAGTCGGGCACGACTGAGCGACTTCACTGGCCTGATAGATGAGAAAAGGGAAAGGACAGACAGAAAGAAATCTCTTATAAAAGGATTCAGACTCAGAGTTTAGGAAGATGCTAGAATGTGTGCAAATGCTTATTTTCTTATCCTCACCGGCACTCAGGGTGGGGGGCCTGAGAAGAGAAGCATTCCTGTGGTTTCCTCGGGGTCACTGCAGTGACCAGAAGTAGCCACAGGCCCAGAGGTAAGGCCTGACATCCACAACAGGAACGTGTCCCTCCCTGGGGCCTCTGGGACTTGACATAGAACTGTTTCCAGAAAGTAAATGTTGTAATTACTGCAACAGATGAGTGAAGCTTTCTCTGGTTTCTGAAAAGCATTTGCTGTGAAGGTCTCCTCGGGGAGGCAATGGAGAGCTGGGGCCACGAGTGCTTCTCTTTATCAGCAGTAGACAGAAAATGGGTTCCAGGTCTGAAATACCAAAAAGCACCAGAATCCTGGCTTCTCCACTTATTCATTGTGTGTGTCAAGGTAACTCCTTGAGCCTGTTTTCCTGTTTCTCAGGATTGTCGTGAGCATTATGTGTCAAAAAACATATGAAGTGTTTGGCAGAATTGCTGGGCCGTGGTAGGCAATTAACAAGTCACTGCAATTATTTTCATAGGTGTGCATAAAAAGAATACTATGTGTTGATGGATACCAGTTTTTCTGGCTGTCGTCTTGGCAAGTTTCCTGCTTATGGAAACTAAGTTTTCACACCCATCTTCCAGATTTTCTATATAGAAGATATGCATTAAAAGCTTTTCTGCACTTCCCTGGGGGTGCTACACATAAGAAACCACTTGCCAATGCAGAGGACAGGGGTTCTATCCCTGATCCAGGAAGATCCCATATGCGGGTGGGCACCTAAGCCAGTTGTTGTTGTTATTTTAGTTGCTAAGTTGTGTCTGACTCTTTTGTGGCCCCATGGGCTGTAGCCTGCCAGGCTTCCCTGTCCATGGGGTTTCCCAGGCAAGAATACCGGAGTGGATTGTCCTTTCCTTCTCCAGGGGATCTTCCCGGCCCAGGGGTGGAATCTGTGTCTCCTGCGTTGGCAGGTGGATTCCTTACCAGTTGTGCCACCAGGGAGGCCCAGCTAAGCTTGTGCGCCACAGCTGCTGAGCCAGCTCCCTACAGCCCGTGCTCTGCGACGAGAAGCCACTGCAATAAGTCTGTATCCCGCAGCTAGAGTAGCCCCTGCTCACTGCTGCTAGAGAGAGCTTGAGCACAGCAGTGAGCTTTTGACTGCACATCACAGTCAAAAACAAGTTAATTAATTAATTAAAAAGAAAAATCTTTTCTCATTCAAAGAGTGTAAGAGTAGGTCCTCGTGGATTTAACCCCATTAGAGAAGGATCCCCAGCACAGACCTAGCTGAAGATCGGTTTCCAGGGTCTCCCCTTTTATTCCTGACAAGTAAGAATTGTTGCTGGTATGCAGATCTTAATGACAAATGTTCAGGACTAAAGCATGACCAGTACTGAGTTTTAGCTAATCAATTTAGAGATCAGAAAGAGAGTTCAGAGCATTGGTGGATTATAGAATTTAAACAGTGGGTGAAACAAACACCTAAGGAGCTAGGGACAGAATGAAAGCAATGGAGACTTGGGGTCCCATTGGAAGGCGAGTCTCAAAGGAAGACAAGGAAGGAAAAATTATCAAAAGCAGGGCAGAGTATCTCCATTAGAACCTTGGGTACTTTGAGTAGTGCCTGGGTCTCAGCCCGGCACTGAACCCCATCAGGCCATTTATTCACTGGCCCATTCATGTGTTCATTCAACAGGTTTTTTATTATGGACCTAATGTGCAACTGCTCATCACAGCAAGTACATAAAAAATTCCTGAACAGGATTGTCAGAATGCTCCATGTAATGACTGACTTTGGGCAGGTTACTTTACCTTTGTACCTTAACTTATTAATTGATGAAATGAGCATAATAGCAGTGCTTACCTCATAGATATGTGATAAGGAATTTAAAGTGTAAAGTGCTAAGAAGAGTGCCTAGAAAATGGTAACTCCTCAATAAATATTAGCTACTGCTTATTATGAATAGAAAGTCATTTGGTTATCAAACTAGAATGTTACTTTTAGGAGATTATCAAATCTTTCCATCCCCCGATCATCCCCACCACCCCAACATACACACATACTCCAGTTCAAGGTCATAAGATTTACAGTCAGCTCCATCTTTCCTAGACTTGAAAATTTCAGAGGTCTTTCCTTTTCCTTCCTTTAGATACCTCACATAAGATTCTTTTGTTTGTTTCACTTCCTTCACATTCCCTCCCCTCATTTTTGCAACTCTAAAATTCCTGTTTCTGTTCAGAGTGTTCATTTTATTCACATGCTTACTGCTCTCTCTAATGAGTCTTTGCTTCTCCAACACCTATGACTGGAGACAGTTTAAAAGAACCAAATAGAAAGTGCTCAATAAATATTCTTTTCCTTCACTCTCATCATTTCTTCTAATGTGACTCTCTATCCTTGAGATCTATGATCCAAGTTAAAAATGACTGGTTCCTCTTAAGGTGATTAATAGACTTTAATTCATTCTTATGCCCTTAAACTGATGACTCTCACAGGACTCAGCCTAAGATTTACTTATATTTGAGCTATGTCTACAATTTTCTTCAAATCTCCCTGTCACCATTTGCCCACCACAGAGAATGGAAATCTCATCAAATTCCTGCCGACCCCACAAGGGTATTATAAAGGTTAATGAGGCAATTTCCCAGCAGTTTTTTGAGTGCTGAGAGTGTATGAATATTATTATGGCAAAAATATTGAGGACTTTCAGTGCTTATAAAATAGCAGACATTTCCCTTAGGCTGTTAGATAAGGATTTTTAATTTTGACTTTTCAGATTTCAGTAAATTCAGTTTCTTTCATCTTTAGAGTTTTGTTTTGATGCTATGGAATTCTGAGTCTTTTGTAAATTAGACTGTATATGTATAAATACAAATACGTATATGTATTTTTATATGTGCATAAATAATTTTATTTGTATTTAGTAAAATGCAAATGATTTTATGTATACTATATATATATTAGATATAATTATATATAATATAATACTCCAGTGATTTTATGTATAATACTAAAAAAATCCTTCCAGAAATAAGTTTCTGAAAGAATAAATATTAAAGACTTGAGAAAGGAATATTTACCCACCACTGCATCTTCAATCTGATACTTGAATTTCCCCTAGGATAACAGTGGTAAAGGTTATCTATGTGTAAATCTCCGCACTGACAACTTGTTTCATTCTAGAAACTTCCTAAAATGTAGAGAATTCTTCCTTTTTCTAGGGAAGGGCTATTTCATGTCTCCTCATCCCTGAAAGTTCCAACTCTTCTTCCATCCCATGCAGTAGGCAATCTTGATTCTTGCTTTGCTGGGGAAATGAAAGCCATCAGGAGTACTTCCATAATCTCCCTTCACCACACATTCTGCCTTCTCTCCACCTCCTATGGATGGATGAACTGTCTGTGCCTCTGGCTAAGACCATCCTCTCTCCTCGGTTTAAGACCCTGCACCACCGTTCTCCTTTCCATCATTTGTATCATCCACTTTCCTCTTCTTATTGAATTATTCCCATCAGCATACAAGTACATTGTGAATTTGCCCATCTTCAAATAACTTTTTAAACCCTGTGTGTCCCTTCAGCTAATACTCATTTCTCTCCACCCTTTTTTATTTTTTCTTGTGTTTATTTCTTTCGTAAATTTTTTTTAATTTTATTTTCTTTTTCAGCTGCACTAGGTCTTCATTGCTGCCTGTGGCCTTTTCATAGTTGCAGCAAGCAGGGTCTACTCCCTGGTGATGCTTGGGTTCATTGCCGTGACTTCTCTTGTGGAGCAGAGGCTCTAAGTGTGTGCGCTTCAGTAGCTGGGCGCAGGGGCTTAGCTGCTCTGCAGCATGGAGGATCCTCCTGGATCAGGGATCAAACCCACGTCCCCTGAACTGCAAGGCAGATTCTTAACCACTGGACCTCAAGGGAAGCCAGTGGCCTTTTCATAGTTGCAGCAAGCAGGGTCTACTCCCTGGTGATGCTTGGGTTCATTGCCGTGACTTCTCTTGTGGAGCAGAGGCTCTAAGTGTGTGCGCTTCAGTAGCTGGGCGCAGGGGCTTAGCTGCTCTGCAGCCTGGAGGATCCTCCTGGATCAGGGATCAAACCCACGTCCCCTGAACTGCAAGGCAGATTCTTAACCACTGGACCTCAAGGGAAGCCCCTCCATCCCTTTCTGGCGAAAGTCTTTGAAAGTATTGCCTGTGTCTGCTAATCCAAGACCTCTCCTCCAGTTCGTCACAAATGCCCAGCCATGCCATCCACCCTGCACTTCTCCAGGTCACCAGGGCCCTCCACTTTGCTAAATCTGCTGACCATTTCTCAGTCCTCATCTCCTGGGACCTAGTGGGGGCTAATGACCTAGCGGATCACTCTCTCCGTCTTGAAATCCTTCTCTCACTCAGCTTCAGGACACACCCCTTGCCTGCTTTTCCTCCCTCTTTTCTAGCTGCCCATTCTTAGTCCCCCCGCTTTGATTCTGCCTTCGACATACTTCACTTCCAACCCCACCTTCGGACCCCAGCCTTGTCTGAGTTAACTATCATCTCTCACTTATGTTATTGCAACTCACCTCACAACCGGTCTCCCTTCAACTCCCCTTGTGGGAGTTTCTCACAGCAGCAGCCAAACTGATCCTGTTAAAATAGGTCAAGTGGGGGACTTCCCACTTGAAGTGCTTAAGACTCCGAGCTTCCACTGCAGAGGGCGTGGGTTCTGTCCCTGGTCTGGGAACTAAGATCTCCCCAAAACAAAGGTTTTAAAAAATAGGAAAGCATTGATACGGGTGTGATGTGGTCCCTTAGTCTCCCCAGTCCTGTGGCACCGCATCATACAGCATGCTGTGCACTTCAGTGATACACACAGATGCGAGATGTGCTGCCTAAGACTGCGTCCTGAACAACCTACCTTTCAGCTCCCTGTCGATCGTCACTTGCCAAAGTAAAACCACACAGCCACATTATCTCCCTGTTAATACTCATCCTGACCCATCCCTTCAGTCCCAGCGGAAGACTTGTGGTGGTCATCTCCTGATGACCTCCCCTTACCAACATTCTTTATTCTTTTAATTCTATAAAAAATAAATAAGCATGCATCTTAAATAAAATAGGTCAAGTTGAGTCATCCTTCTGCTCCAAACACTGCAGGGGCCTCCCGTTCCATCTGAAGTAAAAGCGAAGTCTTTTCTGCCCACTGTGACGGGATCCTATGTTACCCTCCTAATCTCTTCTCCCCTGCCTGTGCTCTGTAGCTAAGTTGTGCTCGACTCTTTGTGACCCCATGGACTATCGCCTGCCAGCCTCCTCAGTCCCTGGGATTCTCCAGGCAAGAAAACTGGAGTGGGTTGCCATTTCCTTCTCCAGGGGATCTTCCCGACCCAGGGACTGAACCTTTGCCTCCTGTTTTGGCATGCAGATTCCTTCCCGCTGGGCCACCTGGGAAGCCCCTTCTCTCCTGCCATGTCCCCGCCTTTGTCACTCCACTCCAGCCGTCTGGGCCTCCTTACTGAGCCCAGCCCTTGCTAGTCCCTTCTATCCACGGGGCCTTTCTCCTTGCTCTTTCTGCTCTCCCCACAAGCTTCCTCCTTCTTCTCCCCACAAGCTTCCTCCTTCTTCTCCCCTCCCTCACTCCCTTCATGTCCTTACCCAAAAGTTGCCCTTCTCGGGAAGGCCTTCATTGACCATCCTATCAAAAATGATAAGCGCCACCCTCCCCCCCAAATTCATATTCCCTTTTTCAGCTTTTATTCTGCCTCAGCTCTTTTCATATCTGCCTTTATCTCATTCATTTGTTTATTATCTGTCTTGCACACTAGAATGTAAGCTCCATGGGGATGGGGAATTTTTTTTTTTTGTCTATTTTGTTTACTGTTTTATCCAGTGCCTAGAACAATATCTGGAAATGAATAAACATTCACTATAAATATTTGCTGAATAAATTATGAATGAAAGAGATAAGTTAGTTCGTTATAAATGGCCGACTGTTAGGACAGGAGAATGCAAATACTGGCATCACAGCACCCCTTTGGTGAGGATTAGGCATCTGTGTGTGCACCCTGTACATTCTCAGGGCAGTGAAGCTCCTTGGCTGGGTGACCTCACCCTAACCCCAAAACAGTCTTCCCCACAGAGGTCAGCTCGCGCTCAGAGAGAACAGACTCTCCACCAGACGGAATTTGTCAAGCTTATCGCCGTGAAGTCATCAACAGAGGCAAATAAGATTATGTCCTTCTTCAATACGCTGCCAGGTTATCAGGCTTCGATCTTCTTGGCTTTTGTCTCTCAGTTTTTTGTTCCCAACTCCAACTGGTGAAGATTTCTATTCAGATTTCATTAAACTCTTCAGGAACTGGCTGTATTATAGTTTTCTGCTGTTAACAGTTGACTCTCACTGTCAGCCTGAGCATAAACATTTACGTAGGGTACCATTCATCATTCATCAACCATTTATGGAGCTACAAAGTCCCAAGCACAGTGTAACAGAGGCAAAAATAAATAAGGTCCAGTCCTTGCCTTTGAGGAGATGGAAGTCTACAGGGAGAGGGAGACTTAGAGGAGAATTCAACGCAATATTACAAGAGCAGAGACAGATGAAGGGTTATGGGTATGTCGAGCTAAGAAGGATGAAGATTCTGGGAAGCTATGAGTTTTGTAGGAGGAGAAGGTGCTTCCTGAAAAGAGAAAGTACATCACAGCCAGAATTGCTGTGGGAGATTCCCTCAAACACAATGATCTCCACCTCACCCAACACAACACAAAAGCCAACTAACTCCTGCTTGCCTTTAGCCTGAACAGTGCTCCACCTAAAAATAACATGATCTTTTACAAAATGTTATCTGTCATTTGATCCATCCCCAGGAATTGCCCCTCTGTGGTGAATATCAGTCTGAGTAAATACCACAAGATCAAATCATCAGAGGGGCCCACTTGGTAGGTTTCCCACCTTGGACTCAGACCAGTAGAGCTATATGGCTTGAGAGACTCAGTTCAGTCCAGTTCAGTCGCTCAGTCGTGTCCAACTCTTTGCGACTCCATGAATTGCAGCACGCCAGGCCTCCCTGTCCATCACCAACTCCCGGAGTTCACTCAGACACACGGCCATCGAATCAGTGATGCCATCCAGGCATCTCATCCTCTGTCGTCCCCTTCTCCTCCTGCCCCCAATCCCTCCCAGCATCAGAGTCTTTTCCAATGAGTCAACCCTTCACATGAGGTGGCCAAAGTACTGGAGTTTCAGCTTTAGCATCATTCCTTCCAAAGAAATCCCAGGGTTGATCTCCTTCAGAATGGACTGGTTGGCTCTCCTTGCAGTCCAAGGGACTCTCAAGAGTCTTCTCCAACACCACAGTTCAAAAGCATCGATTCTTCAGCGCTCAGCCTTCTTCACAGTCCAACTCTCACATCCATACATGACCACAGGAAAAACCATAGCTTTGACTAGATGGACCTTAGTCGGCAAAGTAATGTCTCTGCTTTTGAATATGCTGTCTAGGTTGGTCATGCCTTTTCTTCCAAGGAGTAAGCGTCTTTTAATTTCATAGCTGTAGTCACCATCTGCAGTGATTTTGGAGCCCCAAAAAATAAAGTCTGACACTGTTTCCACTGTTTCCCCATCTATTTCCCATGAAGTGATGGGACCAGGTGCCATGATCTTCGTTTTCTGAATGTTGAGCTTTAAGCCAACTTTTTCACTCTCCTCTTTCACTNTTCATGTCCATTGAGTCAGTGATGCCATCCAACCATCTCATCCTCTGTTGTCCCCTTCTCTTCCAGCCTTCAATCTTTCCCAGCATCAGGGTCTTATCAAATGAGTCAGTTCTTCGCATCAGGTGGCCAAAGTATTGGAGCTTCAGCTTCACCATCAGTCCGTGAATTCAGTCTTCAGACCAGAATATTCAGGTCTGATCTCCTTTAGGATGGACTGGCTGGATCTCCCTGCTGTCCAAAGGACTCTCAAGAGTCTTCTCCAACATCACAGTTCAAAGCATCAATTCTCAGTCTCAGCTTTCTTATTAGTCCAACGCCCACATCCATACATGACCACTGGAAAAAGCATAATTAGACTAGATGGACCTTTGTCAGCAAAGGCATGTCTCTGCTTTTTAATATGCTCTCTAGGTTGGCCATAATTCTTCCAAGGGCTAAGCGTTTTTTAATTTCATGGCTGCATTCACCATCTGCAGTGATTTTGGAGCCCCCCAAAATAGTGTCTGCCACTGTTTCCATTGCTTCCACATCTATTTGCTGTGAAGTGATGGGACCAGATGACATGATCTTAGTTTTCTGAATGTTCAGTTTTAAGTCAGCATTTTCACTCTCCTTTTTCACTTTCATCAAGAGGTTCTTTAGTTCTTTGCTTTCTCCCGTAAGGGTGGTGTCATCTGCATATCTGAGGTTATTGATAATTCTCCTGGCAATCTTGATTCCAGCTGTGCTTCATCCAGCCCAGCATTTCTCATGATGTACTCTGGATATAAGTTAAATAAGCATGGTGACAATATACAGCCTTGATGTACTCCTTTCCCAATTTGAAACCAGTCTGTGGTTCCATGTCCAGTAATAACTGTTGCTTCCTGCCCTGCATACAGATTTCTCAAGAGGCAGGTCAGTTGGCCTGGTATTCCCATCTCTCAGAATTTTCCACAGTTGTGATCCACACAGCCAAAGGCTTTGGCACAGTCAATAAAGCAGAAATTGATGTTTTCTGGAACTCTCTTGCTTTGTCAATGATACAACAGATGTTGGCAATATGATCTTGGGTTCCTCTGCCTTTTCCAAAACCAGCTTGAACATCTGGAAGTTCATGGTTCACATATNCTATTTGGAACCAGTCTGTTGTTCCATGTCCAGTTCTAACTGTTGTTTCCTGACCTGCATACAGATTTCTCAAGAGGCAGGTCAGGTGGTCTAGTATTCCCATCTCTTTCAGAATTTTCCACAGTTTATTGTGATCCACACAGTCAAAGGCTTTGGCATAGTCAATAAAGCAGAAATAGATGTTTTTCTGGAACTCTCTTGCTTTTTCCATGATCCAGCGGATGTTGGCAATTTGATCTCTGGTTCCTCTGCCTTTTCTAAAACCAGCCTGAACATCAGGGAGTTCACGGTTCACGTATTGCTGAAGCCTGGCTTGGAGAATTTTGAGCATTACTTTACTAGCATGTGAGATGAGTGCAATTGTGTGGTAGTTTGAGCATTCTTTGGCATTGCCTTTCTTTGGGATTGGAATGAAAACTGACCTTTTCCAGTCCTGTGGCCACTGCTGAGTTTTCCAAATTTGCTGGCATATTGAGTGCAGCACTTTCACAGCATCATCTTTCAGGATTTGAAATAGCTCCACTGGAATCCCATCACCTCCACTAGCTTTGTTCCTAGTGATGCTTTCCAAGGCCCACTTGACTTTACCTTCCAGGCCCAAACTGTATTCTTTCCATTGCTGGGGAAGTCAGAGCCCGGGGCCAGGACTGCCCTTCCGGGTGTACGTGGTAAGTTATGCCACGTCATCTCTCAGCAGGATCTAATCTGAACACATATGAAGTGCATGAATCAATCATCGCAACTTACTTCTTGCATTTCCCAAACCTGTCTTACTGCTCTCCAGACCTGAAGTGGGGAACACTGCTCTGAACTATTCCCCTTCCCACTTGTCATTTGGTGGCAAAGAGCCTGCACAGCCCAGAGAACCAGCGCTAGGAGGCCCACATCATCAGCCATCCTTGAGTCACTCAAAGCTTCGACTTTAAAGAAGCCCCAAGACTTCCCTAGTGGCCCAGTGGTTAAGAATTCACCTACATATACAGGGGACATGGGTTCAATTCCTAGTCTGGGAGGATTCCATATGCCGCAGAGCAACTAAACCCTGCACCACAACTACTGAGCCTAGATCCTGGAGCCAAGCCCTGCAGCCAGCCACCGCAATGAGACGCCCATGCACCATAACTGGAGAACCGACCCTGCTCCCCACAACCGCCCCTCCTCCCCACAACCAGAGAAAGGCCAAGCTCTGCAACCAGCCACCACGATGAGACACCTGTGCACCACAACAGGAGAACCGCCTCTGCTCCCCACAACCAGAGAAAGCCCAAGCTCCACAACGAAAATTCAGCATGGCCATGAACAAATCAAAGGTTTTAAATAAATGAGTCTCCAAACGAGTTTCCAGGACTATGAAAGTGAAAGTCGCTCAGTCATGTCAGACTCTTTGTGACCCCATGGATTATACAGGAATTCTCCAGGCCAGAATAGTGGAGTGGGTAGCCTTTCCCTTTTCCAGGGAATCTTCCCGACCCAGGGATGGAACCCCGGTCTCCTTCATTGCAGGTGGTTCTTTACCAGCAGGGAAGCCCGAGAATACTGGAGTGGGTAGCCTGTACCCCCGGAGAAGGAAATGGTAACGCACTCCAGTGTTCTTAGCTGGGCAATCCGATGGACACAGGAGCCTGGCAGGCTACATACAGTCCATGGGGTCACAGAGAGTCAGACACAACTGAGCAACTAAACAACAACGAAAGGGAGGTCTGTCCTCTGTCCTTTGTACTTTAAGATAACTCCTACTAACTGAGCCAAATGTCACTAGATTTAAGCTGATCTACCCACGTTGTGAATATTCATTTGACAGAGCTAGGACCAGGTAGGAACGACAAAGTCCTGAGCAAAGTACATGTCATTTATTCTGAACCAAACTCCAAATATAGGTCTTTGTTGGGGTATTAAACCTATTACATCTTGGCATTGAAGTGTTTTTGTTTTTTTTTCCCCCTTTAGATTCCTCAAGTATTCCTCACTGAGCCAGATTCTCCAGAGTTTGTCCTGATTTGGGACAACAGAGGGAATGGAAAAAATGACATGTTCTTTGCTCAGGACTTTGTCCTCCCTACCTGGTCCAAGCTCTATCAAATAAATATTCACAGTCATGGGTAGGTCAGCTTAAATCTGGTGACACTGGGCTCTTTCAGCTTCAGTAAATAGGTTATCTCAAAGTACAAAGGACAGAGGACAGAAATCCCTTTTACTGTTTCTGTTGTTTAGTTGCCCAGTGTCTGACCCTTTGTGACCCCATGCACTGTATGTAGCCTGCCAGGCTCCTCTGTCCATCGGATTTCCCAGCGCGTTGCCATTTCCTTCTTGGGGATTTTCCTAACTCAGGGATTGAAACTGCATCTCCTGCTTGGCAGATAGATTCTTAACCCTTGAGCCACCTGGGAATCCTCCAGAGCACTTTCAGCAGTCAGGTAATGAGCCTTGTGCAATCAGGGCAAGCTGAGAGACTAGCAGTCCAGCAGTTCCTGAGTCTGGGCCATGGAGTCATGCCTACCCTGGCACCTCTACGCTCCCCTTCCCTCTGCCTGTCTACAGTTAGACTTTAGCCGTCTTTCCTGTTGCTGCCAACTCCCATTTTAAAACATCTGATTATGCCATGTCCCACGATCTAATGTAGTTTATTTCTGTTAGTCTCGGTAGGGGCTACGGCTTAGTCTCTACACAGCTGCCTTTAGCTCTAGAAGCATCACACGTGAGTTGAGATCAGGGCAGCTGAACTACAGGGCTCCAGGCATGGAGGCCTGGGCACAAAGAACTGCCTGCAACCACTTATCTCATGAGGGGGGCGGTGTCAGGGGCAGACCAAATGGCCTGTCCAGTACAGAGAGTTTCCAGCTCTCTGGTGTTTTTGAACCATTTCAAGAGAAACAGCACTTTTGAGACCTATCAGATGGAAGAAACGGCAAGGGCTTTGCACGTGCATAAAGTAGGCAAAGACATTTCTTCTCTTTTTCAGTTTTCTCTTCTTAATACTTGGGTTTAAAATATCCAACTTACAGAATCGTTTGAGGAATCTGAAAGTGCTGAACACAGGGCGAAGCACATAGTCACAATTTAACATGAATGACCATTCCCTTCCTTTGAGGCATGCAGTCAGTCACACACGCAGAGTCTTTAAATAGGATTGGCTCCATCTTAGTGGAGCTGGGTTGGCCGTGCCTTTGGGCTTAGATGAGGGGAAACAGTAACACCTAGTGTTGGTTGAGAGTGTTTCCTGTATCAACACCTTTAATCTCCATATCCTCATTTTTCTTCATAACACTTGTCTGTCTGACATTCTATGTTGACTAGTTTGGATATGTCTCCCCTTCTAAGACATAATCTCCACGAGGATCTTATCCTCTTTACATTTTTTTCTTCTCTCACCAGCATCCTGAAGAAAACTTGACACTTCTTTAAATATTTGTTGAATAAATAAATTTAATCCCCTAGCAAACTATGCTGTAGGTAATAAGTAATGTGATTACTTCTTATTTCAGATTTAAAAAAAAAAAACAGCTGAGGCACTGAGGGGTCACGTAAGCTGCACAAGGTCACAGAGTGGGTGATGGAGGCCAGAATAAACCCCAGACTGACCCGAGTATCTCCACACTCTGCCACTGTGCTCTCCTGCCTCCTGGAAAGAAAAACTGCCTTTCAGCCCCGTCTCTATGAATTGGACTCACATTTTTTTTTTTTAATGAAATAATTGTACCCTTTGGAACTGATGCTATTTATCAGCAGCAGTGCACCACTTTTACTTCCCCAGCCCCACTCTTGAAAGAGGAATAGCGTGACAATCATTGCAATGAGAAACACGTGTGGTCAAGGACCATTACCAGGTCCAAAGAGCCTGTGTAGCCCTGGGACCAAGGCCGAAATGAAATACCAGCATCTCAGAAAGCTAAGACAGGTGGTCCTGCACAGTGGCTGCCCAATGGGGCTAAAATCTGAACTACTGTACAAAGAGGACCTTCTGACAGCTGATTCACGTTTTTCCAAAAAGATGAACTATGTTCATAAACTTCACATTTCTAACCTGAGTGAGACGTGTCAGGAACACTTCAGTTGCAGCCTGTTGGAATTGTCACGGCAAGATTGTCTCACAGGATGAATCTTCAGGTCTGTTTCAATCAAAACAAAATCTTCAGAGAACACAAGTGGCTTGAGGCAAAAGTGCTACAGTTGGGAAGGAATACTTTTGTCACGAGTAAACATGTCAAGAGAAGAATAGTCATAGAATTTAAATAGGATCAGAATGATAGAATATGAACGAGACTCATAAAAGAGTCCTCATAAAAATCTATGAAACGTGACTGAAATTTATGGAATCTCAAATGAATATGCTAGTTCTGGCCTAATAACTACATTCTAATACATTTATTCAACATGATTTATTTGCTTACAGGTAAATATATATCTCATTATCTGGGGTTGACTTCAAAATAGCCTGGTATGGGAGTGGAGGGATGGGGTGAATATCTATGAAATAAAACTGTGCCTGAGTGTTTTGTTTTTCAGTGTCTAGTTTTATTTCTTTATTTGGCTGCACCAGGTCTTGGTCGCAGCATGCGGGATCTTCAGTCTTCATTTCAAGGTATGGGATCTTTAGCTGAGGCATGTAGGATCTAGTTCCTTGACCAGGGATTGAACCCGGGTCCCCTCCACTGGGGGTGTGGAGTCTTAGCCACTGGACTACCGGAGAAGTCCCAGCACTGAGACTGATTTGGTGATGCTAAGAATGGGTAGGAGGAGAAGGGGATGAAAGAGGATGAGACGGTTGGATGGCATCACCCACTTGATGGATCTGAGTTTGAGCAAGCTCTGGGAGTTGGTGATGCACAGGGAAGCCTGGCATGCTGCAGTCCATGGGGTCGCAAAGATTCGGACACGACTCTGAGCGACTAAACTGAACTGAAGCAATGGGTAAGGAGAGATTTATTATACTATTCAGGCCTCTTTCACTTCTTTAGTGTTTAAAATTTCCATAATGAAAGTGAAAAGATCAAGAAAACCTTCACACACGAATTCCTGAACACTTCTGATCTGTATGAGCTTCCCTGGTAGCTCACTTTGTAAAGAATCGGCCTGCCATGCGGGAGACCTGGCTTCAATCCCTGGGTTGGGAAGCTCCCCTGGAGAAGGAAGCGGCAACTCACTGCAGTGTTCTTGCCTGGGAAATCCCACGGACAGAGGAGCCTGGCAGACTATAAAGTCTGATTTGCATGGCACCACTGTGCTTCACGCAGCGGAGAGTGTGCAATCCAGTTCTACCTCGAGGAGTCCAAAGTCCGAGTAGGGAAATGGAGCAGGCACTCAGGGATCCCAAATCCCAAGTGGGCTCTGCTACCCCAAGAGAGGCACAGGGAAAGCCCAAGGAGGTTCAGCTTCCAGAAGCCTGGTTAGTACCGTGTTCACTGAGACAGCCTCGTTATGAAGGTTGGAAATGCTATTCAGCCTAACTTACAGTGCCCCGACACACGTCACAGAGGACAGACATCTGTTATCTTACGTGTCCTGGGATGTGGAGGGAAAGTAGAGAAGCTAATTTTCTTCCTGGACAGAACACAGCTGTGCTGGAGTCTACTATTTGAAAAGAAATGCAAAGATTTGGCTAGGAAATCAAGCTGGGGGTTGAAATGAGGGACAGAAGGGGTGCGGTCAGGAGTGTGTCAGATGGAGATGGTTTTGCAGTGATTAAGTGATCCTAAAAATGAGAGCTCGCGCACTTGTCTCCTTTATTGAAATCATCTTGCCTAACAGGTAAGTATTCAAATCTACCGGCAAAGGCTTCTAATATCCTGGACAGTGCAGGAGAAATCTTGCTGACTGCTTTGGGGATGTTCTTTTTCACAGGCCAGGCCAGCCCTGCCCCCTTTACCCTTTATCCCCCTGCAGACCGACCTCAGTCGGTACAAGTGGATGAGTGTCCAGAGCTTGCACCTAGCCCACCGACTGGAGGTCGTGCTCCCACACTTTCAGTTCTACATCAGCAGTTTCTTGACTTATAATCCAATTACCTCTACTATAGGATTTTCTACAAGTTAAATAACAGTGCTCTCATTTCCCTTTTTTTTTGAGTTCTTAATAGGTCTCCTCGTTGCTGAAGCCATGAACTCCCGACATGAACAAATGCCTTGATTCATTTTGCTCTCATACTTGAATATAAAATGAAATGAAGATGCTACATTATAAAGTGGAAGTAAGGGGAATTCTCTGGCAGTCCAATGGTTAGGACTTGGAGTTTTCACTGCGGTGGACCGGGTTATAAACCCAGTCAGAAAACTAAGATCCTGCAAGCCTTGTGGCATGGCTATGAAAGAAAAAGGAAATGAGGTACATACATATAATCTGGTACATATAATTCATGTACAATTAAACTAGCTTGCTTTCAGATAAAAACTGCATAAAAACATACTTTTCTAAATTCCAGCTAAATGAATGCTGTGTGAAATATCTCTCATTAGTAATCAGTGGAGTAAGAGACATGTATTTTGTAAACTTTAAAATAGTCTCCAGAAGTTATTTCTACTGCAGCCCCCAAACATGAATTAAGTTCCTATTATATGCTGAGTACTGGGCACATTTCTCAGATGCAAATGATGAGGCTAAACTGATACAATATAAGAGATACAGCAGGTGACTATGAATATTATATGCAGGGCTATGGCATGGAAAATTTTGTAAAAAAGTAAGAAACAGGATCAGACCCTGAAGTAAAGTAGTTTTCAGTCTAGTTGATTCTGCTTTATAAATATTTAAAGGTTTTCTATTCCTTTGAGGTCAAATAAGGACACATTCCTGGAATGTTCCATTGTGGTGATGAGCAGAGGCTCTGGGCCCATCACCGACAGTGCAACCTTTAGCAAGTGACTTGACCTCTCTGAGTTTTCTCAGCTACAAAATGGGCCAAATACTACCACTCTCGTAGTATTGCCGTGAGATTGCAGTGAGGTCACAAATGAAAAGTGGCGGGGACAGTGCCGGGCACAGAGTGCACTCTCAATAAATATTAGCAAATAGCCAATACTGAACCTGCCCAGGTGGCACGGTGGTTAAGAATCTGCCTGCCAGTGCAGGAGACACAGGCTTGATCCCTGGGGTGGGAAGACCACCAGGGGTAGGAAAGATCCCCAGTGGGTAGGAAATGGCAACCCATTCCAGAACTCTTGCTTGGAAAGTTCCACGGACAGAGGAACCCGGCAGGCTACAGTCCAAGGGGCCACAGAGAGTCAGACGTGACTGAGCAACTGAGCATGCAAGAGCTTGAACAACAACTCTTGCCAAGGTAGAAGAAAGTCCTCGCAAGAAAAGAGTTAGGGATTTAACAGGTTAAAAGTCCTAGAGAATGGAGCACTGTACTAAGACTCGTGAATCGGCACTTTCCTGTTGACTCCCCAGCTGCTCAGAAACACTGATTAACATGCTCAGAGGAAGAGCTCCAAGACAAATTCCAATGACAAGGAAAACAACCAACTTTCCTGGTAGACAGGCAGTTCCTTTCTTAAAGTTCCATTCTAGTAGTAAGCTGGTTATGCGACATTTTGGGTGTCAGCGCAGAAGCGGGAAGAAACAGCATATCTTCACGTGCTAGATAGACCCCAAAGATCCATTCAGCTTTTTCTGCTCCATCTGTCTTTGCTTCTCAAAGTGCTGACCAGGCATGGCCCAGGGCAAAGAACATCCAGCCATGTGGACCCACACAGGACAAATCTGTGGCAAAGATCTGCACGGATTACTCAACCTCTGCACGCCTCAGAGAAGAGGCGCTTATACCAAGTGGGGGTGTGACCGCTCACGGCCAAGCTTAGGGAGTGAAAGAACTAGCAGTTTGTCCTGGCCTACCTTTGAGAGGTTATCTAAATATTTGACAGATCTTCTATTTGACTGAAGGAGCAGAGTCTTTCCGGCTGCCCCCTGGTGGCTTATGGGATTTTAGTTTCCTGACCAGGTATTGAACCCCGTTCTTTGGCAGTGCAGAGTCTCTAACCACTGGACTGCCAGAGAACTCACTGCTGCTGCTGCTGCTGCTAAGTCACTTCAGTTGTGTCCGACTCTGTGTGACCCCATAGACGGCAGCCCACCAGGCTCCCCCATCCCTGGGATTCTCCAGGCAAGAATACTGGAGTGGGTTGCCATTTCCTTCTCCAATGCATGAAAGAGAAAAGTGAAAGTGAAGTCGCTCAGTCTGTCCAACTGTTAGCGACCCCATGGACTGCACCCCAGCAGGCTACTCCGTCCATTGGATTTTCCAAGCAAGAGTACTGGGGTGGGGTGCCATTGCATTCCCCAAGAGAACTCACTGGTGAAGAGTTTTATGCGGCATTTCCAGCTACAGTGCAGCTCCTATCTTCAGACCTCTCTTAGAAATGTTAAAGAACAATATAGTCACCACCCTTTAATTGCTTCCCTGGTAGCTCAGCTGGTAAAGAATCCACCTGCAATGCAGGAGACCCCGGTTCAATTCCTGGGTTGGGAAGATCCCCTGGAGAAGGGAACAGCTACCTACCCCAGTATTCTGACCTAGAGAATTCCATGGACTATATAGTCCATGGGATTACAAAGAGTAGGACATGACGGAGTGACTTATTGACAGTGGCTCTGCATCAATTAATAATTGATATTGGAAAATCATAAGAGAGCTTGAGAAACAAAGAGAATACAAATTTTCAGCAGCATCTGGAATATTCTACTTCCCATTTTGAAGCATTATGTATTGAATAGCTGGTACCTGACCTGCCTCTTGAGAAATCTGTATGCAGGTCAGGAAGCAACAGTTAGAACTGGACATGGAACAACAGACTGGTTCCAAATAGGAAAAGGAGTACGTCAAGGCTGTATATTGTCACCCTGCTTATTTAACTTCTAACTCTTTTCACAGCCTTTGTTTTAAAGTCTATTTTATCTGATATGAGTATTGCTACCCCTGCTTTCTTTTAGTCTCTATTTGCTTGGAATATCTTTTTCCAGCCCTTCACTTTCAGTCTGTATGTGTCCCTCTACAAGAGGTGGGTCTCTTGTAGACAACATATATAGGGGTCTTGCTTTGGTATCCACTCCGCCAGTCTTTGTCTTTTGGTTGGGGCATCCAACACATTTATGTTTAAGGTAATTATTGATAAGTATGATCCCATTGCCATTTACTTTATTGTTTGGGGTTCGAGTTTATACACCCTTTTTTTGTTTCCTGTCTAGAGAAGATCCTTTAGCAATTGTTGGAGAGCTGGTTTGGTGGTGCTGAATTATCTCAGCTTTTGCTTGTCTGTAAAGCTTTTGATTTCTCCTTCATATTTGAATGAGATCTTGTTGGGTACAGAAATCTGGGCTGTAGGTTATTTCCTTTCATCAATTTAAGTATGTCTTGCCATTTCCTTCTGGCCTGAAGAGTTTCTGTTGAAAGATCAGGTGTTATCCTTATGGGAATCCCCTTGTGTGTTATTTGTTGTTTTTCCCTTGCTGGTTTTAATATTTGTTCTTTGTGTTTGATCTTTGTTAATTTGATTAATATGTGTCTTGGGGTGTTTCACCTTGGGTTTATCCTGTTTTGGACTCTCTGGGTTTCTTGGAATTGGCTGATTTATTTCCTTCTCCATTTTAGGGAAGTTTTCAACTATTATCTCCTCAAGTATTTTCTCATGGTCTTTCTTTTTGTCTTCTTCTTCTGGGACTCCTATAATTCGAATGTTGGAGCGTTTCATATTGTCCTGGAGGTCTCTGAGATTGTCCTCATTTCTTTTAATTCGTTTTTCTCTATTCCTCTCTGATTCATTTATTTCTACCATTCTATCTTCTATTTCACTAATCCTATCTTCTGCCTCCGTTATTCTACTATTTGTTGCCTCCAGAGTGTTNCCATTTTAGGGAAGTTTCCAACTATTATCTCCTCAAGTATTTTCTCATGGTCTTTCTTTTTGTCTTCTTCTTCTGGGACTCCTATAATTCGAATTTTGGAGCGTTTCATATTGTCCTGGAGGTCTCTGAGATTGTCCTCATTTCTTTTAATTCATTTTTCTTTTTTCCTCTCTGATTCATTTATTTCTACCATTTTATCTTCTATATCACTAATCCTATCTTCTGCCTCCTATATTCTACTGTTTGCTGCCTTCAAAGTGTTTCTGATCTCATTTATTGCATTATTCATTATATATGGACTCTTTTTTATTTCTTCTCGGTCCTTGTTATACATTTCTTGCATCTTCTCAATCCTTGTCTCCAGGCTATTTATCTGTGATTCCATTTTGATTTTGGATCATTTTCACTATTATTATTAGGAATTCTTTATCAGGTAGATTCCCTATCTCTTCCTCTTTTATTTGGTTTGGTGGACACTTCTCCTGTTCCTTTACCTTCTGGGTATTCCTCTGTCTCTTCATCTTGGTTATATTACTGCGTTTGGGGTGTCCTTTCTGTATTCTGGGAATTTGTGGAGTTCTCTTTATTATGGAGTTTCCTTGCTGTATGTGGGGTTGTATCAGTGTCTTGTCAAGGTTTCTTGGGTAGGGAAGCTTGTGTCGGAGTTTCAGTGAGTAGAGCTGGATTTCTTCTCTCTGGAGTGCAATGAAGTGTCCAGTAATGAGTTATGAGATGTCTATGGTTTTGGAGTAACTTGAGCTGCCTGTATATTGAAGCTCAAGGCTGTGTTCCTGTGTTGCTGGAGAATTTGTGTGCTATGTCTTGCTCTGGAACTTTGTTGGCTCTTGGGTGGTGCTTGGTTTCAGTGTAGGTATGGAGGCGTTTGATGAGCTCCTATCGATTAATGTTCCCTGGATTCATGAGCTCTCTGATGTTCTCAGGATTTGGACTTAAGCCTCCTGCTTCTGGTTTTCAGTTTTATTTTTACAGTAGCCTCAAGACTTCTCCATCTATACAGCACTGATGATAAAACGTCTAGGTTAAACATGAAAGGTTTCTACACATTGGGGGACACCCAGAGAGGTTCACTGAGTTACATGGAGAAGAGAAGAGGGAGAGGGTAGTTAGAGGTGACTGGAATGAGATGAGGTGGGATCAAAAGAGGAGAGAGCAAGCTAGCCAGTTATCACTTCCTTATGTGCGCTCCTCAGTCTGGACCACTCAGAGATGTTTAAGGAGTTATACAGGCAAGAGGAGAGGGAGGAAGTAGACAGAGGTGAGCAGGAGGATAAAAGAGGGAAATGAAAAGGAGAGAGACAGATCCAGCCAGTAACTGGTTCCCTAAGTGTTCTCAACTGTCTGGAACACACAGAGATTCACAGAGTTGGGTAGAGAAGAGAAGGGGGAGGGAGGAGACAGAGACAACCTGGTGGAGAAAAAGGAGAGTCCAAAGGAGGAGAGAGTGGTCAGGCCAGTAATCTCGCTCTCAGGTAAACTTGGGTACTGAAGATTGGGTTTTTAAATGTACAAAATTGACAACAGTTACCAAAAAGCAAAGATTAAAAATCTACAGTAGAGGTTGGATTTTCAAAAATACAATATTAAAGAAAAGAAGAAGAAAAAAAAATAAAAACAAAGTCACAAGAATTATTAAAAAGCAACAACAACAACCACAAAAAAAAATGTGGTGTTTGCTTTAAAAATAAGGTCTTTTTTTTTT
>SJYX01019747.1:67587-93054 GCA_006410675.1 Oreotragus oreotragus | reverse complement strand
TAGTCAAGGCTATGGTTTTTCCTGTGGTCATGTATGGATATGAAAGTTGGACTGTGAAGAAGGCTGAGCGCCGAAGAATCGATGCTTTTGAACTGTGGTGTTGGAGAAGACTCTTGAGAGTCCCTTGGACTGCAAGGAGATCCAACCAGTCCATTCTGAAGGAGATCAACCCTGGGATTTCTTTGGAAGGAATGATGCTAAAGCTGAAACTCCAGTACTTTGGCCACCTCATGCGAAGAGTTGACTCATTGGAAAAGACTCTGATGCTCAGAGGGATTGGGGGCAGGAGGAGAAGGGGATGATCGAGGATGAGATGGCTGGATGGCATCATGGACTCGATGGACGTGAGTCTGAGTGAACTCCGGGTGATGGTGATGGATAGAGAGGCCTGGTGTGCTGCGATTCATGGGGTCACAAAGAGTCGGACACGACTGAGCGACTGAACTGTACTGAACTGATGTGCTTGCAGTGTCCCAGCCACTCTGGGCATGCCCCTGCACATGGTGCACACTGCTGAGGCTCTACGTTGCTCCACCGGGAACCGTCTGAGGCTGGCCCTAGGCTGCTTGCACCTCCCCGGTCTAAGCCTCTCAGGCTCAGCTTTCAGGTAGCCCTCTGAGGCGCAGATTCAGTTGGGCCTGCATTTAGTGCCCTTCCAGAACGGAGTAGCTCAGGTTTTTGGTGAGTGTGGTTACTGCGACTTATCGCCTTTCCCTGCTGCTCAGTTTTCTGGGTGTACTGCTGGCGACACAGGCAGGCAGATGGTGACTGTCTAGAACCCCAAGAAGTCTTGGTTAGCAAAGAACCCTGCTTTTAGTTTAGTAGGTAAAATCTCTCCAGGGCTGTGATTGCCCCCTTCCAGCCCTTACGGCTCTGGCTGCCTGTCACTGGCAGGGGATATTCTGTAGCCGGCTATTTCTGTTCCGTCCTTTGTTCTGTGTGCAGTCCTGGCATTGTTTTATGTTAGAGCTTTTCACGTGGTAGCTACCCCACAGTCTGGTATGCTAGCCCAAGTTAGTTCACTCTGGTTACATCTGGGGCATTCTGGCCCAGTTCTTAAAAAACACTGCAGCTCGTGCCTCCTTGCCCAGCCCCTACTTGCTAGTGGTGGATGCAGGCATCTGTGCTGCTTCTCTGCTGGGGAAGTTACCGTTGGGCTCATAATCTGTTGATTTTAATTATTTATTTATTTTTCTTCCCTGTTATGCTGACCTCTGTGCTTCCAAGGCTCGCCACAGACTCAGCAGTGAGAGTATTTCCTGGTGTTTGGAAACTTCTCTCTTTTTAAGACTCCCTTCCTGGGATGAGACTCCCTTCCCAGGACAGAGCTCCCTCCCTACCTCCTTTGTCTCTTTTTTCGTCTTTTACTTTTTTCGTATCTGTTTTTGAAGACAATGATCTGCTTTTCTCGGTGCCTGATGTCCTCTGCTAGCATTCAGAAGTTGTTTTGTAGAATTTACTCAGAGTTGAAATGTTCTTTTGATGAATTTGTGGGGGAGAAAGTGGTCTCCCCGTCCTATTCCTCCACCATCTTAGGACTGCCCCCAGAAACGTTTTTAAATGGAATTGTTCAATATAAAACACCTGTCTGGTTCTTTTTTTTTTTTTTTTTGGTTATGTGCCCATGCACAGCTTACTTCATGATCCTAAAGCAGGGTTTCTTAATCTTGCACTGTTTCCATTATGGGCGAGATAATTATTTGTTAATACAGGCTGTCCTATGCATGAATATTTTGTAGCATCCCTGACATCTATTCACTAGAAGTCANTTTTTTTTTTTTTTTTTGGTTATGTGCCCATGCACAGCTTACTTCATGATCCTAAAGCAGGGTTTCTTAATCTTGCACTGTTTCCATTATGGGCGAGATAATTATTTGTTAATACAGGCTGTCCTATGCATGAATATTTTGTAGCATCCCTGACATCTATTCACTAGAAGTCAACAGCACCCCCCTAGCTGTAACAACTGAAAATGTCTCCAGAATTGTCAAATACCCAGAGGGTAAAACCACCTCTAAATGAGAACTACTACCACAGGACATTAGGATATAGTATATTAGGATGAATATACAGTATATTAGGATGAATATACAGTATATTAGGATGAATATACTAAAAATTGTTAATCTACTGTTGATTGACTTTTGACTTATTTCTCTTATTTTATTTGTTGTTATAAACATTCTTGTATCACCTATGGCAACCACATGCAAGTTTGTTCAATAAATGCATATAGGTGGAATTACTAGATCAAAGATTATGTTTTAGAACATATGTTAGTTTTCCATAGTGGTTGTGCAGTTGTGCCAATTTATTCTCCTATCAAAATTGTGTGTGACAGTTGCTATATAATGCTTCATATTTTCAGCCTTAAATAGCACTTCTGATAGCTATGAAGTTTTATCTTAGGTTTTCTTTTGCACTTTTTAAAAATTAAGTGAAGTGCTTTATTTTATGTTGAATGGATATTTGGATATCTTTATTTGTGAAGCATATGTTCAAGACTTTTGCAGATTTATTTTGTCTATTGGTTTGACCATTTTTTAAAAAAACAAATGTGTAAGTTATATGATGTTGAATACAATATTTGTCCTTTGGTTTTTCTGATAATCATCATTCTAACAAGTATGAGGTGATAGCTCATTGTGGTTTCTATTTGCATTTCATTGATGATCAGTTATTTGCAAACCTTTTCACATATCTGTTGGCTATTTATATGTTTTGACCAATGGAACAGAAATGAGAGTCCAGAAATTAACCTACATACAGTCAACTGATCATTGACAAAGTCCCCCAAATATACAAAGAAATTATAATTTCTTTAATAAATTGTGTTGGTGAAAAGGGATATTCACATGCCAAAGAATGAAACTGAACCCTTATACTACAGCATCACAAACATCAACACAAGATGGATTAAAGACTTAACTGTAAGGACTGAAATGGTAAAACTATTAGAATAAAACAAAGGGAAAATCTTCTTGACATTGGTCTTAGCAATGATTTTTTTTTTTTTTTTAACGTGAACAAACATCACAAGCAACGCAAGCAAAAATAGACAAGTAGGGCTCCATCAAGGGCTTCCCTGATGGCTCAGCATTAAAGAATCCAGCTGCAATTCAGGATCCTCAGGAGACATAGATTCAATCTCTGGGTCAGGAATATCCCCTGGAAGAAAGCACAACAACTCACTCCAGTACCCTTGCCAGAAAAGTCCCATGGGCAGAGGAGCCTGGGGGGCTATAGTACATAGCATAACAAAGAGTTGGACACACTGAAATGACTTAGTAGCAGCAGGAGGACATCAAACTAAAAAGCTTACGTACAGCAAAGACAGCAGTCAATAGAATGACAGGATAATCTGTGCAATAGGAGAAATTATTTGCAAATTATTGATATGATAAAAAATTAGCATTCAGGATATATAAAGAACATCTACAACTCAACAATAAAAACACAGGTAACCTGATTTAAAAAGGCAAAGGACCAGGCTTTTTTCCAAAGAAGTTTTACAAATAGCACATTCTATTATTGATTCTCCGATTATATTCTATACTGTAAACTGAACCATCTTATCATCTTTTCTTTTTCAGAGCAAGAGAAGATTCATTGGTGGAATCTTGAATACCCCATAGACTCTTCTTTTGTCTCACTAATTTTCTGTCTCTCTGAAATCCATCAATATAGTTGTCTGCCTAGTGTTTTCAATCCAGTGAATTTGTGGGCTTATTTGGAAGACCTAATTAGAAACAATGCTATGTACAATGAACCCGATGATCTTTGGGGGAAAGCTCTTAAAGGAAATTAATTCTTGATTTTATGATAGCATAGTTTTATTCCTCACTCTGGTACCTCCACTATCAACATCTCAGATCTTAGATCTATTCCCAGTAACTTCTTGTCTAAAGTTACTTCATATCTAGAACATATGAATGCAGCTGAAATTCTTTATCAATCTATCTACTGAAACTGGCCCAATATCTATTATTAGAAAAGATTATTGAAGGCCTGGGCCCACTGTACCACATGCCTTTCTACAAGGATTCAAAAAATTTCGTGTACTGCCATAGCTCCTCTTCTCCTCAAAACAGCAAATAGATATGGTTACCAAAATCACTGCAGATAGTGATTGCAGCCATGAAATTAAAAGACGCTCACTCCTTGGAAGAAAAGTTATGACCAACCTAAAGTGAAAAGTTGGCTTAAAGCTCAACATTCAGAAAACGAAGATCATGGCATCCGGTCTCATCACTTCATGGGAAATAGCTGGTGAAACAGTGGAAACAGTGTCAGACTTTATTTGGGGGAGCAGCCATAGAATTAAAAGACGCTTACTCCTTGGAAGAAAAGTTATGACCAACCTAGAGAGCATATTAAAAAGCAGAGACATTAATTTGCCAGCAAATGCCCATCTAGTCAAGGCTATGATTTTTCCAGTGGTCGTGTATGGATGTGAGAGTTGGACTATAAAGAAAGCTGAGTGCCAAAGAATTGATGCTTTTGAACTGTGGTGTTGGAGAAGACTCTTGAGAGTCCCTTGGACTGCAAGGAGATCCAACCAGTCCATTCTGAAGGAGATCAGCCCTGGGATCTCTTTGGAAGGAATGATGCTAAAGCTGAAACTCCAGTATTTTGGCCACCTCATGCGAAGAGTTGACTCATTGGAAAAGACTCTGATGCTGGGAGGGATTGGGGGCAGGAGGAGAAGGGGATGACAGAGGATGAGATGGCTGGATGGCATCACTGACTTGATGGACGTGAGTCTGAGTGAACTCCGGGAGTTGGTGATGGACAGGGAGGCCTGGCGTGCTGCGATTCATGGGGTCGCAAAGAGTCAGACACGACTGAGCGACTGAACTGAACTGATGGGTAGAAAAAAAGATGGTATTAGTACTATTATCCTTTTATAGATGAAAGATTATATTAAAAATAATACAATTATTATTAAAAATAAGGTGAAGGTGAAGTCGCTCAGTCGTGTCCAACTCTTTGTGACCCCGTGGACTGTAGCCTACCAGGCTCCTCCATTCATGGGATTCTCCAGGCAAGAATACCGGAGTGGGTTGCCATTTCCTTCTCCAGGAGATCTTCCCGACCCAGGGATCGAAGCAGGTCTCCTGCATTGGAGGCAGACGCTTTAACCTCTGAGCCACCAGGGATGTATAAGTGGCTTCGGTATCCTATTTATGATCACCAAAGTCTTAATAAACTGCAGTATCTAGCCACTGAGCTGCTGGGAGACATTTGAAAGTCACAGATCAGACACATCAGCTCCTTCACAAAGGAGTCCTGGATTCCTAAGGTGACTTAACTCTGGACATCAAATCATGGCACTTAGCATTGGGAGACAGCTCAGTAATCAATCAATTATTCAAGGGGAAAAGTTCCTTCTTGGTAAAATAGTAAGTGTTCCTTTGAAAGTTTTTAAGCACATGTAAAAGCAAGAATTTGAAACAGGCCTAAGAACATAGTTACATAAATCTGAAACAATAGCAGGGTTGTGCCCAGGCCTGGCACAAGGGGCATGCCCAGTTGCTCAGTCCTGACTCTGTGACCCTCTGGACTATAGCCCTACACGCTTCTCTGTCCAAGGGATTCTCCAGGCAAGAGTACAGGAGTGGGTGGCCATTTCCTTCTCCAGGGGATCTTCTTGACCCAGGGATCAAACTTGCGTCACCTGCATTTCCTATGTCGGCAGACAGATTCTTTAGTGATTGAGCCACCTGGGAATATTAGAAAGTGTTAAGTCATTCAGTCATGTCTGTCTCTTTGCAACCCATGGACTGCAGCCCAGCAGGCTCCTCTGTCCATGGAATTCTCCAGATACTGGAGTGGGTAGCCATTCCCTTCTTCAGGGGATCTTCCCCATCCAGAGATCAAACCAAGGTCTCCTGCACTGAAGGCAGATTCTTTCCTGTCTGAGCCACCAGGTAGGAGCCCAATAAATGCTTCTATCTATTTGATTATCAAGAGCCCCATCTGCTGGTCAAACAGAATTCATCTGCAACCCTGTAGATAATGTTTAGAAAACCCATGTGTCAGAAAATTAGAAGAGATGAAAGGAATACTGAAGGTGAAAGAGGCTCTGGAGGTCACCTGATCCAATCCATTTATTTCACAAATAAAGAAGCTTATTATAATACTGGTGTACTCTAAGTAAAAGAAATGGAGAAAGTCAAATCAGTACTATAGTACTATCAGTACTATAGTTCATATAAAATATCGACTGTGAGACAATGAGTATGAACTTTTTTAAGGTGAGAGTATTCCACACATTGAAGATGTTTTCTGGTTTAAAGCTGATACCTGTTCTTCTCACACACATACACGCACAAAAAGGCAAAAGTTTGGACTTGGAATTAAGCTAAAGTGTGAATTGAGGTTTTACCCCTGATGTTTCCTGGTTTAGGTATTTACCTCTCTGGCTTAACAGACTTCATCCTAAATACTTAATAATAATAAATTAGCAATCCTTCATGATCCTCCTCTATAAGGATGTAAAATCACCTGTCTAAAGCTTAATGGCAGGCACAGAGTCGGAACCCCAAAATTGCTATTATTAATATTGTGAGCTAACAATCGCTTCCTATGTAGGTCTAACACCAGGACTGTCAGGAGAATTTGGATAATGTATATAAAAACTCTTCAAAATTGAAAATTTACAGTACAACTGAAAGTTACAGTTTTAATTTGGACACAGAGCAATGGTGTTTAAAACATAACATTTTTAATCATCGATTTAACAAGAAAGTCTTTAAAAAAGAAACAAATGAGGGGAAATGTCCCTGGCTGTCCAGTGGTTAGGACTCCACACTCCCACTGCACGGGGCATGGGTTCCGTCTCTGGTCAGAGAACTAAGATTCTGCAAGCCTTGCTGTATGATCAAAAAGGAAAAAAAAAAAAAAAATTAGGAACATGTCTTTGATAAACTGCGTTCTTAGAACACAGGCTTTCACTTGCTATCTGGAAAGATTGGTCTGGCTTCTCTGTTTGTCTGCACTCCCAAAACTGAACTGAAGTTTCTTTCTTGGTTCGCCTCTCTCTCCTCACATTTCATCAGCTGCAACAGAAGCTACAAGAAGCCAGTAGACACTGCTAGTTTCTGCCTAGAAATCTCTCCCGTGGATCCATGGCTTCATCAGGTACCCTTTCTATTTTCTACGTTAACAGCAAGCAGCAGTATTACCAAACCTGCTACCTTCCCTTCAGCCTCCAAGGTCATTTTCCCCACTGTCTTCAAGCCCTCGTCAAACTTCCCTGGAGACCTGTTCCTGGGTCTTCTCGAAGCCCTTCTAGGTGGCATCCTCCACCTTCTCAAGACCCTGGCAGTGCCCATCCATTAGTCAGTCCCAAAGCCAAGGCCGTACCCCCATTCCAGTTATCTATGCTGCATACAAAGCCACCCCAAAACGTAATACCGAAAAGCAACAGCTTATTAATACTTCTCCAGGTTTTCTAGGCTAAAGAGAGGCAGTTCTCCCTGGAGTGTTTCAAGTGGCTGCAGTCACCTGCAGCTGGGGCTGGCTGTCCACAAGGGCTCACTCCCGGACCAGCAGTTGATGGTGGTGCATGGGGCTCTGCTGGCATCTCCAGTGCAGTGTGTTGGTGGTGTGGGCTCAGCTGCCTGGAGGAATCTGGATTTTAGCTTCTCAATCAGGGTTGGAACCCATGTCCCCTGCATTGGAAGGTGGACACTTAACCACTGGACCCCCAGGGAAGTCTGTAGAAGTGACCAGTTTTATAGAGAGAAAAGCATGAAGCAGACCCACAGGATGCATCCGAAGTAAACAGTGGCATCCTCAGAGTCTCACGTTCTCAATCCTGGTACTCTCAACACCCAGCATCCCTGTCCTGAGCATTGTCACACTCCAGCATCTGAATACTTTACCCTCTTTGCTTAAAACAGCTTGAGTGAATTTCTCTCACTTGCAATTAAAAGTCGTAGTACAAAAAGAAAAACAAGAGACTGGAGGGAAATGTATTGGTACCTTGAAGTATTTAGGCAGATGAGTAGCCATTGTTCTCACAACAAATTAAAGGCTTGCCTCACCACAAGTCTGGGTTTAGGTGCTCCTCTCTTGTGTTCCTGTGGCCAAGAGAATTGGTCCCTTGGTGTATAGTCGGTGGAGAATAAATTCCACATGAACAGAGGTTGTGTTTTTCTTGTTAACATAACCCTGCATCTGGCATTACCTCTTTTATTAATATAAATAAGTGTGTACTCGTTACTACCTTCAGGGACTCATCTGTATCAGAAAACAGTACATAATGAAAAGAACTGGTCTGCTTTGCAGAAGACCTGGGTTCTAGTTCAAGCTCTACAACAATGAATCACCATTTTCTTACCAGCAATGTGGAGAAATAACCTTTATCCCAGCATTACATTTCAGGAATATACCAGTTACTAAGAACCTAAGTTACTTCATACTTCCCACTTCAAAAAGACATTAACAAGCATAGTACCACCCTCCTGTTATAAGCAAGTGAATGTCTGTGTGTCCCATTCTCTGCGACCCTGTGGACTGTAGCCCGCCAGGTTCCTCTGTCCATGGGATGCTCCAGGCAAGAACACTGGAGTGGGTTGCCATGCCCTCCTCCAGGGCATCTTCTGGACCCAGAGATTGAACCCAGGACTCCTGCATTGCAGGCAGATCCTTCACTGTCTGAGCCACCAAGGAAGCCCCTTAGAAGCAAGGTATGCAGGATTTCCTCATTGTAATCCTATAAAGAGGGTATTTTCTTTCTAAATTTGTGGCAAACAGAGACGTGCTGCTCAGACCTCCCTGATGGCTAGCTGCAAGGAGGGCCAGCTGACAGTCTCCAAGCTTTGTCAGGCTTCCCTCACCTTTCCACCACGCTAGTCTCAAGACGGCAGCAGGCCAAAATCCGAAGAGGCAGTGAGTGGTACAAAGGCCCGGCCCTTTCCACCCAACATGTTTCTGACAGGCTTTCTTCCCTCTGGAGCTGCCCCTGGGCTGACACCAACTCTTGTCAGCTGAGTATCACAGGATGGCAGCTTCTCCTAGCAACTTCTGCGTCTTCTTTAAGAGGTAACGCTCACTGCAATCGTTTAGTCGCTATGTTGTACCTGACTCTTTTGCGACGCCATGGTCTATAGCCCGCCAGGCTTCCCTGTCCATGGCATTTCCCAGGTACCAATGCTAGACTGAGTTGCCACTTCCTCCTCCAGGGGATCTTCCCCACTCAGGGTTCAACCCCGAGTCTCCTCCATTGGCAGGCAGGCTGCTTACCTCTGAGCCATGAGGGAATCCCTTCACCAGTTACTCTCCACTAAGCCATTTACCCTTCTAACTCCACTATAGCATACACCTTCTAGAGAATTCTGTAATAAAATCAAAGACTATTTTATTTCCGATCTAGGCCATTAATTTACTCTATCTCATATATTTAACCTCTGCTGTTAATACTGCTTGGCAGGCTTTTTATCAGGCTGTTAACATTTTGGCAGTGTCCCCAAAAGGAAAAGTCTAGTACAAGGCACTTTTTCCTTCACATAAAACATTGCAATTTTACCAGAAGAATTATTTAAATACATCTTATTGTGTTTAGTCAAGATACTTTACTACAAAAAAACCTTAAAAGCTATGACATAGAAACACACCCCAAACTTTCACAACGCCATCTGGTGGTGTTTAACAGGAACTTCTCATTGTTCAATCTCAGGAAAAGACCTATGGAAATCATAAAACCTTTGTGTCACCTTGTCCATCTAGTTTAACCAGGTTTTAAAATAAGGCCAAAAAACAGAAAATATAAGTTAAATCAAGCCTTTAAAGTTGGTGAATACATACAGGTCTTGTTTTCCTTTTTCAGAGCTTTGGAGTATAGTAACCACCCCTCTCACCTCTCATCACTGATGGACTGTTCTTGCGTTGTTTTTGTTGGTTGTTATTTATCAGTCTGAAATTTTATAAACATTTTTTAATCTTTCAATAATTTGACTTCCTTATAAGCATATAAGCTCTGTGCTCCCTGGCATACAATAGGTTCTCAAAACTTTCTGGATAAATAAATCATTTTAATGAACACCTACATTTAGATCAGCCCTGGAATAAGAGAAAAAATCCACCTGAGTAGAAATTTTACTGTAAACTTAAGGATTTTAGGATAAGAATTGAGACCCCAGAGAAGTGTCCTCCTCCCAACCTCCATGACAACCACAAGTCTGTTCCCTATGGGCTCCCCAGGTGGGGCCGTGGTAAAGAATCCCCTGCCAACGCGGGAGACACAAGGGATGCAGGTTGGATCCCCGGGTTGGGATGATCGCTGGAGGAGGAAATGGCAACCCACTCCAGCATTCTTGCCTGGAAAATCCCAAGGACAGAGAAGCCTGGTAGGCTACAGTCCATGGAGTCACAGAGTCAGACACAACTAAGGAACTGAGCATGCAGGCCCAGCCCGCTGGGGGAACCCAAAGGCCCTAGCTAGAAGAAATTAGGAGACCAGACGAGTCTACAGATGCTCTTATGTGCTCGAAATTGTGTTAATTCCTGAAGTGAAGGCCTGAAGGGAACCTCATCTAACACAATCACATTTAAAACAGACACGACTGCGTACCCATGCCTGAATGTTTATAGGGATATGGAGCGGCCACCTCATAAGGCATCCTGCCACCTACACCTGGAGACTTCAAGCTACCAACAGTAGCTTGACAGTTATAGGATGGGAGTGGATTAATTACAGACTGAAGATTAATACCATCAGCCAATGAAAAAAAAAACAAAAAGTTAATTAGAAAAATTATTTATTTCTGCTCCTTTCACACATCTTATTGTTCCTGAAACAGTCTTCCACACATATCTGAAACGATGTACTGTCACACACGCTGTTTAAAGGCAAAGCACCATTGGTAAGGCTGACCAGCTGTCCAGAGTTCTCAGCTTATGGGATCATGTGTCCTGATTTTACATTAATTTCTGAAGGTCAGAAAAGTCATCTCCAAAAAATGTTAAGGGGTTTGTAAAAAATAATCACTTTATTCAATATTATAGCTATAGAAATGAAGTACTTTCTAAGAAATGAAAAAAAAAAAAAGAAGAAGACAACGTCACTTAATATCATTGGTACGTCAGTGAAGGCCAGCAGGAACAAATACTGATAAGCTTGTCTGACACCAAGAAGACATTCTAGTCCATGTTTAATATGCTTCTTATGTTTTCACTAGGTATTTCTTTTCTGCTGCTTTTCATCCTTCTCTGTATTTCATATTTGAAGACCGGTACAGCCTTTAAAATTTCATTAACAGGAGCAAATTCAGTACCTGCTGATTTCCTCTCAAAAGGCACTCTAACCCATCAGATAGCCCCTGTAAAACATAAAATTTAGAAACACAGAGAGTGAAAAGGAAGCAACATTTCAAAGTGTCCCAAACAAATTTTATGATGAATCAAAGGACAATCTGAAAATATATAAGTGTGTGATTCTTCGTTACGGTTCTTATTTCATATCTTGCCCCCTCAATAAATAAATACATTACTGGGCCTTGGTTCCATTATCCTTCCCCCTCAAAGGATAAATTTACAAACCAATATGCTAAATGACACCAGATGAGAAAAGAAAGAAAAGAAAATGTTATGTAAAAGTTAAAGCTAAGAGTTAGAATCAATTTCCTTTGGACTCTCACAATTCCAACAAGAGTCACAAAGCTTTTTATAGAAAGCAGCTCATTTCGACATCCTAAAAAGCCTAATATTACCAAAGTGTAAGATGGAGGGACCAGGAGCTGTCCATGCCTGGGAAGTGAGCCCCCACACCAGGAGCTGTCCATGCCTGGGAAGTGAGCCCCCGCACCCTGCACCTGTCTCTTTAGGAAATGCCCTGACGGTGGGCAGGGGCGTCAGCTGTAGCTGTTGAGCAAGTCAAACTTCACAATGCTCAAATAGGAGATCCTTTTACTAAATGCACAAGGTAGGCCCTGAAATCCCCTTTAAATTCAGGTATTAACAGTCTGCTTTATAAAGTTCCAAACTTTTCCTTTTGCAATAAATCCTTACAACCTATTAGGATCAAGAGGAAAACAGAAAGGCTGTGTAAAACTATCCACATTAAGAAAGGGTTGAAAACATCCTGTCCTCATTGATGCCTTTAGAACTTTCTGCTTTTGACCCTGTTTCTAACATGAGTAGATAAGCTTGGGCAAACCTTAGCTTCCTCATCTGCAAAATGGAGTTACATCAAAGATTTAAAGGATTATATAAGAGAATCTACCAATATAGTAACTGCTATTCACAGCAGTAAGCACTTGACAAACATTAGCTATTATTAGTTCAGAGTCTCGAGTTTCTTCCTCTCTAAGGTGGCGGCAAAAAACTGCATCCTGGGGCTGATACCTCACATCGTGCCTGACACAGCGCAGACACTCAGGAATGTGATTTTCTTCCTTCCGGCTCCTAGACCCACCTGACTCCCTACAGGTCTTGGGTCTACGTGCAGCCTAAGTGATCTCCTTAGAACTCATTTATCCCTTTCCTCCTGCTCTACCAGCCTGGCCGATTCACACTCTGAGCACAGAGATACATAACTTTAATCTCACAACCCTGAGACAACCCAGGCTTGAACAAAAAATTAAAAGGCTCTTAATGTATATATTGATTTTAAAGACCTCCACGTAAATTTGCTTATGTAATGCCTGATACTTCACAAAAAGCATACCTTAAGACCTAAGCTTCACAAGTACTTAATCTGAAAGAGAACCGATAGGTGTACGTATATAACTGAATCACTTTGTTGTACTCCTGAAATTAACACAGCACTGTAAACCAACAGTACTTCATTATAAAAAAAAAAAGATTAAACCAATAATAAAATCAAATCTGTCAGATAATTCTTAACAACAATAAGAAAAAAAAAGACCTAAGCTTCACAGGAAATAAAAGGTTCAAGAAGATTCTAAGAAAAGTGTCCACCACCAGGGTTGGTACCAAGGGAAGCTGCTCAACAGCTAGCTTACATTATGAAACAAAAGAACCGAGGACTCTTAGGGACAGCTGTCAGTCATCTGCATGTGCTGATAAGCAAACAAAGGACATTTATCTCTGGATATAGTTACACGCTGTGGTATTCTTCCTTGTAATTAGTGTGACCTCTGCTTCCGCATCAAATAAAGCCATCTTTTAATGTTTAAAACTATGTCAGTAGGAAGGACATCAGGTCTTTTAAAAAGCATAGCTCAGAAAATATAAAGCAGGTTGTACCCTTTCACTGCTATTGTTTTCTCAGGGTACCTCTTGTTAAGGATATCAGATTCTTGGTGAAAGTGAGTGCCACCCTGGAAGTTATCTTACAGCATAGCCATCTTTTATCTCAGATGCTAGCTACTTATCTGATGTGAAAAAATTCCTGGTTACTGGTGTTTTTTCTGTACTGTTGTTGCTGTCTCATTTATTACATACCTAACTGCTTCTATATGTTGGGACATCAAAGAGAATCTATGCCCAAGACGACACATCCCTTCCTTGCTGGTGGTAGTAACCACACCCGTCATGAGGAATATGCAGGCCCACAGACCTGGCTCATCTTCTCTCTGGGGCCTGCAAATATGCCAAAAATGCAATACTGTTTGCATTTTCTAAAACTGTCCATTGTTTCTCCCCACACCACACTCACGGTACCAGGCATTAGGAGCTGTAGATGAGAAACCGCATCAGCGAGTGGACCATAAAGTCCTCCCTCTTTAAAGTTTAAACCCTAGATTTGGCGGCTTGGTAAGTCACAGAAATCAGCAATTTTTTGTTTAGACTATGGTTCTGTTTTGACTACATCTATCGATACCTGAAACCCAGAGGGCATACTCCTGTTTCTTATTTCCCAACTATCTTGGAAATTGGCCTACAGAATGCAGAAGACAAATGTTTACATAAATAATTACAAAAGTAAGATGAAAGCAATCCAGAGAATTAAACAATTTTCAAAATTTTTTTCTAAGTAGGAGATAGCTCAGCTCTGTTATCCTATCCTTCAAATGCCATTTTCTTTCTTTTCTGGGGGGACAGTGCCACACCACACAGCTTGCAGGATCTTAGTTTCCCAAGCAGGGGTCAAACACAGGCCCTGTCAGTGAGCGTACCAAGTCCTAACCACTGGGCCGCCAAGGAATTCCCAAACTAATTTATTTTTGTTCCAAAGATAACAGAAGCTTTCTGCATGAATCTTAATAATGTAATATATATGTGAAAGTCTCTTTTCTGTCCAAGGCTTAATTGATTTTCTTCCTATCAATATTCAGAAAGTAGCAGCAATTAATGGCTTGAAAATACCCTCTATTATTAGTAGTACTACTATGGGAATTCCTCCACAGGTTACAGATTAACCAAAAAGCACCTTTAGAGAAAAGTCTCCATCAGCAGCAATTAATGGCTTGAAAATACTCTCTATTATTATTATTACTACAATGGGAATTCCTCCACAGGTTACAGATTAACCAAAAAGCACTTTTACAGAAAAGTCTCCATCAGTGGTCACTGATGCTACAGCAAAATAACTGGATTCTCTCATGAACACACAGGGAAATAATAGGAAGGTCTATTTGTTTCCATTTTGCTACTAACTAACCTTAAGTAAGTCACACGTTTCTTCGGTTCTCAAAATGTTCATCTATTTAAATGAGGGTTAAATTAAATCTCCTATGATTTCACGTGATCCAGATAATTATTTTACTAGTTTGCAAGTTAAGATATCGATTATACAAAGCACTGAATAACTTACGGCAGCTTCATTCTCATGAATACTCTAGCCATGAAAAAACTCAATAGGACACACACGAATCCAATGAATAAAAGAAGAAACCTATTGAGTTTGGGAATGTTTGGCGCATTGGATCGGTCCAGGATTATGAAACCTAAACCTCCCATTGTAAACAGGAAGCTGGATGCAAGTCCTTCCATAATATACTGTCCATTTACTCTGAAAAAGAAAGAAAAAAGAAAAATAGTCAATGAAAATTTCCAGAAAAATAAAAAGTTTTTTCCTCAGATTGAAATTCCTATTTCTGCTAAAACATTTTTGTGTTTAGTTTTTATTCTTATAAGTGTTTTGCCATATTTCTGGCTATTCATTCCAATAAATATTTATTGACAGCCTATTATGCATCAAGTACTGTTCTAAGTTCTGGAAATACAACAATGAACAAAACGAGAAAAATCTTTCATCTTCATGGAGCTCATGCTCAAAAAAAAAAAAATTTAAAACTCAACTAACACAACTGTCTGTAAACTCAATACGCACATTTTAATTATTAGCTTAAAAAGTCAACTACTATAGGTGCATGAACCTTTTACTCAGAATTTTAGTTTTGCTTTTAAACATTATGTTATTTAAATGTCTACTATCAATTTCAAATTGTGAACTGGTTAGAAATGTTTCCTGAGTTTTACAGTAATTAACAAACCTCTTATTTCAAAGGGAAATTTCTAAAAGCAAGTTTTCTTAATTAACACTTCATGAACTCCACAAAGATTTTCAGTAACCTATAAACTTTTAAGTTCTTGTATATACGTGCATATGATTTTTCTAGTATGTGCGGGTGCTCAATTGTGTCCAGCTCTTTGCGATCCCATGGACTGTAGCCTGCCAAGCGCCTCTGTCCACAGAATTTTCCAAGCAAGAGTACTGGAGTGCATTGCCATGTCCTCCAGGGGATCATCCTGACCCAGGGATTAAACCCGAGTCTCCTGAATCTCCTGCACTGGCAGGCAGAGTCTTTACAACTGCGCCACCTGGGAAGTCTCTTTCTAGGGGTGAAGAGCTTTCAAATTCTCAAGAGTTCATGGACCCCAAAAGGCAAATTTCTCTGTTAAAGATATGATTTATACAAAGACACATGTAAAGAAAGTATATGCATGCATGTGTGTATATATGTGTATATATACATATATTTGCTAAACTAATTGCTTTAACTGAAAACAACACATGCAGCAGTTTCAAAAATTCAAAGTCAAATGTCAACCCTGTGAAAAGTCTCCCTACCAGCAGGATCTCTAGCCACCCAGAATCCCCTTCCCTGCAGAGAATCACAGTAATCTTTCCAGGAATATTCTCTGCATGGAATACCATTCATGTAACTGTAAATACAAATATGGGGCTTCCCTGGTGGCTCAATGGTTAAGAATCTGCCTGCCAATGCAGGAGATGCCAGTTCAATCCCTGGGTGGGGAAGATCCCCTGGAGGAGGAAATGGCAACCTGCTCCAGTATTCTTGCCTGGAGAATCCCCTGGACAGATGAGCCTGGTGGGCTACAGTCCATGGGGTCGCAAAGAGCTGGACACCACTGAGAGTGAGCACAAACACACACNAGTTCAATCCCTGGGTGGGGAAGATCCCCTGGAGGAGGAAATGGCAACCTGCTCCAGTATTCTTGCCTGGAGAATCCCCTGGACAGATGAGCCTGGTGGGCTACAGTCCATGGGGTCGCAAAGAGCTGGACACCACTGAGAGTGAGCACAAACACACACACAAATACAAATAAAGAGCTGCCTTTAGGTAGACAGTTACCAAGTGGATTTTATAAGGCAATACAACAAACACTGTTCAAGGGAAATAAACAACAGGAACTCTCAAGTCTCAAATATTTTTTTTTATTTAACAGTATAGGGTCTTCCCTAGTAGCTCAGCTGGTAAAGAATCTGCCTGTGATGCAGGAGATCCCAGTTCGATTCCTGGGTCGGGAAGATCCGCTGTAGAAGGCGTAGGCTACCCACTCCAGTTTTCTGGCCTGGAGAATTCTATAGAGTCACAAAGAGTTGGACACGACTGAGCAACTTTCACTTCACAACAAACACTGCTTAGGAAAAATAAACAGCAGGACCTCCCAGGTCTCAAACATTATTCTTCTTATTTAACAGTGTAATCCAGTGGCCCAGTTTTTCTTTTTTGGTTGTGCTGGGTCTTCACGCCTGTTTGAGGGCTTTTCTGCCCTCGCTGGCGTGACTGGGGGCCACTCTCTTGCTGTGGAGCCTGGCCCTGGGCGCAGGGGCTCCACCAGAGGCAAGGGCTCTGGAGTGCAGGCTAGGCAGTTGTGGTGCACACGCTTAGCTGCTCCGCAGCACGCGAGATCTTCCCTGACCAGGGATCGAACTGCAGTGAAAGGCAGATTCTTAACCACGGGACCACCAGCAAAGTCCCACACATCTTTCCTTAAATGGCCAAACAGTGTGTATCTTAGGCTTGTCAGCCATGTGATTTGTGTCACACTTACCACAGTAGCTTGAAAGCAGCCATGGATAGTAGAGAAGTAAATGGTTGTACCTAACTCCAATAAAGCTTTATTTATAAATAAATATGTACCAGTTTACTGACTCCAGAACAGCCTATAAATAAATGTATTTTAAACTGATATCCTCCTTTAAATAAGTGATTATGTCCATCATTGTGAAATATTTCCTAATAAACGGATAATATACGTTTATTCTTGTTCTTGTCCACTTCCTACAATCTCTAGCATCTTAAAACAGCTATTGTCAAAATACAAATCGACCCAATAGGTTGTGCCATAATTTTAAATACGTAGGCATGCCCCAGCAATCTTCTTTCCCACCATCGAATCATTCAAAATGGTATCTTTTACCTGTAGGCCAAGAAAGCGACTGGTCTCTGATGCCCGTGTTCATCAGTCACTGAGCCAACACTTGGAGGTTCAACAATAACATCATAAATGATTCCTAAATGAAAAGTAACAACATAGATTAGACTGGACTTCTAATTTATTTAGTTTTTATCTGTCTCTAAAGTCAAAGTGTTAGTTGCTCAGTTGCATCCGATTCTTTGTGACCCTGTGGACTGTACCTTGCCAGGGTCCTCTGTCCATGGAATTCTCCAGGTAAGAATACTGGAGTGGTTAGCCATTTCCTTCTCCAGGAGATCGTCCTGACCCAGGGTCAAACTGGGTCTCCTGCATTGCAAGAGGAATCTTTACCGTCTGAGTCAGCAGGGGAGCCCATCTGTCTCTAGAGGTTCATTTGTATTTAAATAATATTTCCTTTTGGGGCTTCCCAGGTGGTGAGAGTGGTAAAGAATCTGCCTGCCAAAGCAGGAGATGCAGGTTCAATGGCAACCCACTCCAGTATTCTTGCCTGGAGAATCCCATGGACAGAGGAGCTTGGCGGGCTACAGTTGATGGGAGTCACAAAGAGCTGGACACCACAGAGTGACTGAGCAGAGAAATCTTAGAGCCTGAGTGCTGGAGAAGATTGGGAGCCCATTCATAGAAAGATACTGAAGTTAAAGGAAGTATCTGTCTTTAAAGAGGCATTTAAATTTAAACAGAACTGCTCTAATGTATTATTACAGTGAAATGAGGCCCAGCTTATCTCCTACACTTCAGATAAACCATTCAGAAATTCAACTCAGTGTTTTTAGAATGACTTGTAAATCAGAATTATTTCCAAAAAGAGGTATTTTATGACAGAATTCATTCAGTAACTGTTTCCAAACTCAAGAATGACTGCACAATAAAGGAGATTTAACATTAAAGGCTATTTCTAATTCAAGAAAAATGTTACACATATGCTTGGATATGTTTCTATAATTAAGAGGTAACTAGAGAATTTTTCTTGCTTAAAAGTAAAATGAGACATTTTTAAAAATCACATCATTAAGCTGCTGCTAAGTCCCTTCAGTCGTGTCCCACTCTGCGACCCCATGGACAGCAGCCCACCAGGCTCCCTCGTCCCTGGGATTCTCCAGGCAAGAACACTGGAGTGGGTTGCCATTTCCTTCTCCAATGCATGAAAGTGAAAAGTGAAAGGGAAGTCGCTCAGTCGTGCCTGACTCTTGGCGACCCCATGGACTGCAGCCCACCAGGCTCCTCCATCCATGGGACTTTCCAGGCAAGAGTACTGGAGTGGATTGCCATTGCCTTCTCCGAACATCATTAAGCAGACTGGCAATACTGGAGGCACATGATCATTAATGTTAATATTTTTCATTATGTCTTAATGACCACTTATGTTACTGCCCATCGACACGGTTTTCCAAATCTCCCACTGTCAACATCTACTCTTTTATCTTCTCCACTGTTTTCCACCATCCTCATTTTTAGCTTTTTTTTTTTAAGCATAACAAGACCGTCTCCCTCACCTGTGATAACAAAACCACCATTTAGGAATTCTCCAATGCTACCTCACCATCAAATCCACCAACTGGAGCCAGCTTCCATCTTCACCTCCTTCCCTCCCGCTACACCAGAGGAAGAGTCCCTCCTCCTATCGCCATGGGATCCCCTCTGCAATCAGGAGGCCACACCCTTACCATTTCAAAGACTGTTCCTTTGGCTAGCTCCTCTGTTTCCTGTATTATCTATCAACCTCCCGCTGCCTGCATCAACCTTTCCTTGACACCAGATCCTCCCAGTTAACATTCTATTTCTATGCTTCCTTTTGGAAAGGGAGGCAGGCTTCTTTCTGGAAAAGAAAAGAATGTGGTCAGCTTGCTGTCTCCACTGTCATTTGCCCTTCACTCCAAGCCGACTTCTGCCACCACTGATACCACTTCTTGCTAAGGTGGCCAATGACCCTGCTGTGGTCACATTCAAAGGACACTTCCAGTTCTCATCTTAGGAGCTTTCCTAGCAGCACTCCATCCAGTCCACTCAATCCATTTTCTTGGGGGCGGGGGGAGGGATGGCTTCTTCCGGCTTTTGTGACACTCCTGTCCATGTTTTTCTTGCTCTCTCTCCAGCTGAGCCTCCTCTTCTATAAAACCACTAAACATTCGGAGTTCCCTAGGGCTTGATCCACTATTTTCTTCTCTTTCTATATTCTCTTCCCAACTGAACTGATCCCTTCATGTGGCTTTTCTATGCTAATGATCCTCAACATGCCAGCACCTATCAAATGTTAGCCCCGTTAAAATTAGATGTAAGCAAGGACATCCAACCAAAAGGAAATCAGTCCTGAATATTCACTGGAATGACTGATCCTGAAGCTGAAACTCCAAAACTTTAGCCACCTGATGTGAAGAACTGACTCATTTGAAAAGAGCCTGAAGCTGGGAATGACTGAAGGCAGGAGGAGAAGGGGATGACAGAGGATGGGATGGTTGGATGGCATCAGCGACTCAATGGACTTGAGTCTGAGTAAGTTCCAGGAGTTGGTGATGGACAGGGAAGCCTGGGGTACTGCAGTCTATGGGTCGCAAAGAGTCAGTCACAACTGAGTGACTGAACTGAACTGAAGCTCCTCAGGGACAGAAATTCTGTCTCTGTTCTTCAATATCTGGCTTATAGGAGGAGTTCTGAAAACATTTGTTATTCTTTAATTTCGATACAAACCTCTTTTCTCACTTCCTATCTGCATACTTGACATCTTCAACTAATTATAGTTGGTCTGTCCAACTATTACATATCCCAGAGTGACCTCTGGATTCACCATTCCCCATCAAAAAACCACTTTATTTCTTTAGTCTTCTCAGAAAACGACACTTCCGCCTACTCAGTGCTCAAACCAGACACCAGTAAAATAGTAAAATTCCTTCACACCATTCTCCCCCTACATACAATCAATCATCACCAAGATTCTGCTTCCAAGATATCTTTCATTATATCTTCCTCCATCTCCGCTGCCACCATCCTAAGTCAACTGTAAAACCCGCCTAATTGATCTCTTAATTCCATATTTGTTCAGACTTTTCCCTCTGCCCAGATACTCTTCCCCCAATCTTTCAGACTTTGGCTAACACGTCATGTCCTCAGGGACTCCAATGTAAATGATGTTCCTAACTCTGATTATTTTTCAAAACCTCTTTTTCTTTTCCTTCAAGGAACCTGTGGCAATCTGCAATGGAAAAAATATTATGGAAAAAATTCACGTGACATTTCATGTGTCTCAACCAATGGCATTATAAGCATCAGGAAGGGAGGGCCCTGATCTGTTATAGTCATTGTTCTCTCCAGTACTTAATGCCTAGAACTTAATGGGGACTCAGTACATTATTTGCTGACTATTTCTCAGCAATAAGTATTGTTTATTTATAAAGGTACACTCGGTATTCAGGTAATTCTCCTGTATGAGACAGCTCATGGCCTTGGCCACTAAAGGGGTCCTCTCACTTCCTCCAAAAGTTAGGGCAAAGAATCTCCCCATTACAAAAATTGACAGGGAAAAAGGAGCCAGAATGAAAACTGTGAGGTTTCCAGTAAAGGCCCCTGGCTCCAAGGGAGGTAAGGGTTGCAGGAAAGATTTCTAACAGATGAAGATTATTTTTAAAAAGCAACATGCATTTTAAATTTTGTTTATTCAGTCCAGCTCTTATTAATGTGCTGAGCAAATGTTAATACTAATTTATGCTAGAACAGTATCTTAGCAACATAAAAAGTATTTTAAATGTAACTTATTTTGAACATAAATTAACTGTCATTATCCTAGATTTGGGAGGAGGGTAAACCTAAAGGTTCGTGCTAGAACTAATCCCGCACTTCAAATACTTCTCTCTTCAGTGCCAATTATTCTCACAAAACATCTATGAAAATGATGTCTCCGACTATTCCCTTAAAAACAGTCATCTGCTCTTGCTGTCCCTAATCTTTACAGCTTTAATTTTATCATTTCCAAATTAAGCTCTCCACTTCCGAAAATCCGAAAGTGCAGTAGCACAGTGCTGAGTAAATCATGGAAATGTTGAAGGGGTGGTGGCTATGAAAAGACTGCAGACGGATTGCCAACTCACCACTATATAAAGCGACGCCCCTTTTGCAAAGAACAGGATAAGATGATAATGCAAGTGTTCAAAAGTAATGCTATTCCCCTTATTCTTTAAATTCTCCTTCTGCTCTCTGAGATACGACAGCTTCTGAAGATTTATCTCCAACCTCAAATATTTATCAAAACCGTGGGTTTCGGAAGATTCCATTCATATGTATTGCTGACTGAGGAGAAAGCGACACGAAGCCTTAGGTTTGAGCTAACAAATCCAAAGACTGTTAAGTGTCTACCAAAGATCCAGGGGCCACAGAGAAGGTAGAAGTCCCACACCCTCCTGATCAACAGTGGAAATTGAACGGGCCAGAACAGATTTTCCCAGGGCCTTTATTAAGTAACTCATGGCATGCAATGACAACAGCAACAATCTGGGCTTGAAAAATACACTATTCAACTCGGATCGTTTGGCTAAGAGGCCAGGAAAGTGAAGGCAACGGGATAGAGAACACGACTCCTCTCAAGATACAAGACAGGGCGTGAGGGTGAAGAAACCTTTGGGCGGTGAACACTCAGGATCCCAGAATTTCCCTCCACCCTCCGAAAAGACTGAGAGCAGAGCGATGCTTCCCCTGGCTGAAAGTTAGGGAACGGACGCGCCCCCGGGGCGGGCCGGCTCTCCGCGCCTCTCGGGCCCCAGGCAGGCCGAGTTACCTCCGGTGATGAGGAAGTAAGACACCACCACCAGAGCGTACACCGTCATGGCCGACGGCATGTGCACCCAGGGCGGCTTCTTCAGCTTCAGGTTCGGGCATTCGAGCACTAAGAACGGCACTCGGTACAAACTCTCCATGCTGGCGGTAGCAGGGGACGCTCTCGGCCTCCAGCCCCACGCGCCACCCGGAAACAGGCCCGCCCTCCCATCCCCGGCGCGTGCGCAGGGAAGCGACCGGCAGGTCCGCCACGCTCGGAGGCAGTGTGTACACCCCCAGAAGAAAAGAAGGAACTATAAAAACGGATAAGTGACGTGACCCAAAGCTATGTATTATAGAATCTTGTGAAACATAAATTTGAATAGGAAGTTCAGTTATTGCCAATGAATAACCTGGAGAATTATGCACCTTCAAGGACCTGCAGGCCTTCAGACGTGGCCAAGCCTTAGAAGCAGAGGGAACGGAATCTATCTGAGCCCCTCCCACTCACAGACGCCGCGGATTTTGGAAGCTGATTGGACGCGGAGCGCCCTCGGTTCCCACAGCCAGAGGCTGAATGGGCAAGTTTGGGAAATGTCTTTTTTATTAGCGGGTTTTTCAAGAGTTTGAGAAAGTCCTAGGTTGTTGAGCTTTTACTTCCTGATGTAGCAGTGGTGATAATAATAATAACAACTGCTAATAGTAATTGCTAAGTTAATATCTTATAACATTTGAAAATATAGATCTAATTTAGAGCTATCACAAAAGTCAAGAAGACATCGTCACAAGAGGCCTAAAGCGAAGACCTTGAAGTGACCGAAATACTATTTTAAATAACCCGTGTCCTCTGCTCTTTTCGTAAATGCTAAAATCTTTCAGGCCGAAAATCTTGAAATCCTCCTGGTTTCTCTCTTTATGAAACCTCCATGTCCAAAGTATCAACAAATATTTTTGGTTGTACTACTACCAAAAAAAAAAAAAAAAAAAATTCATCCACTTCTCTCCATTCCATATTTACCACCCTAGTGGAAGGCACCATCCTATGTAGTCTGGGCTAGATATTTACAATACAAGCTGATGAAAATAATTGACAGATAATTTGTCTCTGGGGGTGGACTAGATGGCCTAAAAAGTTTTTTTTGTTTTCTGTTTAGTTTTTCTTTTTTATATACTCTTTTAAGATTCTGCAAATATCTGTTTCCTTTTGGGATAAGAGTTCAGAGTGACTGATTACAAATCCAGCACAGACTGACACATTTATAATTGAGCCCATGTTTTTATGTTTTTGTTTGTTGCTGAGCTCATGATTTTTTACAGGATGGCATGCATTGGTTCTGCATTTTCAGTGACTCAATTAATGAGAAATTGTTTCAATACCATAATAATAAAAATACTTATAAAATGTGCTACTGCTGCTGCTAAGTCACTTCAGTCGTGTCCAACTCTGTGTGACCCCATAGACCGCAGCCTACCAGGCTCCCCTGTCCCTGGGATTCTCCAGGCAAGAGCACTGGAGTGGGTTCCCATTTCCTGCTCCAATGCATGAAAGTGAAAAGTGAAAGGGAAGTCGTTCAGTCCTTTCCAACCCTTAGCGACCCCATGGACTGCAGCCTACGCTCCTCTGTCCATGGGATTTTCCAGGCAAGAGTACTGTAGTGGGTTGCCATTACCTTCTCCGGAGAGAGCCACTAATAACACCAATAATAAAAACTGTTTACCCCAGAGCCAGCGTTTATACATGGGAAGTTTTTCTGGGGACTATACAGCAAAATATTTCTGAAATTCCCATGCTGCTGCTGCTAAGTCGCTTCAGTTGTATCTGACTCTGTGCGACCCCATAGACGGCGGCCCACCAGGTTCCTCTGTCCTTGGGATTCTCCACGTGAGAATACTGGAGTGGGTTGCCATTTCCTTCTCCAGAAATTCCCATAGATTTATAAATAAGGAAAACTTTGGAACAATTAAAAATATGTTGCCTTGAGAAAAAATAAGAAAAAACATATAAATTAAAATTTTTAAGCTTCCTTCATATTTTCTGAAGGGAAGCTAATGTTAATTAACCACCTCTTGGCAGATATTATATTGTCATTTACATTAGTTCTTACTTACTCTTCATGACAATTCTATTAGGTAATTACTAATGTCACCACTTTACATATAACAAGACTGAAGCTTGGGAAGTAAAACAAACTCAAAAGGCATATTATGTGTTTGGATATGAACTAAAGGCATTTGCCCTAACATAAAGCAGATTTAAGATATTTGAAATGAGACAAATTTATATACTTATCCTTCCTTTTATATATCTTGGGGCCAAATAAGTCCATATACACTTTGGATAAGACACAGAAGTTTTAAAAAGTATCAACTTTCTAATAAAAAATAAAACTAAAGTCAGAACACATCAATTCAGTTCAGTCGCTCAGTCGTGTCCGACTCTTTGCAACCCTATGAGCCACAGCACACCAGGCCTCCCTATCCATCACCAACTGATGGAGTCTACCCAAACCCATGTCCATTAAGTCAGTGATACCATCCAACCATCTCATCCTCTGTTGTCCCCTTCTCCTCCTGTCCTCAATCTTTCCCAGCATCAGGGTCTTTTCAAATGAGTCAGCTCTTCGCCTAAGGTGGTCAAAGTATTGGAGTTTCAGCTTCAACATCAGTCCTTCCAATGAACACCCAGGACTGATCTCCTTTAGGATGGACTGGTTGGATCTCCTTGCAATCCAAGGAACTCTCAAGATTCTTCTCCAACACTACAGTTCAAAAGCATCAATTCTTCAGTGCTCAGCTTTCTTCATAGTCCCACTCTCACATCCATACATGACCACTGGAAAAACCATAGCCTGGACAAGACAGACCTTTGTTGGCAAAGTAATGTCTCTGCTTTTGAATATGCTGTCTAGGTTGGTCATAACTTTCCTTCCAAGGAGTAAGTGTCTTTTAATTTTGTGGCTGCAGTCACCATCTGCAGTGATTTTGGAGCCCCCCAAAATAAAGTCTGCCACTGTTTCCCCATCTATTTGCCATGAAGTGATGGGACCAGATGCCATGATCTTTGTTTTCTGAATGTTGAGCTTTAAGCCAATTTTTTCACTCTCCTCTTTCACTTGCATCAAGAGG
>SJYX01019747.1:43566-65598 GCA_006410675.1 Oreotragus oreotragus | reverse complement strand
AATAAAGCAAAGTAGTTGTTTTTCTGGAACTCTCTTGCCTTTTCAATGATCCAAGAGATATTGGCAATTTGATCTCTGGTTCCTCTGCCTTTTCTAAATCCAGCTTGAACATCTGGAAGTTCACGATTCACATACTGTTGAAGCCTGGCTTGGGGACTTTTGACTCTTTGGTAGTGGCTAATCATTTGGTAAATGGATGTCTAAAGGGAACTAAAATGAATACAACTGGAAAGGTGTTGAGGAGGTATTGAAGAGAGACATATGGATAAACCTCTCTGTATCAGCATGACGTATGAAAATATTTGTGCCCCATGTGAATTTCCACAAAATAGCCATCTCTGTAGAGAAATAATTTTAGGTGGATGAGATGACCCTTCCTGTGGACATTAGTCATTTTTCCCCAGTCACTCCTGTCCTTGTCCAGCAGGTCCACAAACAAAGGGCCATGGTAGCAGGGATGGAAGTTATGCATGGACTTCACTCATCAAGGCTGATCCAGCTAGAGCTACTGCTGAGCGCCCCAGCTGCCAACAGCAGAAATCAGCAATGAGCCCACACTCTGGCATGGTTCTCCAGGAGGATGAGCCACCCACTTGGTGGCAGGTGAATTACACAGGAACACTTCCAGTAGCACTTAGTTCTTACTGAAATAGATGTTTACACTGGATACAACTTTTCGATCCTTGCCCACAGTGCTTCTACCAAAATCACTATTGTGTGGACTTGAGGAATGCCTTAATCAGTATCATGACAGCCCACACAGCACTGCTTCTAGCCAAGAAACCTGTTTGACAGCAAATGAATTGCGGTGATCGGCTCATGTTACGGAATTCACTGGTCTCATCGAGTGCACCGTCGCCTCGAAGCAGCTCTGTGAAATGGTGGAATCGGCCTTTTGAAAAACTCAGTTATGCCTCCAGATTAATGTCAGCACCTTCTAGGGCTAGGACAGTGTCTTCTGAGACGCAGCATGTGCTGTAAACCAGTGATCAGTGTGTGATGCCTCTTCTCTTAGAGCCAGGATTCACCAGTCCAGGAATCAGGTGTCAAAGGTGGGAATGACTCCACTCACTGTTACTTCTAGTCATGTACTAGTAAAGTTTTTGCTTCCTATTTCCTACAACTTTAGGCTTTGCTGGTCTACAAGCTTTCGTGCCAAGGGAAGATTTCCACCAAGGGACACTTCAATGGTTCCATTAAACAGGGTCAATGTGTTTCTCAGCTCTGAATTCCTTGGATCTCTCACAGTGCTGGCACACTGTGTGTGCGTGTGTGTTAGTCAGTCATTCAGTCATGTCCGACTCTGCAGCCCCACAGACTGTGGCCAGCCAGGCTGCTCTGTCCTTGGCATTCTCCAGGCAAGAATACTGGAATGGGTTGCATTCCCTTCTGCAGGGCATCTTTCCAACCCAAGGACTGAACCCAGTTCTCCCACATCGCAGGCCGATTACCATCTGAGCCACCAGGGACGCCCATAGTAGGACTCGCTGGACCTTAGTTGAATGAATCAACAAACAAGCAAAGCCTTGGCTCCTCTGTCTCTTTTGATCCTTCAGTGCGTCATGTTAACAACGGTGCTTGATTAATGTTCCTTTAGCTTGTCCTCTCCTCTCCAGCTTCCCCACCATTTAATAGTCCAGACCCATGTTGTCACCTGCTCCATTTCTCTCAACTCTGCAGCCAGAGTGCTCTTTCTAAGAAACTGAACACATTTCAAAAGCGCCCATTAAGACTCCAACCTTACTGCTAACTAGAGAAGTAAGTTGGATCAGAAGCAAAATTTGGTTTGTTTTTATTCTTTACTATCTCCTTTCTTTTCTATTTCATAGCTTCTTCCCATAGTTTAATACCTGTTTTGTGGAAATTGTGAATATACTCTTAAAGCATCTGCCTACTCCTTAGGCGAGGTGGGAACCAATGAGGGCAAGCAATAGTGCTGGTCCTAATAAAGTTCACCATTATTCATTCTTCAGGCATTCGTGGAGCATATAGCAGAGACAGCACTATTCTGTCTGATTCCTGCCCCCAAGAAACTGGCATTATAATCAAAGGAGAAACACATACCCAATTAATGGCAGTGCTGTCTGAGAAGGGCATGCTTATTGGAGGTTTGCTTTGAGAATCCTGGAGGGAGCCATTATCTCAGGGAGGAAAATGCAGGCTTACCAAGGAGTTCACATTTGAGCCGAGCATCGAAGCTGGATTCTTTTAAGGGTCAGGAAAAAGCTTTTCAGGAACAAGGACCAGCCTGTGACAAGAAAGAAAGGTGAGAGAGTACAAAAGAAGATGAGTGGTTATGTATGACAGAAAGTAAAGGAAGAATGATTGGGGATACTACTCCAAAGGGACGGATAAAGCTGGATTGTAGAGGGGTTCTCAGGATGCATTTAGATTTTATTACATAGGCAGTTAAAAAACCACCAAAGCTATCACTTCATGTTGATGTTTGATAGAAACCAACACAATACTGTAAAGCAATCATCCTTCAGTTAAAAATGAATTAATTACATTAATTAAAAAAAAAGAAAAAATTGAAGAATTATTTTTTAAATTGAAATAGTTGTGTGTTCGGAAGATAGATGAAACGGCAGAAAGGCGTGAAGCACAGAGACCTTTCAGGACCTTCATGGGGACTCTAGGTTGGGAGATGATGAGTGTGTGATAGACCGGGGAGTGGAAAGAGCAGGTAGGTTGATGGTGATGGAAAGATTAAAAAGCATCTTTCACAGATAAAATCAGTTGAATTTGGTCAACAAATAGATACAAGGCTTGGTAAAAATGAACTGTGTAATAATGGCCCAGGCAACTCTGCAGCTTTGTCCAAGAGCTGGACCAAACAGGAAGGTTTTCCTGGAGCAGGAGGAGGAGCCTGGTGCAATGGCAGGTATCATGCAGTGCTTACATGGATACAAGAGCCACGTCGGGGCGCTTTCCCCAGGGACTTTGATTATAGGTGCACTCCCTGCCCATCACCCCCAGCCCACACAGAGGCCTCTCAGAGAGAGATGCAGGGAGCAGGCGGCAGAGGGCCTGCCATCCACTGGTGAGCACTGCTGTTCTAGGAGGACCCTGCAGGGTTGGACCTTAGTAGGATTGGGATAGAGGCTAGGTTTAGAAGTTCAGGAGTCAGCAGCGACTGGGTAACGGTGGGAGCCACACCAGCGGATGAACTGCTGAAATGTGAAATGGAGCGGGCAGGACTTTTGTTTGGAGGGATCACAAATTTCCTTGCTGATATAAGCTATGCGCTCTCTTCCCAGAAAAGTGCCCCCACACATCCACCGAATGTGGCTAAAATTATAGGAGGTTCACAGAGTAAAGTTAAAAGAGTGAGAGGGAAGAGAGCCAAAGACGATGCCCAGGGAATCATCCACATGATTAAGAGGTTACTACAAAGTGGATACAGCAAGATCAAAAGGCCCAGGGAGAGAAGGAGCAGAGAAAGCTCAGGAGGGCCAGTCTCCAGCAAATCACACAGAGTGAAACTGAACAGAAGCCACTGGGTTTGACCACTGGGCATTGATAACTTTTGACCAGTGAGTATTTTGTTGAGTGTACATTATTATGGTGGCTTGAGTAAGGATCTGACTCCATAACTGGCACAGTCCTAGAATATGGTATCATGATCAAGGTTGATGAATTAATTTGTTAATTTCAGTACTATGGTGGCAGGCTGCAGAGGAAAGAAGTGAATGGGAATTAAAAAAAAATAATAGTAGTGAATCAATATAGAGTCTATCCCTCCCAGTACAGCTGGGTCTGAAAGGAGGAGGAAGTGGTAGCAGAGAGGGGTTTTCAAGGATGGTGGGAACTTGGGCACATTTGTATAAGATAGGGGAAAGAAAATTGTGAACAGGGAGGGACTGAAGGAGAGAGGGTTAAGTAACAGAACAATATTAGGGCCGTGGTGAGAGTGTGTGGAGGGAGCCCACCAGGGGTGAAGCTTACCTTGGGAAAGATTTGAACCATCTAAAGAAAGAGAGTGGCAAGAAGGCTAGTGGCATAAGGAAGTCAATCAATACTTAGTGTCCTGTTAAGCTGTCATATGTAAACAACCCAATAGGCATAATTGATTCCACTTTTCCAGGTGAGGAAACTGAGGTTTATAGAGATTGAAAACATACTAAACTCGACATAGTTCGAAAGCAGCCCTGGCTACCTGACTACAAAGCCCACGCTTTTATGTACATTAAAGTTTAAAGGTGCCAAAGAGGGCAAGGGAGCTCCAGAAGCTCACACCTAGTGGTTTGCATATTTTCAGATATTATTTGACAACCTGGAGTGAGTGCTGGGTTGAGGAGAGAGGTAAAGACTTTGAGACAGGCAGTGTGAAGAGTGGATTACTGGGTAACATAGGGATCAGATTTTTAAGAATTAATTAATTAATATATAGAATTAATTAGATATATATGGGCTTCCCTGGTGGTTCAGACAGTAAAGAATCTGCCTGTAATGTGGGAGACCCTAGTTCCATCCCTGATTTAGGAAGATCCCCTGGAGAAGGGAATGGCTGTAGCCACTCCAGTATTCTTGCCTGGAGAATTCCATGGATAGCGGAGCCTGATGGGCTACAGTCCATGGGGTGAGTCAGACTTGACTGAGTGACTTTCACTCACTCACTCAGTGATAGTAGTCAGTTCAATCAGTTCGGTCACTCAGTCGTGTCCGATGCTTTGCGACCCCATGAATCGCAGCACGCCAGGCCTCCCTGTCCATCACCATTTCCCTGAGTTCACTCAGACTCACGGCCATCGAGTCCGTGATGCCATCCAGCCATCTCATCCTCAGTCGTCCCCTTCTCCTCCTGCCCCCAATCCCTCCCAGCATCAGAGTCTTTTCCAATGAGTCAACTCTTCGCATGAGGTGGCCAAAGAACTGGAGTTTCAGCTTTAGCATCATTCCTTCCAAAGAAATCCCAGGGCTGATCTCCTTCAGAATGGACTGGTTGGATCTCCTTGCAGTCCAAGGAACTCAAGAGTCTTCTCCAACACCACAGTTCAAAAGCATCAGTTCTTCGGTGCTCACCCTTCTTCACAGTCCAACTCTCACATCCATACATGACCACAGGAAAAACCATAGCCTTGGCTAGATGGACCTTAGTCAGCAAAGTAATGTCTCTGCTTTTGAATATACTATCTAGGTTGGTCATAACTTTCCTTCCAAGGAGTAAGTGTCTTTTAATTTCATGGTTGCAGTCACCATCTGCAGTGATTTTGGCGCCCCCAAAAATAAAGTCTGACACTGTTTCCACTGTTTCTCCATCTATTTCCCATGAAGTGATGGGACCGGATGCCATGATCTTCGTTTTCTGAATGTTGAGCTTTAAGCCAACTTTTTCACTCTCCTCTTTCACTTTCATCAAGAGGCTTTTTAGCTCCTCTCCACTTTCTGCCATAAGGGTGGTGTCATCTGCAGATCTGAGGTTATTGATATTTCTCCCGGCAATATTGATTCCAGCTTGTGTTTCTTCCAGTCCAGAGTTTCTCATGATGTTCTCTGCATATAAGTTAAATAAGCAGGGTGACAATATACAGACTTGACGGAGTAGTACTCTTCAATTATTTGTAATATAAGTTATATATATATATATGTGTGTGTGTGTGTGTGTGTGTATATATATATACACACACACTCATTTTACTCTAAATTTATTGAAGGAAAATAACTGTAAATCTGTCCATTTTTTTAGCTTTCCTGCAAAGCTGTTGCAATTCAACTCAAGAACCATTTTTCTGACAGCTGCCCACATGTAATTCCTTTCTGTGGCCACAGCAGGGCAGAAGTTCTCTTTTATAAAAATCACAGTCCTTTTATGGTTTTAACTTCACCCAAATGTATTTTCGATACTTTAAGATTTATAAAACAATATTCACTGGCATAATGAAAAGGCAAACTTATTTAAAAGAAATTGTCTCAATGCCGCAATCAAATAAGTGCAATGAAATATTACACAAGTGGAAAAGGCTGCTTCTCACACAGTTAAGCCTATCTTTAAAATGCAAATCGTTTACTCTTTTCATGATGAAAGAAAAATCTTGTGAAAGCAGTATTTTCAGATGAATTAATTAGCAAACCCAGGATATTTACTTTTATATTTAGTTGCTTTGCAAATCATACAGACTTATAAAAGCGAGAACAGAAATGTGTATTTGTCTGGCAAGTTTTAGTTATTAAATCCTAAAAAAGGGAAAATTTCTAGTTAAGGTTTGAAAAGTAAACTTAATAGGATTCATTTTCAATATAGAAATTTTTAAAGAATAAATAGCAAAGTGGCCTCCAGCACCTTCGTCCAAATGATTCCTGCTTGTTTGTTTTTTTTTTTCCAAATAAGATCACCTGTTCAGAGTTATAAAATTCAGAGTACAAACNGGATGCCATGATCTTCGTTTTCTGAATGTTGAGCTTTAAGCCAACTTTTTCACTCTCCTCTTTCACTTTCATCAAGAGGCTTTTTAGCTCCTCTCCACTTTCTGCCATAAGGGTGGTGTCATCTGCAGATCTGAGGTTATTGATATTTCTCCCGGCAATATTGATTCCAGCTTGTGTTTCTTCCAGTCCAGAGTTTCTCATGATGTTCTCTGCATATAAGTTAAATAAGCAGGGTGACAATATACAGACTTGACGGAGTAGTACTCTTCAATTATTTGTAATATAAGTTATATATATATATGTGTGTGTGTGTGTGTGTGTGTATATATATATACACACACACTCATTTTACTCTAAATTTATTGAAGGAAAATAACTGTAAATCTGTCCATTTTTTTAGCTTTCCTGCAAAGCTGTTGCAATTCAACTCAAGAACCATTTTTCTGACAGCTGCCCACATGTAATTCCTTTCTGTGGCCACAGCAGGGCAGAAGTTCTCTTTTATAAAAATCACAGTCCTTTTATGGTTTTAACTTCACCCAAATGTATTTTCGATACTTTAAGATTTATAAAACAATATTCACTGGCATAATGAAAAGGCAAACTTATTTAAAAGAAATTGTCTCAATGCCGCAATCAAATAAGTGCAATGAAATATTACACAAGTGGAAAAGGCTGCTTCTCACACAGTTAAGCCTATCTTTAAAATGCAAATCGTTTACTCTTTTCATGATGAAAGAAAAATCTTGTGAAAGCAGTATTTTCAGATGAATTAATTAGCAAACCCAGGATATTTACTTTTATATTTAGTTGCTTTGCAAATCATACAGACTTATAAAAGCGAGAACAGAAATGTGTATTTGTCTGGCAAGTTTTAGTTATTAAATCCTAAAAAAGGGAAAATTTCTAGTTAAGGTTTGAAAAGTAAACTTAATAGGATTCATTTTCAATATAGAAATTTTTAAAGAATAAATAGCAAAGTGGCCTCCAGCACCTTCGTCCAAATGATTCCTGCTTGTTTGTTTGTTTTTTTTTCCAAATAAGATCACCTGTTCAGAGTTATAAAATTCAGAGTACAAAGGATTAAAAACATGAAAATCAAATGCCATCTCCCGCTTATCTTTTCCTTCCTGTCCCCATCCTTTTTTCCCTGAAAGTAATCACTATTAGTAAATTCTTGAGATGAAGAATATTTTCCAAGGAATGTTTTACCCCACGATTAGGAACGGCATTTAAAGCAAGAGACTTTAATCTTTTGAAAAGAATGCGAACCAGAATGCAGATCACTGTTTAGTTGCACATGTGAAATGTGGCAGTGGCCTGAAAGCCAAAGTCCTGAGTAAGTGGTTCACCACACTGCCGCCACCCCCGCCCACACAGTTCAGAGTGGGGAGAAATCAAAGCGCCTTCTCACCTCCAGAAACGATCTTTCCAGAGGTGAGCTATTTGGGGGACATTTGAACAGCAGCTGCTCCTGCTGTCTGCCAGAAGCCCTGAGAAAAGAGGGTTGTCAGTTCGGTCCTTTTAGGCTCTGAAACAGATTTAACAAAACAAAACAATTCTAGCTTGGAAATGACAAGGGACTCTGGAAGACATTGATTTATCCATGTTTGCACACAGTGAAGAGCAAAGTATGCTTTATATATACTGAATAAAATATCTAACTTTTTAAGAATGTTGTAAAATATTTCCATATGTACATTATATCAAAGTACTTCCCCCCCGCCCTCCAAGTTCGGTTGAAAGGAAATACCCAGAGCATTAGGCCCATCAGAATAGATGTCTCCAGTTGTGGTTTTCAGATGCCCTAACATGCTTCTGCCCAGAACTAATCAAATACAGCTTGGCACTTTCAGGCGGGGTGTGGGTATAATTCCTTACAAAGAGAGAGAGAAAAAAAAAATCATTCTGGGTAAAACATGATAGAAGAGGATATCACTTGCCTTTTCGGTCTATTTCCAAAGTTATCACTTGTCTTTAATCATTCCAAATGAGAAGACTCCATAGTGACCATCTTCATGCACTGTGCTTGTTCCTCCATAAATATAGGAGAAGGCAGCTTTGGGACCCGAAGCAGGAAAACATCATGTGGATAACACAGGATATTTCTTTGAACCTCTGAAGTTATAGTATATTCATTTTATAGGTGAGGCGAGGAGAGAGGAAAACACTTGTTCAAAGTCACCTAACTGGTGAAAGATCGACTTAAGATTTAAAGCCACATCCATCTAACACCAAATTGTACACAGTTGACCCTTGAACAACACAGGGGGTTGTAAAACATCTGAGCATGACTTAGAGTCAGTTGTCAGTATCTGTGGTTTTGCATCTGTAGATCCTGTAGTACTGTCGTTTCTATATTTTAAAAAATCCATGAATAAGTGGACCTGCGCAATTTAAACCTGTGTTGTTCGGCGTCAGCTATCCTTTCTACCATAACTTGGGAAAGGCTGGTCCAAGATCCATCTCTGTGAGGATCAACTAGGTGATCTTGGTAAAATGCAGGTTCTTGGCCCGATCTTTGGAGATTCTGATTGAGGAAGTCTTAGGTGGGGCTCAGGAAACCGCGTTTAAGACATCTCCCCAGGGACTTCTCTGGAGATCCAGTGGTTAAGACTCTGCACTTGCACCTCAAGGGGCGAGGGTTCAATCCTTGAGATGGAACTAAGATATCGCCTCCTGCATGCTGAGCAGTATGGCCAAAATAAATAACTAAATAACAACAACAACAAAAATCTCCGCAGCAGATTCTTGGAGGCACTATGTGAAGACAGCCACGGGCTGAGAGAAGTAGATAGTAGATTTATATGGCTACAAGCCAAGAAATGTCAAGGACTGCCAGCAACAACCAGGAACTAGGAAGAGTTCTATGCAGTCTCAGAGGGAGCAGGACCCAGCCAAGACCTTGATTTTAATTTGCTAACTTCAAAATTATGAGACAGTAAATTCTGGTTCTTTTTTAAAGCAAAACTAACAAACAAAAACTCCCCAGTAGATTCTTAAGTGAATTTAGACTGTCTACATGGCAATGCACAGAAAGGAAAGTTTCCTATGACAATCCTCCTTCAGACCCCTGATGTCTCTTTGTAAAGAGCTAGTGATCTCAGCTTGCTTTGACCATGACCGTATTAGCTTTGTATTTATATTTAATAGTTTGTGTGATCCTTGACTTCTAGCAGTTTGAACTACTAGCTTCACCTGCTTGAAATTCTATTAGCAGAAGTCAGTCTTTCAACCCACTGACAGAAATTTTGAAGCTAAAATGTAAATAGTTCTAGAGGGAACATACTAATTCATGTTCATACACGGCCATCGGCAGATGTGTTCTGAGAACAGTTTTTTTTTAAATTGGTGTATAGTTGCTTTACAATGTTGTGCTAGTTTCAGCTGTACAACAAAGTGAATGAGCTATATGTGTTTGTCGCTCAGTCATGTCTGCCTCTTTCGGACCCCATGGACTGTAGCTTGCCAGTCTCCTCTGTCTATGGAATTCTCCAGGCAAGAAGACTCTGGAATGGGTAGCCATTCCCTTCTCCAATGGGATCTTCCCAATCCAGGGATCAAACCCAAGTCTCCTGCATTTCAGGCAGATTCTTTACCGTCTGAGCCACCGGGGAAGCCAGTATCAGCTATAGGTATACATATATCCCTTTCTTTTGGGACCTTCCTCCCAGTCCCTAGATGGATGACCCCCATCCATCTAGGTCATCACAGAGCACCAAGCTGAGCTTCCTGCACTGTACATGAAAAGATTCTCAACATCACTAATGACTACAGAAATGAGGTTAGGTTTTGAAGAGAGGTGGAAAGGGACCCAGAACTAATGTCTGTTAATTCCCTGCTAGATACCAAGTTCTTTACAACTTTTGGAAGTGGAGTATTTTTATACTCATTGGTGACTCACACAGTAAAGAATTTGTCTGCATTGCAGGAGACCTGGATTCGATCCTTGATTTAGGAAGATCACGCTGGAGAAGGGTATGGCTACCCATTCCAGTATTCTTGCCTGGGAAATCCTATTGACAAGAGCATCCTGGCGGGCTATAGTCCTCACGGTCGCAAAGAATCAGACACAACTGAGTGACTAACACTTGAAGAGCTCACAAAGCAGAGACTCAGAGAATTTAAGCAGCTTATCAAGCTCACATAACAACACTAGTGGAAACTATGAAATTTTGTCGAATACTCCAAGCCACACACCTACATGCGTGGAAAGAGGGGTAAGGGAAACAAATGAAAGTCTCCAGAAACTCTTCCTAGGGTAAGCACTGGCTTAGTGCCTGCACACAACCAGTGCAGAGTTAATATTTGTTGAATGAATTGATGTCAGTTCTTCATGCCATCAAAGAGCACTCTCTAAACACCAGTGTACTGAAAACACTTTGGAGTCTCTTAACTGCCAGAGTAATTCTCTAACTGGCTCAGAAAGCAAAGCACTTAGAAATCGTGATGCTCTTTTCAGAACATGATCAGTTTATATATTAAGCCACAAATTAACTTATTGTTAATCAGATTTTGTGAAAACAATATCCAGAATAGAAGATTTAAGAAAAAATATAAAACAATACATTCACCCAAACGTTTACAGTTTTGTCTAAAAATTGTGAATCTTAGATTCCCTTGCAAAAGTTTAAAACTTTATTCATTGCTATTTCTTTTTTCCAAAATGTTAAATTTCTCCAGATAACGTTTGGAAGAGAAATATAATCTCCCTGGTTTGACATAGTGCATTCCCAGAAATTTTAGAATTTATTAAAATGATGCGAAAAATTTTTGTTTATATTCAAATGGTGTTTACCAAGGTTGAGATAATAGTAAGCAGGTTGCTCACCTACACAAAAATCTGATTGGGTACTGGAGAGTCACGTAGGACTCAGGATGGTTAGTTGAGCAGGACTGCCCTGTACATTACAGAATATGTCAGTCCCCCAACAAAATGCCTCACAGGTGTCATTCCAGTTTGAACCACTGATTTAAACTAATTACCCAAGATCACAAGTGGCTGAACTAAAAGGCTAAACTACAAGCTCCTGGAGGCACCATGTTATCACATTCACCTTCGAGCCCATCCAGTGGCTGAAGTACCGCGGTCGTAAGGCTTTGTATCTTCCCCTGACTTACGCACAAGGGAGATGTTTGACATTGGAGCAGGATATCCTGGCCCACATTGGGATGACCTGAATTCAGATATTGGGTTGGCCAAAAAGTTTCTTTGTATTTTTTCATGAGGTGTTACAGAAAAACCTGAATGAAATTTTTGGCCAACCCAATAGAACAGGGTCGGGTAGGGGGTGATGGCCATTTTAACATCCTCACCTCTTTTATCTCCCCAAATTGTCAAATGAATCATTCTTGAGAGAGAGTCTCTTGAAAGCAAAGTAAAGAGAAATTGAAAAAGCAGTGATGCTTTGCTTTATCCAGAGGACAAATGGGTGTTAAGACTCCACACTTCTCTCGTTTGCTTTTTCTTTCTTAGAGACAGATTTGTGGAATTACCAATCAGGAAAAGACTTCCAACATGAAAACATGGTTTAAAAGTCCATAGAGGAAATGGAATGGTAATACAAATCAAGAAGAAGGAAGACTATAAAACTTCCAATTGTTAAAAGAGCTTATTCCTTTAAAAAAAAAAAAAGAAAGGCTGCTGTGTAACTTCCATCTGATATATTTAAAAAGTGATAGAATAATTTTGAAAAGAAATATTCATACCTTTACTATGTTGGAAATGATATCCACTGCAATGATTTTAAATTTATAATGAAAATTTTTGGATAATAATCTAAAAACGTGTGAGGCTCTGTATAGCTTTTCAAAATTCTTTACAGAATACACAAGCAAAAAAAAAAAAAAATTTAAAGACCATTGAACTGTTTCAGTGGTATATTGCTGTATAACCAACTGCCTTAACATTTAGTGTGATAGAACAATTGTTTTATTTTTTTTCTCACTGTCCTTTGGGTTGATTAGATTCAACCAGGCAGTTTTCTGCTGGTCTTGCTTGAGGTTTCTCATGTAGTTGGTCAGCTGGCAGCTGTAGCTGGAAGCAGGAGTCATCTAGAGTAGGGAAGGTCCACAATCTACAACTTTCAGGCCACCTGTGACCCAACATCAGGTTTGTAAATAAAACTCTATTGGAACACAGCCATGACCATTCATTTCAGTACTGACTATGGATGCTTCCACACTCTATTGGTAAAGCTGAGTGGCTGCAACAGAGACAATATGGTTTACAAAGTCTTTACAGAACTTACTGTAAAATGTAGTAAACATTTGGGATTTTCTTTAAGACCATTTGTTCGATAGGCATGTTAAGCTGTAAACTTATTTCCAACCAAAGAGAGAAAGAGAGAGAAAGGGGGCATAGCCCTGAGGCTATTTGCACAGGCCAAGGAATATAAAAGCTGAGTGAATATCAGGGGAATTGAGTCAATAATTTTGATGCTTTTTCTCCTTAATAGTAGGTTGATGCCTAAATTATCTAGGGGATAGCATAATTTAAATATTCTCTGATGCACAGGAGTGTCTTTGCTCCTAACTGAAATAAACAGTTTCGGAACGCTTTTCCTTCACTGGTCTCACTTAGGAAGGAAAAGGTGTCACAGATTTTTTGACTGTGGGGACAGGTGGACTTAAAGCTATGTGCTAACATGGACGCTCCTTCCCGGTGATTAACAGTTTGCTCACACGCATTAGATTTACTGAGCTCTAAATATTGAGAATGAATTGCATTGCATGTATTGTTTTTATGTTTTTTTAATACAAATTGTTTCCTGACTTAGGGCATTTGGACATGTTGGTTCTTACATCTGGAATGTTCTCCCTTCTTGTCACTCAGCTAACATCTTGCTCTGAGCTTAAATGTGACTTCCTCTGAAAAGCCTGGCTTCACTCCCAGTGAGGTTCCTTTCTTACATGGTTTCACAGTGCTGTGTACTTCTTTTTGGTTTTTATTCTAATGTGTGCAATTAAAAACATATTTGTATCCTCATTTAACCAAGTCCCCCACGTAAACATGAGAACAGGGGAAGAGTTTGCTTGTTGACAATTGTATTAATGTTTACCCAGCAACATTGTTCCTGGAACGTAATTTAGTTTCTCATAAATATTTGTTGAATGAATGAATGAAATCTGAAATAAGTTATAAAGTAATGTAAATATATGGCAAAATATTTACATAATCCTTCCAATTAACCAGAAACATTTAAGATTTACTCAAAATTATTGACTAGCTAATATTCTGGAAACCAGAAAGTATCTTTTGATCCAGAATTATTGTGGATATCATCCTTTAAAAAGGAAACTCATGGAGTCCTAACTTTTCTGCTCTTGGTTTCAAATAAAGTGTTTATCATTGTTAAAAGAGATGAAACTTTCAGTGTTTCAAGATTTTAAATTCTGTTTTTCTCCATATTCACAGAACTGGATTCAATAAAAGACTCATTGTCATTTATAAAATCAAATTTCAGAATATTCGTAGATACAATTTATTACGAAAAAATTTAAGGGCAAATAATAATCAAACATATACCATATATAGAGCTCCTGGTACCAACAAAATCATACCTAACTTGTGATAATAGACTGTAATTTGAATAATATCCAGTGACTTGCTGGTGATACAAACATCAAGCTCCTTGGAAGGGGAAAAAGAATTTTGTAGCACCTGCTGATTTCCCAGGTGTAAATACTCCTACCATACCAATTTCAAGGCACCAAACTGACATCACTGAACACAGAGCTGGAAAGAGATGCATGCAACTGACTCACACAGCTGGAGTAAGCTGGATCCACACTCCAATGGTTCTATTGGTCATATTGAATAACTATACTGAAGCGACTTAGCAGCAGCAGCAGCATAGGACTCTTACTGGCAATAAGTAATCTAACTCCAAGAAAAAATCATAATGTTCAGCTCTGCTTTGCAGTCTTACTCCACAGGAACTGTCTATGATTTTAATTGGTGTGATAAGATAGTTAACAGTTAAACCTAGACATAGCCCTGACTATTAAAATTCTGAGAGCCCAAGTTACAAATCATTAGTGTAAAAACTGTAGGTATGCCATTGACACTGCTGAAAATAAACTTGATTTATTTATTTAAACATATGGAGGAGACTCTCTGCTTTTAAGGGTGAAAGAACTCCCAACCCCCGTCCCAATCCTTCTAATAGAATTTATAAGCAATTCAATGGAAGGAGAAATACTAGACTTTAAAAAGAAACCACTGACTACATTCACATGTCTTTTTAGGAGCCTGTCAAGAGTACTTTAAGTCACACACACAGAACTGGATTTAATAAAAGCTTCATTTTCTTTACAAAATCAAAACCCAGAACAGTGCAGAATCCATTTTGGTCATTTGGATGGAGTTGATACTATGTTCACACCAGTCTGTGTCTACACATCACAGGATGAACTCTGAGTGCTGGTGTGGGAGGAGGGAACTGGACCAGAGAGTGCGAGAGGATGTGAAGAGGACCTGCCTTAGCGAAGGGAGCATGAAGCGCAGTCTGCGGTTAAAAATGTAGCGCCTAGGGAGGTGAAAAAATGGTCACCAGTCAGGCACATTTCACCTCCCGTCTCGGGGACTGCATGTTTGTGCTTCCCCCAGGTTTGTAAGCGCTTCCCGGGTGGCTCACCGCCAAAGAATCCACCTGCCCATGCAGGAGATGCAGGAGACACAGGTTCAACCCCTGGGTCGGGAAGATCCCCTGGGAAAGGAAACAGCAACCCACTCCAGTATTCTTGGCTGGAGAATCCCATGGGCAGAGGAGCCTGGCGGGCTACGGTCGATAGTGTCCCAAACAGCTGAGCACGCACGCAAGAAAAGGCCGAAGGGAGCTTTCTTCCCTCTCCCCTGCCCATCACGTGAAGACGCAAGAAAACAGCCATTGGCCTCCTGGGAACAGCCGGGGTCCTCACCAAGAACAACCTGCCAGCACCTTCCATTTGGACTTCCCAGTCTCCAGAAATATGAGAAATCAGTGTCTGAGGTTTAAGTCACCCAGGGTATGGCAATTTGTTATGGCAGCCTGAGCTAGGAACTGTAGGAAACATCACTGTAACCCTAATAATTAAGAGTTGACTAGTGAAGTACTGTATTCCAGTCCAAGTTTATGAATTTAAAAAAAGATGGGCATAAACAGAAAGCTGTATAAAAATGCACACAAGTGTTAAAACAGAAAAACTGGCAATAGCCCAAATGTTCAAATGAAAGGAACTACTGAAATTATGCTACATAGACTTGATGGCATATGTAGTCACTTAAACAATTATTTTGAAATATGCTCACAGAGGTTAATGGGGGGAAAGGGTTGAATATTTACACACATATGCTTGTGTAATTTTTTTTGGCGGCATTGGGTCTTCATTGCCTGTGAGCTGGCTCTCTGCCGCAAGCACCTGGGCTGTCTTTAGTTGCAGAGGGCTCTCTACTTGCCTCGGCACGTGGGATCTTGGTTCCCAGAGATTGAACCTGCAGCCCCTGCACTGGACCACCAGGGAAGTCCCCCAACTCTTAAGGTATGTGACAGGAATTCCCTGGCAGTCCAGTGGTTAGACTTGCCACGGCCACTACTAGGTCTCCAGTTGGATCCCTGATTGGGGAACCAAGATCCCGTAAGCTGCACAGCACTGCCAAAAAAAAAAAAAACCCTAAATTTAAAAAATAAGTAGAAAACAAAACGGGAGGAGATATCACACTGTTAAAAATGATCATCTGTATACTGAAACCAACCCTGGGAAAAGCCCCTGATGCTGGGAAAGATTGAAGGCGAGAGCAGAGGACAGGATGAGACGGTTGGATGGCATCAACGACTCGAGACAGGAGTTTGAGCAAGCTCCAGCAATTGGTGACAGGGAAGCCTGGTGTGCCGAGGTCCATGGGGTTGCCAAACGTCAGACACGATGGAGTGACTGAATTGAACTGATACTGAAACTGAAGGTGATTTCATTCTGTTTTTCCATACTTTCAAAATTATCTATTAAGTTTTTTTAAGCCTAGTGGACATTTCAAACTTAGAAAAGGTTGAACCATCTGAACACCCTCAAAGCGAAGTGGAATTAAAAGACAACTGCTCTTTGGAAGAAAAGCTGACAAATCTAGACACGGTATTAAAAAGCAGGTATTACTTTGCCTACAAAGGTCCATATAGTCAAAGCTACAGTTTTTCCAGTAGTCACGTACGGATGTGAGAGCTGGGCAATAAAAAAGGCTGTGTGCTGAAGAACTGATGCCTTCGAATTGTGGTGCTGGAGTAGACCCTTGGACAGCAAGATCAGAGCAGTCAATCTTAAAGGAAATCAACCCTGAATATTCACTGGAAGGTTTGATGCTGAAGCTCCAATACTTTGGCACCTGATGCAAACAGGCAACATTATTTATCAACAGAAACAATATAACATAGCCTCTAGGAGAAAATACATTAGTCCATATTTTAATGTTGTCTAGAGGTACCATCAAAAAATTTCAGCAATCACTGACCTCCAATTATTTTCAGAAAAAGTGATCAACTAAAAATCAGTGTATGTGTAGGGAATCTCCAGTAACCACAGAAACCAAACCTGCACGCTAACAAATAACAGAAGTTAACAGAATGAGGCGTTTTGATTTATTACTCAAAAAATGGTTCATTTTTTATTTAGCTTTCTGACTCTGTGCTTGTGCTTTCAATACTTTCACAACGATCTTCTGCTCTTCAATAAGGAAAGCGCGCTTGATCCTAGAAAAGAAAATATTAGTTAANAATGAGGCGTTTTGATTTATTACTCAAAAAATGGTTCATTTTTTATTTAGCTTTCTGACTCTGTGCTTGTGCTTTCAATACTTTCACAACGATCTTCTGCTCTTCAATAAGGAAAGCGCGCTTGATCCTAGAAAAGAAAATATTAGTTAAAAAATGTTTCATAAAAAACTGCATAGCGTGGGGAGTTGAAGAGGGAGGGGATGTATGTATACTCATGGCTGATTCACATGGTTGTATGGCAGAAACCAATACAACATTGTAAAGCAATTATCCCTTGATTAAAAAGAAATTTTTATACCTCATTTCATCACTGGGATTCAAGACTAATGAAACTACTACATTCGTCAACATGTCCTAGAACTGCCATTTAGAGAGGAAACACATAGGAATCTCCTCGTGGTCCAATGGTTAGGACTCTGAGCTTTCACTGCCAAGGGTCTGGGTTGAGAGAGGAAAGCATTTTATTTATCACTATCATTGCTGCTAAGTTGCTTCAGTCGTGTCCGACTGTGCGACCCCAGAGACGCAAGCCTGCCAGGCTCCCCCATCCCTGGGATTCTCCAGGCAAGAACACTGGAGTGGGTTGCCATTTCCTTCTCCAATGCGTGAAAGTGAAAAGTGAAAGGGAAGTCGCTCATTTAACTCCCACAGAAACCCAGGCCCCATACGNATCCGACTGTGCGACCCCAGAGACGCAAGCCTGCCAGGCTCCCCCATCCCTGGGATTCTCCAGGCAAGAACACTGGAGTGGGTTGCCATTTCCTTCTCCAATGCGTGAAAGTGAAAAGTGAAAGGGAAGTCGCTCATTTAACTCCCACAGAAACCCAGGCCCCATACGCACCACTGGTACCCCTGGCTCCCCTCAAAACCCTGGGGTTTCTGACTCCTTCAGATGTCCCAGATGAAATCACACTACAGAAAAAGTTGATATACTTCTGACTCAGAGCAACACAGACTCCCTCAGTGTCACAGCGAATGCTATGCTTTAAGCTATGCTACAGATCTACACCCAAACCTCCAGAAGCTAGGGCTTCATTTTTAATAAATATGCTCATGGGGTTACATTCAGCAGAGCCCGAGAACCAAAGACTGCTAATAAGCCCCTCTACCTTGAAATTCATGACCCATTCATCCAATGTACCTTTCCAATTTCTCATTCCCTCTGGAATCTCAATGTGTCAGATTGAACCATGCTTAATCCCTGTTGGCAATACCCTCTTCACCTCTTGTGAAAACTTACCCATCATTCAGGTTCCACCTCAAATACTACCCCCAGATTCTCAGCTACTTTAACGTCATTTCCTCGCCAAACTTCAACCATAGTTAAGTTTTCCTGTATAAGTTATATATATTTTGCTCGTACTTGTATCAATGCAACACACCTAACCTCCCCTTACAAATTAATTCTTGCAAAGCAAAGTGAGGTCAGATTTGGTACAGGGACTGAGCCAGATCATTTCACAGAATGAGTTGAATAAACTGGAAGCAAACCATGTCTCTGAACCAATTTATCTTATAAAGACCAACACCTCTCAAATCTTTCCACTTAGGTCTTTGTGTGTGTGTGAAGTTGCTCAGTCGTGTCTGACTCTTTGCAACCCCATGGACTTAGCTCGCCACGCTCCTCTGTCCAAGGGATTCTCCAGGCAAGAATAGCGCAGTGGGTTGCCATTTCCTAGCCAGTGGGGTTAACAGCAAGAGCCTCAATAAACCTGGGATGAATCCTCTTACCAGCTATGAAACTTTAAGCAACAAGCCTTGGGTTTTCCACAAAAAATAAGTAAATAAATTGATACCTCCCCGATGGACTTTTGACAGCTTTTCTTTTTAAAACAGGAAAGGCTGCACAGCTCGGCATGCAGGATCTCAGTTCTACAACCAGGGATGGAATCTGGGTCCCCTGCATTGCGAGCTCTGAGTCTTACCCACTGAACCAAGTTCCTGACAGTGTTTATCATAAAACTGCTGAGCAAGTATTATCCTTATACACCCTACTCCTACCTATGCCACTACCTGGAGAAAGGAACGGCAACCCACTCCAGTATTCTTGTCGGGAAAATTCCATGCAAAGAGGAGCCTGATGGGCTACACTCCACAGGGTCGCAAATCGTCAGACACAACTGAGCACACACACATGCCACTACCAATCCTTGTGCATATCCACAAGACCCAACAATCTCCCAATAACCCCCTTTACCCTCAGGAAGCCTTCCAGTTCATGCAGGTGCCATTTCCTTAGCCAACATAAGAGAAACCGTTCCAAGCATGCATCCTTTGTTGAATGCCTTTACTATCCACACTGGTGCACATTCAGTCTCTGGGACCCCAAAGGTTTCCCTGCCCTGTTCAAACCCCATCAATCCCCATATTTGTAAAAACCTGTCCTATAGGCTCCTTCCTGACCTGTGACATTTCTACCTTTCCTAACATCTCCCACAATGCTCTGCTCCAACCACATTAGAACCATACCCAGCTGTTTTGTTTCTACAATCTTTAGACTTTCCACTCCCCATCATCAACCTAACCTTCTTACCAGATTGGGACTCAACTTTTTAATTTCTACATAGCATAAAATGTCCAAACATCATACCTAAATTAATTGGAACTAATCATTAAATTTGTACAGCACCAATTATCTCCAATCAAGAAAGGATTCTAGAATATGCAACTTTTCTCACTATTCTAATGATTAGCATGCAGTGTCACACAAACACACACACCTGTTTTAAGACAGCTCCTCTGGTTTCAATTACTTACCTGTCGCGGACACATTTAGCACACATGGAACCACCATATGCTCGGCTGACATGTTTCTTTGTTTTAGACAACCTCATGAGAACTTTTGGTCTCACAGCACGAACCTGCATAAAGAAAATGCTGAGATTATTTTGTGAAGCTTTAACAGAAATTTTCCTTGATATCTGATGAGTGTGAAGTACAAACATTACGGATTTACCTGAACAGCATTTCCCTCTATTTGTCTTACAGGCTTCCAAAGAAAGCCTATGTTCTTCAGATTTGGATCCTAAGTGGTGGTGGTGAAGTCGCTCAGTCATGTCCAACTCTTTGCAACCCCATGGACTGTAGCCCACCAGGCTCCTCCCAGCATGGGATTTTCCAGGCAAGAATGCTGGAGTGGGTTGGCATTTCCTTCTCCAGGGGATCTTCCCAACCCAGGGATCGAACCCAGGCCTCCCACACTGCAGGCAGATGCTTTACCATCTGAGCCACCAGGGAGCTTGGTGGATCATAAACCCTTAGTAATTCCCCACCCTCCTACTGGTGACCTCTCCTTCACTCACTCCCTTATGGAGGAATTAATGTTCAGAAGTTCAACCCTTGTTACTCATAGCAAAAGGTTCACTTACCCCTCTAAGTCGGCCTGGGCACACACCACATGCAGATTTTGGTGCTTTCCCAACCTTCTTGGTATAAAGGTAAACAATTCTATTACCAGGGGTTCGGGACCTAGGAATTGAGAGAATAGACAACAGCTCAGCATTCCGCAGAATAAATGACAATACCTGTATTAATTTCTGGAAATACTTACAGCCTGGTTTTGTTAGAGGCTGTATTGTAGGACAGCCTACGACGGTAGGTCAGACGCTGCACCATCCTCAATGCCTAAACAGTTAAGAAAAAAAAAAAATCTCAAACCTTAAAATGGAATCACAGAGTTTACACATTACCCATGTATGTTTTTATACAGGATATCCTTGCACTAAGGTTATCTTATGAGGATTCCATGTTTTAAAACTGGCTGGCCCTCTGTACGCGCAAATTCTGTATCCGCAGATTCAACAAACTGCAGAGCAAAAATATTCAAGGAAAAAAAAATTTTTCAGCAATTTCCGAAGAGCAAACGTTGAATCCGCTGTGTGCTTATAACTATTTACATAGGGGTCCACATTGTATTATGTAAGCAATCTAGAGATGACTTAAAGTATACGGAAGGATTTTATATGAAGGACTCGAGTACCAGCGATTTTGGAATCCTCCGGGTTCCTGGAATAATCCCTCGAAACATCGATAGACAGCTATACTCATTTGCCAGTTAACTACCCCAAATAACATATTAGCAAACCACACTACACTGGAACTGTCAGCCGACACGGAACCGGCCGTTTGCCTCTCCAAAACCAAGACAGAAAACTACAAATTAAAACACTTTTAATTTTCTCTGTTAATAGAAAGCATTTTGAAATGACCCTGACATGCCGCTCGTCGGCCCTCCCAGAGCACAGCTACCGGCGCGGCATTAAAACGTGGCCCTAACATATGAAAACGTTCCGCGGTTTCGCAGTTTCAAGCAGCCGAAACACCAACTCATTTGTTTCCGAACGCTGGACTGCGAAGGTGGCAAAGCCAAGGGTGCTGAGCTCCGGCCACTCACTGATCCAAAGCGAAGGTCGGGATCGAAGGATGTCTAAAGCTAAAACCCGAGGAACAGCTCACCACCAACCTTCCTTCGAAGCCCTTACTCCTATGCTAAGTAAACAAACTGTGCCTGAGAGATCCTGGCCTCTGCAACTCCCCGGATGGCGGCCGATTGTAAATACAGTAGCGATAAAGCGAAGAAACAGGCAACCATACCTCTAGATGCCGTCCCCGGAAGAGGAAGAAGGAAGTCCTTGCGGGGTGAAAGGTCAAATATGACCGCGCATGACAGGAAATAAATCATTGGAAGAGGCGTGGTGACAGGGGCGCCGCCATGTTGTACGGAAGTCCTGTAGCGCCCCTTGGTCGGGGGGATTCATAACAACGCCGCGTTTTGCGTCAAGCGACGCACCTCCCCTCCGTGGGCCGGGTTGCGTTTCAGCCTACCGCTTACCGCAACAGCGACACACAGAGGTCATTTGGGGGTCGGTGTAGAAACAAATGATAGAGGAGCTAGCTGCGAAAGGCAGAGGTGGGACAC
>SJYX01019747.1:15024-29884 GCA_006410675.1 Oreotragus oreotragus | reverse complement strand
TTTTTTTTTTTTTTTTTTTAACATCTATTTATTTATTTGGCTGTATCCAGTCTTAGTTGCAGCACTCGAGATTGTCAGTCTTCACTGGGGTGTGTGGGATCTGTTTCAGTTGTGGCCTGTGGGATCTAGTTCCCTGACCAAGGATTGAACCTGGGCCCCCTGCACTGGGTGCTCATCTTAGCCTCTGGACCACTAGGGACGTCCCCACAGTGTATTCTTATCACGGTATCTCTAGGCCCTTCTTCTGGTTAGTGTTTGCTGTATAACAAGTCATCTCAAACTTAGTGGCATAAAATAACACCATTGTATTATGCTTATGGAGTCCATGGGTCAAGCATTGCTGCATGGCATAGTGGGAATGGTTTGTCTTTGCTACAGGATGACAGGGGTGCTTCAGCTGGAAGTGACTTGAACAGTTGCAGACTAGAGTCATCTGAAGACTAATTCCTGGGTTGGGATACCTCAAAAACCCAGCTCAGCCTGAGATCATCAATCAGAGCACCTCTACACGATATCTCTGGGGCTTGGATTCTCACATGGCAGCTGAGAGGGAGCGTCTTGAGAGGGAGCATATAAAGAAGCAAGTCTAAGAGAGCCAGTAGAAGCTGCATGGCCTTTTGTGATCTAGCCTTCAGAGTAACATAGCATCATTTCCACCGTATTCTATTGACCAAAGCTGTTACGAGCCCCCAGATACAAAGGGGGTGGACATATAGTCTTACCTCTTGATGGATAGAAAAAGTGAAAGTGTTAGTCACTCAGTTGTGTTCAACTCTTTGCAACCCACGGACTGTAGCCCTCCAGACTCCTCTGTCCATGAGATTCTCCAGGCAAGAATACTGGAGTAGATTGCCATGCCCTCCTCCAGGGGATCTTCCTGACCCAGGAGTTGAACCCATGACCCATGTCTCCTGCATTGGCAGGTGGGTTCTTTACCCGCTGGGAAGCCCTGATGGATAGCAATATTGGGATTCTATTTTAAAGCTACCACAGTTTCCTACACTCTTTAATATTTACTGTCCTTTTGTTTTTCCATGCTTTGTTCTGTTTTCTTTTTTCTTTTTTTTTGACCTGTTTTCCAGTTCATTGATTCTCTTTTCAGTATAACTCCAATGGGCTTTTAATTTCAGTTCTAAGCTTTCCCTTTCTCTTTTTATACTTCCTATTCTATGCAGACATTTTAATCTTTGATTTCTCTTTCCTTGAATACTTGAGTATATTTAGCAAAATTAGTTTTAATGCTTTGTGACTGATAGCTCCATTATCTGAACCTCCCAACCTTCTATTGTCTGATATTTCTCTTGGTTTTGCCTCATGCGACTGGTTGCTTTTTGTTGAGTTCAGGATATTTTATAAGAAAGATTAAAATAATTTTAGGCCTTGAGTATCTACTCATATACAGATTTTAGAATCAACTTGTTTAGGTCCAGATAAAAACTTGTTGACATTTTTATTACATTAGATTATAACGTGTTAACTTGGGGAGAATTGACCTCTTTATGATGTTGAGTCATCCTATCCAAGAACATGGACTGTCTTTCCATTTATTCATCTTTATTTTTAAAGCTTTACTGATATAGATTTTCCGCATTTTTTATTGTTTATTTTACCCCTTGTTTTGGAGGGGTGTCCAGGTATATCATCAAGGTATATTACCTCTTCCTTTCTAATTCTTGTCTTTTGTCCAATTCCATTCTCTGATGCTTCAAACACAATATTAAATAACAGTGTAGATAATGGGTTTTGGGGGGTTTTTTTGGGCATATTCCTGACTTTAGCAGAAAAGCATCCAGTGTTTCTCTGCTAAGTGTGCTAAAGAGATAGCCATTGATCGTTGTTTCTTTTTTTTTTTTTCCATTGTTTCTTAATGAATTATATTTTTTGCTGTGTTAGGAAAGAGTGTTGAATTTGTTGATTTCTTCATTGTAGCTGTTAAGATGATAATTGAAATTTTCTCCTCAGGTCAGTTCTGGTAGTCAGTCATATGGGGTGTGGGGGAAGCAGCGTCTTTTCTAATTTGCACAAAGTCGCCATGGTGTTCCTGTTTCACTCGCCATTCCTCTCTTGGAACGTTCTTCCCCAGATGTCTTACTGTGGGCTGGGGACATGACTTCTTCATTTCCTTTACTTCTTTATGTCACTTTTCAGTGAGGCCTAACCTAACTATTCCACATGAATCATACATTTCTATCCTTCATTGGTGCTTATAGATGCCCTCAACCCTATTCTGTTTTTTCCTGCACTTATCATTTTCTAGATACTATATATCTATTTATTATATTTATTGTATGTTTTCTTTCCCCATTAGAAGCATGCTCCAAGAGGCAGGGAGTTTCGTGCTTTTAAAAAGAATTTTTTTGACTGATGTCATTTCTTTTTTTGTTGTTTGTTTATACATTATTTATTTTCTTTTTTATTTTTTCTTTGGCTTGATATATTTTTAATGCCCAGAGTGGTGCCTGGCACATAGCAAGCACTCAAAATAATTTTTGAGTGAATGTATGAGATTGAAGCTTATCAAGGAATGCTGAGAAGGAGCATTTGAACTTGAGCTTCCTGTTACAGAGAGCTTGAAGTTAAAATTTTAATTTTTTTTCTATAAATGAGGTTATATTTATATTTGCAGCCATTGAGATACAGAAAAGGGATTGAAAGACTTTCACTGTAGATCTTGTGTACTTTGTCCTATTACTGGGTGTCCTGGCTTCTAGTGCTTTATGAATAATTCATTTTATTAGCATTGTGATTATTTGTGAATAGCTCAAATACGTTACACCGTATTTTGTATATTAAAAACATTAGTTGGTCCAATGTAAACACTTAAAATGTGTCATGGTTTTGGTTATCTTGTTTTGGCATGTCTTCATTTTTAAACTGATACTTGGGAACCTCAGGCAAGGTGGCCTCAAGCCTTTCTTCACCTCTGAGAGGCCCTGACGGAGACGACTGCTCATCTTAGACTGAGCTCCGAGTCGTCCAAGCTACTATTGAGTCCTTTGGTTAATTGTGCCACCCGCATCTTTAACTGCTTTGCCAGTTTGAGCTGTGGTTTAGACATAATTTTTGCTACAAACAGTTAAAATATGAGAGCATTTTAACCACTCTAAAATTTAGAAATAGAAACTTGAGACAAATTAGATTTTTCTAATAGAAATGTTCTGAGCCTAAAGCCCTAAAGGAGAGTAAGGAAACCAATTAACTTTAATTTAAATAATCGTGTCTTAAGTAGTAAATGAACCAAGTTCTATTGTTAAAGAACAAGTGTATTAAATCCCTGGAAGGTTAGCTTCAGAATGGCATTAACGCAGTGGTTTCATGTCTAACTAATGAAATAAGTTTCTGTTGGACGTTGTAACCTCTTGTTTGTTTTACTAGGCATTGTTACTGAGCATGTGGAGGGGAAAGACTGAGAGATCAAGGACAAAATAATTCCCACTAATGTTCCTATTGTTAGTAACTTTTTTAAAGCCACAAACAAAAAACTAATCATTTCATTCCTGGGGAAAGTAGTACAATAAAATGTGAGAGCAGCTTATTTTTTTATTCTGAAACTTACATATATATATGATTTTCTGTTTGTCCTTGCTGTTTTAAAATGATTTATGATGATTCAGATCGCAATAACTATAATGACTGAACTTCAAAGAATGTCTAGAAACATTAAGGCAACCATCATCAGTATATTAATAAGGTAAAATGCTAGAATCCGACACTAGGTTAATGTCTGGAGATGTATTTTGGATGAGTTTATGTAACAGAATAGAAAGAATATGAGTTTGGCAGACAGATATTATGAAGTCAGATCATGGAGGGTTTTAAATACTACGCTCAGAGACTTAAACGCTACCTTTGTGACTTTAGGAAGGCCAGGTTAACCTCATTGAGACCATCTTCTTATCTGTATATGGGAATGTGTGTCTGTGTGCACGCGTGCTTAGCCATGTCCAACTCTTTGCAATTGCTACAGCAAGCCAGGCTTTTCTCTCTATGGGATTTTCCAGGCAAGAATACTGGAGTGGTTGCCATTTCTTACTCCGAGGAATCTTTCCAACCCGGGATTGAACCTGCATCTCTTGCATCTCCTGCATTGGTAGGTGGATTCTTTGCCAGTGCGCCACCTGGGAAGCCCTGTATATGGGAATAGTAATCCTATATTATGGGTATGCTGGGAGAATTACCAGATATAACACATATCATTGAGGCTGGCACACACTGGAAACTAAATAAGTATTGGTCTTACTTTGTTTTTTAGAAATGAAATGCTGCTTTCTGCCATCCCTTATCAATCACTTCTGCACATCAGTGTTATATCTTGTGCTTGGCTACTGTTTGCTGTGTTCTTGGGAGAACCTTTTCATTTCCTTGTGGTATATTGAGGAAGAAGTCTAAAGAAACTAGTACAGAATTTATCAGAATGGAAATTAGCACAGATTGACAGGCAAGGGCAAAAAGAGTTAAAAGGGTTGGAATATCAAAGCCTTGACTTTCTGAAGATACTTTTTTCTTCAAAACATAGCCACTGCCTTTGCTGGCAACGTGACCTGTATCTTGTTCCAATTATTTATGCAAATCAAAGTAATTTTTTTCCTCTGCGAAGGATTTGATGAAACGATTCTATTGAAAAATCCAATGTGTTTCCATTATTGCTTGCTCAAAAACTATGCTTACTCTGTATTAATAGTGAGAGGAAAACAGTTTTGCAGACTGCTTTTCTGCCCCCGCATTGAGAGTACATAATATCATGTTTGTGTTGAAACTTTTTCTCCTGAAATGTCATAACCCCATATGGAAGAGAATTAAAATCCTATTATTTTAATTTACATCTCGCCACAAGATAAGTAAAGTTATCATTGAAATTCTAATTAAATGGGATGATTGACTAAGGTAGCACATCAAAGAAGAGAAGTGAATATGATAAGTCAAAGACTTATTAATTAGTCTGCGTGGAAGAAATTCCAGGGATGTCAAGCTGAGCCTGCTGCAAGGAGAAAAAAAGCAGACAAGAAAACGTTCATTTCTTTGAAGTTAGGAACTGAGATAGTGATGGAGGTAATTGTGTCTGACTGGATCCAGTAATGAAGAGCTGTAAATCAGACCTCAGAATCGAAGGAAAGATTCAAGTAACGAATGTGGCTGGCCCGCTCCTGCTGCGAAGAAACAGAATGCAGAGCGCACTAATTGACCCAGCCTATTTCCCAGTAGTTCTCTGTTATTATTTATTAATTTTTAATTTCTGAATTATTTACATCCTGGGAAATTATTCTTGACAGCCTGTTAGGCGTGCCGAAGTTAATGGAGGATGAAAGGACTGGTACCAGAATTAGCAGGGATGTGTTCACAGGCTACTGGATTTAATGATTTTGGAAAGAAAAATTGATTTCACACAGCGTGTCACTTTATACTACTTTAGGGATACACCAGCTATTTGATTAATTGAGGAATAACCAATTCAAAGTATATTTGAAGTGTAAATGAGTCACACTGCTCAGCTGTTTATTTTTCCCTCTCTCAGAGAGATCCAAATTTTCTTGAAGCTGATGATTAAAAGCTGATGAAGACACACTTGAACGCTTTGAATGCACACCTGTTTGATTCGTATTAAACACAGAAGGAAAGAAAACCCTGAAATACAAAAGGAGATATTTTCACTCTTCTCATTTCTTCTAATCTCTTTATATGATTTTTTTTCCTTCCTTCTTTCTTTTTTTTTTACTCCAGCATGTTGCACAGCAGTAGTTGCAATCTGTATCTTTTAAACACTAAGCTCTGGAAAATTTTTCATTTATAGCCTATGAGATAATTAGAAGCAGTGCTTGCTAATGAATAGAAAGAACAAATAGAAGAAAAATGTATTCAAAGGAAACAATGACATTAATGAATAAGGTAAGAGGATTAATCTACTAGGAAAGTGAGTGAGGCAGAAATAAGCCATCACCTACCAGCCTAAAAGCTTGTGGCATCGTGGCATCTCCTTTTTGGCCAACCTTGTTAGCTTCGGTTCGTCTTCTGGTCTCATCTTTGTCCATCTCTCTCTAGCCTAATTCTCCAACTGGTCTCAAGTCAGATTTTCCTCTTCCACGGTATTTCTCAAAGTTTAAAGTGCAAGTAGATCACATGGGGGGCTCTTGCTACTCTGTAGGTTTAGATTCGGTGGGTCAGGAAAGGGGGACTGAGAGTCTGCTGAGGTTCCCAGGTGAAACGCTGCTGGTCCTTGACCAGTCTTTAAGCCACAAGGTCCTACAAAACTCATTAAAAAAAAAAAAAAAAAAAAAACATTGCTTTTAACTATGTAACGCTCTCATTCGGACCCATAAGTTGATTTCCAAATACAGACAGTTAAATTTGGATTCCTTAGTGTGGCATTCAAGATCTTCCTAATATGATCACAACCTGCCCTCCTGGTCATACCTTACATTCCCCAGCTCCGTGCTTTTGTTTATGCTATTTCTTATTCCTGAAATGCCTCTATCTTTGAAAATTCTACCAGTGCCTCAAGGTGTATTTCAAATATCACATCCCCAGTGTTGGCTATTCTAACCTTCTCACTCAACAAGCCATGAGTTCACTATCAAGTGATTCTGTCATATTTTAGCTTTATCTCTTGCTTGCCACGCGATATTTCCAATCTTGCATTATTGCCATTAATATACCTATTTTTCCCTAAGATACTTAACCCTTATACCTTTTCAAATGTAGAGGAAAAAACATTTTTTAAAAGCCTCCTAACTTCACATCTACCATAAAGATTCAGACAAAAATGAACCATAAGAAATTGTGTCCTGCATGTATGATGGGGAAATGTCCAGGAGTCTAACTAAAAATTTAAAAGAAGACAAAATTATACTGTGGTCCTTTGTAAGCTAACTCTGGCTAATAAGCAAAAAGAGAAGGACTCAAGGATTGTCCAGAGAATAGAAAATAGATTTCATTAGAATTGAGTTTAGGTGAGGAAGAATACCACCCAATAAGAGACCGATCTCTTAGTGCCTATGTTAGGAGGACTTTTGGGTCTAGATCTTACTCTTTCTCCTAGGGATTGACTCATAAGTACAGTCGCCCAAAAAAGGAAAAGGATTGGAGCCAAGCCATTCCCCTTGGGAAGACTGCTTATTAATCCTATATCCCAGAACTGTGTTCATTCTTGCTCTTGAGTTCTGGCTGTTCAGCTTTTACTTCAACTGATTTTTAATACTGGCAGCTAGAGAGCTCTAAGTGATCTGAAAGACAGTCACAGTAGTAGGTGTTCAACAGAGATTTGCTCATCATCCACATGATGATTCAGATATGAATTTTATACATTCTCAAGGACAAGTCTCTAGTCTCTTAGTACACAGGTATATTACCTTTGTGCCTTTCCACAAACTTTTCCACCCACCCAGAATGTCATGCTCCCTGCTCCCTTCTCTACTTGTTCAATGCCTACTCTTTATTTATTTATTTATTTATTTTAAACATTTATGTCACCCAAAGGAGAGATTCAGGCTTCCCTGGTAGCGCAGTGATAAAGAATCCATCTGCCAATGCAGGAGACACAGGTTCAGTCCCTGGGTTGGGAAGATTCCATGGAGAAGGAAATGACAACCCACTCCAGTATCCCTACCTAAAAAATCCCATGGACAGAGAAGCCTGGCGGGCTACAATCCAAAGGGTCGCGAAGACTAAACATACAAAGGAGTCGTTATTCTAAGTTTTATTATGAAAAAAATTCCACATACATCAAAGTTAAAAGAACCATAAGGTGAAACTCACATATCCCCTGCCTGGTGTCAATAATTGTTAACATTTTGCTGTGTTTCTGTTATATTTTTTCATAGTAAATTTGACATTATGACTTTCCTTGCTTAAGACTCACCATGCAACTCCTGAGAATAAGGGTATACTCTTATATAACACAATTCCTTTATTATGTCTCAGAAAATTATTAGTGATTCCATATTAATCCAGTTGTTTCAGGAATGTCTTTTATATATATTTTTAAAAACTAGATCAAATCAAGTTGTTCACTCTTATTTGATTGTTAGGTTTCTTTAGTCACTTTTCATATAGAACAGGGCACTATCTTTTTTATCTTGGTGTTGACTCTTTGAGAGTCATGTTGCTCCTCTATCTCCTATACTTTTGGTAAACTGAAAGTTAGGTCTAGAGGTTTGATTAGATTCATGCTAAATATTTTTAGCAAGACTATTTCTCAGGTAAGGACGTGTATTTCTCAACATATCACGAGGCATATTATATCTGCTTTTCCTACTATCAGTGATGCTGTGTTTGATCGCTTGACTGAGATATGGCCCCAAGATCATTCCATTTTAAAGCTAAAATTTTCATTATTTTAAAATCTTCAGCTCAAATGTGATGTTGTAATCTTTTCCCCTTATGTAGTAGTTATCCCTTACTTTGTTCACAATATATCTATATCATAATACTTCTACTCTGTATTATGGTAATAAGCTTTTAAAGTAACTTTTATTTCTTTATTTCGATTTGCTTTTGGCTGTGCTGGGTCTCCGTTGCTGCAAGGGCCTTTCTGGAGTTGTGGCGAGCAGGGGTTACTCTCCCGTTGTGGTGGGAGCTTCTCGCTGCAGCGGCTTCCCTTGTGGAGCCCAGGCTCTAGGGGGCTCGTGCTTCAGCAGCTGCGGCTCCAAGCTCAGTAACTGTGGCAGGAGGATTTAGTTGCTCCATGGCATGGGGGAGCTTCCCAGATCAGGGGTCAAACCTAGGTTTCCTGCACTGGCAGGCAGACTCTTTACCTCTGAGCTCCCGAGGAAGCCCTGTGGTAATAATTTTGACATATGTTTTCCTTACTAGATGGTAAAATCCTCAAGGAGGAAGATTGATATTTTATTAATTTTATTTTCTTCACATTCTTTCTGGGAAAGAAGCAAAATATAAATGTAAAATTAATGCATTTCATTTATATTTGAAACTCCAGTGTCCAGCATGTGAAAGATTCTTTATGAGGAATTATGAGCCCTAGCTGCTCCAACCCTCAGAATAGAAAGAATTTTGAATTTAGCCATTTTTTGTAGACTGTTTCCAGTGAACTTTGGAACCACACTTTCAAATAGCTGGTAGCTGCACCACATGGAATAGTGAGGTCTGGAGGATACTCCTAAGGATTCATGGCCATTCATTACTGATCAAGACCCCACACAAGTCTTATACTGAGAGTTATTTTACTGAATTCTGGGTTATGTGGTTTATGTATTATCCAGTCTATTCAGCTCATGAGACCAGATAACTGTCTAAAATGAATAGGCAGATTTTTACTCATTAGCAGTTCTAAAAACACTCACTAAAAACAACCTCCTTAAAGAAAAGGTAATCAAAGGGAGTTCTAATGGCAGTGTAGGTTAATAATATTTGAAAGGTCAGAACCCTTGACAAGACAAAACAAAGGGAAAATATAGGAACTCATTTGGTGTGTTGTTTGTAACTGACATCAGCATAGGAATGAAGAGTGATTCAAATTATTAGTTGTTAGGAAATATTGCAGGGTTGGAGCAAACCAGTGAACAGAATGGAGTTCAGAAATCTGTGTTTATGGGAATTTGATATATGATAAATATACTATAAAAAATGGAAAAGAATGCCTTGTTTGATGTATGATATTAAGAAAACTGGCTCCTCACTGGGAGAAAACACCTTATAAAGATGAACTCTAGATGGATTACAAACCTAAATGAGAAAGGTAGAAAGGCAGAGCTAGTAGAAGAAAAAGAATATGAAGTTTATTAAACTGTAAAATCACAAGTCATAAAAGAAAAATGGATGATTTAACTGCATCAATATTAAGGTGTTTCTGTTCAATGAAGGATACCAAAAACAGTTAGCAGAGAGAAAATAATTTCATCATTGAAAACTAACAAAGGATTAATATCTAGATCAATGCTGTCCATTGAAAATATAATATGAGCCATATAAGTATCTTATGTTCTAGTAATTACATTAAAAAATTAAAAAGTAAAATTAGTTTTAATAATATATTTTACCCAATATACTCTGAATATTAGCATTTTAACATGTATTCCAAAAAGAAAATTATTAATGAAATGTTTAAAAAAATTTTATACTAAGTACTTGAAATCTGGTATATCTCTTATAGTACATCTCAATTTAGACAATAAATTTTTATTGGAAATATTATATTTCATAAAATATATACCCAGTTGTTCCAACATACTTAAAAATTTTCCAATAAATATAGTAAACCCTCCAAAATATTTTCTGTTAATATTTATCTATGTTGACAAAACTGGTTCATCTTGTTTTAGGAGAATTGATCTGACCGTAAAGCAAAAGCATATCAGTTTTAAAACTACATTAATTCAAAGCAAGTAAATTAACTAACTTTTGTATTACTTACTGTTAAATGTTGAATACAAAAGGGTATTGTATAATTTAAAAAGCAACTCTAAACTTACCAATATTAACAAGACATCCTTCAAATTTTCCTTGTGTTTTTTTCTTTTTACAATCAAATTAATGCCATTGATTATAATTTTATGGATGTGAGAGTTGGACTATAAATAAAGCTGAGCGCTGAAAAATTGATGCTTTTGAATTGTGGTGTTAGAGAACACTCTTGAGAGTCCCTTGGACTGCAAGGAGATCCAACCAGTCAATCCTAAAGGAAATCAGTCCTGAATATTCATTGGAAAGACTGATGGTGAAGGTGAAACTCCACTACTTTGGCCACCTGATGCAGAGAGCTGACTCATTTGAAAAGACCCTGATGCTGGGAAAGATTGAAAGTGGGAAAAGAAGGGGATGACAGAGGATGAGATGGTTGGATGGCATCACCTACTCAATGGACATGAGTTTGAGTAAACCCCGGGAGTTGGTGATGGACAGGGAGGCCTGGCGTGTGGCAGTCCATGGGGTCACAAAGAGTCTGACACAACTGAGCGACTGAACTGATTGATTATAGTTAGACTCTCTTACACTTTGATTCATGTTAGAAAAATGTGTGAAATCATTATTATTGATTTGTATTATAAAGAGTTTCAATCTCAACATAAATTATTGTACCTATCTAGTTAGGTCAAAAATTACCTCTTTAGGTGTTTTAAATTTAGTTTGTTCATAGTGTACTTTGATACCCATGAGAATATGAAATCACATCATTATTTTCTCTTTGATTATCAAGTATTTAGCATATATCCCTTTCATTTCAGGAAAAGCTTAAGTTGAACTTAATGTCTTCTGACTGTTATCAGTGGGTGCTGGCAACAAGCACTGACAAAATCACTAAAATCAGTGCCTTCTACTCCTTTGAACAGTTCCATAAGTTGGCGGTGAAAGTGTTAGTTGCTCAGTGGTGTCCAACTCTTTGTGACCACATGGACTGTAGCCCACCAGGTTCCTCTGTCCATGGAATTCTCCAGGCAAGAATCCTGATGTGGGTTGCCATTCCCTTCTCCAGGGGATCTTTCTGACCCAGGGGTAAAACCTTGGTCTCACACTGCAGGCAGATTCTTTACTGTCTGAGCCACCAGGAAAGCCCCATAAGTTGGCAGTGGTTCATAACCTTTTTACGTGTATTCTAAATGACTTTTAAAAAGCTACACCCATAACCCTTTTCACAGAGTCTGCTTCAGAAAATGGAAAGCAAATATTTTCAATTTCAATACTTACTTTGGAACAAAGGAGTAAGGGAAACAGTGGTCTCTTTAATATAAATTCCAATAAATCTGGATTTTTGACCTCATAGAGATGGATCACCACGTGTCATGTTAGAAACACGTTTTTTATCCCTAGCAGAAATTCTCTGATGGCTGCCAAAGAGGAAAAATTATCTGCACCACAAATTTAATTTTCAAACCATGAGAAACAAGTGATAGAATGGGTGCCGTGGTTACCTTGCAGGTGTCTAATCCCATCAGGAGCCAAAGCTATCTTTGCCTTCCTTTCCTGGTTTCGTGCTGGTGACTTTTTGGCAAACACAACCTTCGAGCATAAAGGTCAGCCTCAATGATGGATTAGGGTGCAGAAACAACCTCTGCAATGCCATAGGTCTTCAGTGCAAAAGTCTTTCCTTGGAAAAGGAAATGGCAACCCACTCCAGTGTTCTTGCCTGGATTATCCCAGGGGCGGGGGAGCCTGGTGGGCTGCCGTCTATGGGGTCGCACAGAGTCGGATACGACTGAAGTGACTCAGCAGCAGCAGCAGCAGCACACGCTAGCAAAGTCATGCTCAAAAAATTCTCCGGCCAGGCTTCAGCAGCACATGGACCGAGAACTTCAGATGCTCACGCTGGATTTAGAGAAGGCAGAGGAGCCAGAGATCAAATTGCCAGCATCCGCTGGATCACAGAAAAAGCAAGAGAGCTCCAGAAAAACATCTACATCTGTTTTATGGACTACGCCAAAGCCTTTGAGTGTGTGGATCACAACAAACTGCAGAAAATTCTTCAGGAGGTGGGACTACCAGACCACCTGACCTGCCTCCTGGGAAATCTGTATGCATGGCAAGAAGCAACAGCTAAAACTGGACATGGAACAATGGATTGCTTCCAGATTGGGAAAGGAGTACGTCAAGGCTGCATATTGTCGCCCTGCTTATTTAACTTATATGCAGAGTACATCATGCGAAATGCCGNTGACTGAAGTGACTAAGCACGTATCTGAAAGCATCTTTGTTTCCCTCACATGTATTTGATAGGTTAGCTGAATCTAGAATTACACTAGGAATACTTTAACTCGGGAAGTTTGAAGGTCTTTCTCCCTTGTCTTACTGCAGTCGAGAAGTCTGAAGTCATAGTGATCCCTGATTCTTTGCATATAACCTGTTTTTCTCTCTGAAAGCTTATAGAATCTTCTCTTGGTTCCCACGCTCTGAAATTTCAGTGATGTTCCTTGATATAGATCTACTCCAGTGTACTTTTTTTTTTTTTTTTTTGGTGGGGGCACCCAGTGGACACTTTCCACCTGGTAACTCATGTGTTTAGTCCTGAGAAATTTTTACTGATTTATTTTATCGGTGATTTTTCCATTTCTGTTTCTGCTATGCTCTTTTCTAGGAAAAAAATATCCATTATTAAAATGGTGACCCCTCAGTTTGGCTCCTTTTACTTTATGTCTTTTCTCCTATTTTCCTTTCTCTTTTGTCTTTTTGCTCTACTTTCTCAGATCTTCAAATTTATCTTCCATTTCCTCTATTGATTTTTTTTTCATTTCAGCAATTTTGTAATTTTCAAGAGCTCTTTTTACACTCTGAATTTTCCTTATATATAGTAATAGCACCTTTTTAAAAAGTTTTCACAGGGTAGTCTTTTTCTTCTGATTTCTCAGAAGATACTAATAGTTTTAATTGTTCTTCTCTTTCTACAGTCTCTATTTTCTCCAAGTTACTTGCTTTTGATCTTTGGTTTTGGCCTCTGTCTGCTGTGGTAGAGGTCTTCCTCAAATATCTGGTCATCCTCTCTTATACGCTCATGATTAAGAATGAGGGGCTGAAATATAGTTGAATGCTCTGATTACTTTCAAGAGCCTTGTTTCCTTTGAATGACACTGTCAGGCGATATGGGTGGTCTGTTTGTCGGTTAACTCTCGATGTCAATATTTTCAAATCTTTCCTCTTAGGTTGGTNATCTGGTCATCCTCTCTTATACGCTCATGATTAAGAATGAGGGGCTGAAATATAGTTGAATGCTCTGATTACTTTCAAGAGCCTTGTTTCCTTTGAATGACACTGTCAGGCGATATGGGTGGTCTGTTTGTCGGTTAACTCTTGATGTCAATATTTTCAAATCTTTCCTCTTAGGTTGGTAATGTTTATCAGAAAAGAATCTTCCAATCTCTTGCCTAGAGGGAAATAGGCTGCTGGCATCCTAGCAGCTGGCTTAGGGAAGAGACAGAAGTTGTCGGCACTCCACATTCAGTCATGACATCTCTCTGTGTTTGGTATGACAATAATATCCCTTCAATTATGTCTAACATCTCACAGTCCAGGGGCCTTCTGCATTTACTTCTGAGAATAAACTATTATTCTAAGTAGTTTGTGTGTGCCTACTCTAATGTAAATGCCATATCCAGGCTCCTCCCTCCATGGGATTCTCCAGGCAAGAGTACTGGAGTGGGTTGCCATTCTCTTTTCCAGGGGATCTTCCCGACCCAGGGATCGAACCCAGGTCTTTCTCACTGCAGGCAGATTCTTTACAGTCTGAGCCACCAGGGAAGACCATATTAAAATATAACCGTGTGCAATGTGAGCAGATATAGAGAGCTAGCCTGGGGGGAAGAGCTCTCACCCAGTCCTTCTCATTTTAGCCCCCTAGCTATTTCAGCCTCCCCTTTACAGCTTCTTCACAAAGCAGAGGTGTAAGTGCTGCCTGTTGTCAATCTGCTTTCTAGCTTCCAAAATTTTACTGTTCTTGTGTTCTCTTATGTTCACTTTCATGTGGGTTCATGCCTTTTAAGGAAACTTTTTATTCAAGTTCTGGTGGAATTTTGCAGAAAAATGAGATGTGCAGTTTATTCTACCATCTGAACCCAGAAAACCATTTAGGTCCCTTTTGCTTCTTTTAAAATTAAACTGGAACTGATTATACAGAGTAAAGTAAGCCAGAAAGAAAAACATGAATACAGTATACTAACGCATATATATGGAATTTAGAAAGATGGTAATGAGTACCCTGTATGCAAGACAGCAAAAGAGACACCGATATGTAGAGCGGACTTTTGGACTCTGAGGGAAAGGGAGAGAGAGAGGGTGAGGGTGGGATGATTTGGGAGAATAACATTGAAATATGTATACTATCATGTAAGAAATGAATCGCCAGTCTATGTTCAATGCAGGATGCAGGATGCTTGGGGCTGGTGCATGGGGATGATCTGGAGGGATGATGCGGGGTGGGAGGTGG
>SJYX01019745.1:7372-18012 GCA_006410675.1 Oreotragus oreotragus | reverse complement strand
CGAGCGTTCACGCATGGCCCCGCCCCCTAAGCCTTGACTCCGCCTCGTGGGCCTAGTGTTTGCCCTCCCGCCTGAAACCCCTACGGATGACCCACCCCTGGGCTCTGTCACTGCATTTTGAGCTTTGACCTTACCCTCAAATGCCGGGACCGTCCCATTGCACGAAGCATGAGTCTAGACTGAGCCTCCTCGAATCCCACGCCCTGCCTCCTGACTCTCCATCCTCTAGTGAAGCATAAACCACCTCCTAAAGCCCTTCACGCTGGACCCGCCCCGACTCACACCTCCTGCGAACTTCCAGGAATAGGTGATCTCTTCCTTAGGCAGCTGGAAGTTCACAGTGCAAGAGAACATGGCCTGACGACCCCGAGTCACCGTCAGGTCCTGAACTGAAGACAGGTCTCGCATCGCCACCTCGGCCCGCCCACGTCCGACCCCCACCCCAACCCCAGCCCCTTCCTCGCTCAGCCCTCTCCCAGCAGGTTTCTCGCCCTTCTAGGCCACGCCCCTCACCTGGGCAGTCAAGCGGGAGGTCGCAGACCCTGGAGTAGCATCCGCGGCAGCGAAAACGCCGGGTGACCTCCTGGAGTCCTGTGTGGTGGGAACGCTGGGTCTGGGGTCCTTCTGCCTCCCCTGGCCAGGGTCCCTTCAGCCACCATAAGGTCTGTTGAACTTCCCGCGGTTCTACTTGCTGGACAAAATCTGGACTCCGCCTTTCCCGCGCTCATTGGCTGGCCCTCACCACTTTCCAGCCTCTAGGATCCCTATTGGTTTGCCTTTTTTTTTTTTTTTTTCCGGACCCGCCTTTCGTGAGGTTTGTGAACTGGTTTTCTTACTCTTCTCCTGGGCTCGCACTGGCCCCTTCGGATCAGAGGCACCCGTGCCCTTCCAAGAGTCCCAGGTTTCGGCCCTTACCACCTCCCTTCCCCCCGCAATTCTGAGCTTTGAATGACGTGCTTACCGCAGGGAGGAATGCAGGCCTGCACTGCGGAGAGAGGGGAAGCGTTATCACCCTGTAAGTCGAGGCAGGTGCCCACCTGAAACTCCCCTAGAGGAAACGTTTCGGGGCCGGATGCATTCATTCCTCCAAGGGACCAGAGCCAGGTATGCCGCGTTCTACCAAAGGGGCGGGGCCAAGCCTGCAGCTTTCCCCCCGTAGGCGGGGCCAGGCCTGCGGTACTTCACCTGGGGACCCTGCCAGCCCTGCAACATTCCATTAAGACGTCAGGCACATGCCTGCTGCTGGCACCCAGGGGGCAGGTCCAGCCCCGGTGTATCCCATCGAGCGGGACGGGCCTAGATCCCGGGCGATCATCGGAGGGGACAGAGCCTAATTAGGGCGTCTAATTAGAGGTGTCATCAGGCTGGACGTAGCCCACTAAGACGCCCCGGATGGAAAGGAAACCTGTCACAGAGTGCCCAGGGTCAGACACAGATCCATGAAGAGGCCCGAGCTAGTCTGGGACAGGACTGTCCTGCAAAGCGGTCCCAGCTAGAGGTAACCTTGCATCGGAGGCGGGGCCGGACCCAGAGTGGTCCTAACAGGGTAAGAGGCTGTGCCCAGGGTGACCCATAAGGGAAGCTCGGCTCAGAGATCGGGCCGGGGTGTTGGCTTGTTGGGAGCGGATGGGGGTCTCCGGAGTTGGGTTTGCTAATTGTGCCTGGGGGAAGGAGACAGTCTATTTTACCTTCCTTAAGCTGCAATATAATCTTCTGCATTTTCTCCGCGGCATGAAGAAAGGCAACCCGAAAGGACCCTGGAGGGTGGAGGGAGTCCTTGTAGTAAAGACTCTTCCCCAAGGCTGCCAGAGCTCGACAAGCCTGGCTGTCATCGTGTCTGTGCGCCCTCCCCCAGCCCCTGCTATCCCCAGGTCTCTGGTATATGCCACAGCCTCCTACTCTATCTGGATGGTGCGCACACCCCCAAATCTCCTCCTGCTGCCTCTGGACTAATCACTCTGACAGAACTCCGCATCCGTGTTATCTCGTTAAGGAGAAAAGGGAGGATAAAGGTCAAATTTCTCCCCTGGCCTAGGAGGCCGTGTAGTCTGGCCTAGTCTCCGCTCCCTCTGCATGCTAAGTCGCTCCAGTCTTGTCCGACTCTTTGTGACCTCATGGACTGTAGCCCACCAGGTTCCTCTGTCCATGGAGATTCTCCAGGCGACTATACTGGAGTGGGTTGCCATGTCCTCCTCCAGGGGATCTTCCTGACCCAGGTATGGAACCCACAACTCTTAAGTCTCCTGCAGTTCATCTCCCCTAATAAGGAAAGCATCATGCTCTCTGCCACCTCAGGGCCTTTGCACATGCTGTCTTCAGTCCCCAGCACACCTCCCCCCCCAACTCCTACTCTTCCTTCCTCATGTCATCTCCTTAGAGGTTTTCTCTGACCACAAATCTAATTTAATCCAGTCCCCTATCTTTGTCTCTAACAGTACTCCATCTGTTCCATTCATAGCTCTCACCAGTTTGCAAATATATATATTCATATATACATAGTGAGCATTTAAGACTGTCTCTTAAGTAAGCAAACAAGTCCTTCTTTAGTGCTGTGTCCTCAGAAACCAGGAAAGGGCCCCCGAGTCTTAGGAATAAGTATGTGTAGAATGAATTCCAGGATTCAACTGGAATGAGCACCACAGCTGGAAGCCTGGGGCCACAATTCATCCGCTGGATGTGTTATATTTGGCCTGGAAAGTGTTTTTAAAAAATGACCCAGTTGCCATCATATGAAGTTTTGGAAAAGTCACATAAAATGTTTGGCATCCCTTTACGAAATCTGGAAGAGCTGTAACAGAGGCAGTATTTCCATGAGGCAGCAGTTGGCCGGAGTTTAGCAGCAGCCACCCACTCTAGACAGGGCACACACCCACTTTTCCAGAGTTCCCAGTCTCTCATTTCTGCCCCTCTTTCAGTCTTTCTATGTTCTCTGCTCTTATGGATGTTTGAGTTTTCACCACTGTAATGGCCTTCAAAAAAAAAAAAATGGGGGGACTTTCTCAAAGTGGATGGCGGCAATGATTTATAGGTGGTGATGGCTTTGGAAGTCAGAAATGTGGCAGGATTTTGTTGTTGTTATTTAGTTGCTAAGTCAGGTTTCAATTCTGTAATCCAGTGCACTGTAGCCTGCCTTGCTCCTCTGTCCATGGGATTCTCTAGGCAAGAATACTGGAATGGGGTGCCATTTCCTTCTCCAGGGGATCTTCCCCACCCAGGGACTGAACCTGCATCTCCTGCACCACAGGCAGATTCTTTACCACTGATCCACCAGTGCTATGGGCTGAATTTCATCTCTTCCAAATTCATACAGTAAAGTCCTAAGCCTAGTCCTTCAGAATGTATTTATGGAATCTTAAGGAGGTAACAACATTAAAATGAGTTTTTTTGGGTGGGCCTTAACCCAACATGACTGATTTCCTTGGAAGAGAAGGAAATTTGGACACAGACACAGAGGGAAGACAGTCATTCTGCAAGTCAAGGAGAGAGGCCTCAGAAGAAACCCACCCTGCTGACACTGACACCTTGATCCTGGACTTCTAGCCTCCAGAACTGTGGGCAAATAACTTCTTTTAGTTAAGCCACCCAGTCTCTGCCCTAGCAAACTAATACACAGGGATTGCCAGTTGCCTCAAAATATCTATTTTCTCCTTAATAACATATCACCACGTTTCAGCTGAGACAGCACTCCGACCCTGTCCCAGTTAAAAGAGTACATTTCCCAACCTCCATTGTAGCTAGCTGTGGTCATGTGACCTAGCTGTGGTCATGTGTCCAAGTTCTGATGGTTGAGAAGTAAGTTCAAGTGTGATGTGTGAGTCACAGAAAGTAGCCTTAAAAAAGAGATATGGTGCCATTTTATTGGCTCCTTTCCCCTTCTTTCATCCTGTTGCCTGAAACTTAGATTTGATGGCTGCACTCTAGCAGTTATATAGGACCATGAGGATAAGTAGTATAACCTAGGATGGTAAGGCAGAAAGCTGGAAGGGTACTGAGTCCCCAGGAAAATGGAGCTGCCATAGTAGTCTTAAGTGCCTACCTTAAGACTTATTTTATATGGAAAAAATAAACTTCTACCCTGCTTAAGACATTGCAGGTTTTAACCTTAGGTTAAACCATACATAAAGGGAGGGAACTGAGGATTCTGATAAGAATCTGGCTGAAGTAATGATCATAGAAGTGATGGTAGAAGCTGGAGAGAAGGGGGCGCTGAAGCCAGGAAGCAGGTGCAAAATGAGGGGTCAAGGACTTAGCAGTCTCTCCTTGGCCACAAGGCAGGCAGGAGCTGTGGTCTGGTGATGGCAGTATGGTCAGGAGGATGTGGTCCGAGTGGCGTGCTCAAATGAGACTCCGGGATGATGTTGGAGAAGGCAGCCAAGGAATATCTATGGGCCAAACCAAATGATTCTTGGGGGACGGTGTGTGGGATATACCAAGTCAGCCAGGGGGCAGGGGAGAAGCATGGGAGTAAATAGGGATGGAGCAAAATGTCCAAAAGGGCAAGAGGCAGGCGTGTTAACCACAAAGGGGCATGAGTTACAGTCTCCCCAAAGAGGTGCTTCACTGGGAGCCTCGACTTGCTGATCCCCTGCGTTTGAGTCCTGTCTGTCCCAACTATGCGCACACCTGTCTCACTTCCATGCTACCCATCAGATGCACTCCTCCCTATGTGACCTTGGCCGGGTATTTAACCTTCCTGATCCTTGGTTTCCTCATTCATAAAATGGGGACAATATCGGTGTCTACTTCACAGCATTGGTGGTGAGGATTTCATGTCATACAATATAAAAGCCTCCTCCTCCTCCCAAACTACATGCTAGGTACCATTAAATGACCATAATGCAATAATGTCTGTGTTATAGAATCGTCAGCTACTGGCATTATCATCCCCTAATCTGAGATGGGGAAACCCAGGCACAGAGAGGTTAGGAAATCGGCCAAGGTCACACAGCTAGATTGGAACCCATGCGGCCAAACTCCAGAGTCTCCACAGGTGGCCACTACCTGCGATAGACACACTGCCCTCAACACCCCACTAACAGTGTCAGCGGCCACCACCGGGAGCCACTCTGAGTCCACCTGTCCATCTCTCTGGGGCTCCATTCAGGAGAGACCCAGGAGTCGTCTCGATTCTTCCCATCCCCATCATCCTACATACATCTGGTCCAGACATCCCCTGGGTCCATGCAGGGAAGCCCCAACTTCCTTATCTGGAAAATGGAGCTATAAAACTCCACCTCATGGGGCCAGTACAAGGACATCCTTTAGGGGGATTATTAACATAAATCACTCTTTGCAGACACAGCATCTTCCATGCAAGGGGCAGGTTCATCTCAGGCCCCACCAACCATCACAAGTTCAAGACACAACTGACCATCTCCTCCCTGGGCCTTCTGCGTCTGCCTTTGACCCATATGGCCTTAGTCAGAACCCCTCCTTCCTGTAAAATCCTCCAAAGGGTTTCCCCACATCAAGAGCAAGAGCTGAAGTGATCATTGGGTATGAGCTGGAAAGAGGGGGGTCCTTTGGCTGAAGTTGGCTCAAGGACGCACCCTAGCGGTTCCCAAAGTGTGTTCCCAGCACAGCAGCAGCAGCACCTGGGAACTTGTTAGACATGTCCATTTCTGGGCTCCACCTCAGACCTAAGGCTCAGAAACAGAGGGTGGGGCCCAGGAGCCTGCATTTTAATAAGGTCCCAGGAGATTCTGACATACACTGTGGGGCTGGAGAACCACTGGCCTACATGGTCCACTCCAGCCCCACTGGACCCAGGGCCTTTGCACTGGCTCTTTCCACCACCTGGAAGCTCTCTCCCCAGGTCACCTGCACAGCTCTCTCCGTTCCCCCCAGTCTTTGCACAACTGGATCTTTTCATTTGCACCTCCCCTGATCAACCTATTTAGCAAAACGATCACCCTACTGGCCACCCCCTTTTCTCTCCCCCTTTTGTTTCCCTCCATAGCATGGATCACCAACTGACATCTATGGCATTTCACTGATTACGTTTAATAATCAATGCAAGCAACCTGAGGGCAGGTGGCTTGCAGTTTGGGTCACAGCCGTGTCCCTGGTGGTGTTCCTGGCACCGTCAGTAAATACCGGTGGAACGTAAAGCCCCAGCTTCTTCCGGCCCCCAAACTCTCCCTCCAGTCCATCCATATGGCCCTCGAGGATCTTTCTACACCCTGAGCTGACCCTGCCCTTCCCCTGCCCTTCCCCTGCTCACAGCCTTGTTTCTTCGGGACAGTCCCAAGTCTCCCTGACTCCCAATTGTACCCTGGACGTCCCGCAGGCCCCTCGCAGTCACTGGAGCCTCACCCAGCTGGCCATCTACCCCTTCTGCTCTTCCTCCCAGAGATGACCACTGCCCACTCAGACACGGAGCCAGACCCGGCACACGGTCCCCAACCCTCCTCTTCCCGTCTCCTGAACCGCTCCTCAGACCCAGGCCTGGTCCTCTCTTCTCCACCTTCACAGATTTCCTGCCGCAGGTCTGGCCTCCTTCACCACAGCCTCCACCCAGGCCTCCCAGCCTCCACTCCTTCCCCTGCTCCAGTTGGTCCCACACACCGCCCTCACGGGTCTTCTGCACCCAGAGCAGGACTTGTTTCTGCTCTTTTCGAAAACTTCTGATGTAGGGGTGAAGGACATCTCCTGGAATTCTCCCCCCACCCCCAGCTCTGAGTTCCTCAGCTCTCCCTTTGTGGGTGGGGGAATCTGCAGCTGAAGTCTTCTCCATGCTGCACCTCCCCCCTGCACTGGGAGCCCCCCGGAAGGATGGGAAGCTCCTCATGTTCGGGGATCATGTTTGGGGATCAAGCTCGGAGGCAAGAGTAGGAAGCAAAAGTAATAGAACTGAGATGTGGAAATAAGTGCGGAGCCCCCAGACCACAGACACGGCCATGAACGCTCCCCCACCCATGGTTCCAGTCTCCAGCATGCAGGGGCAGGGGTTGGGGGGAGTCCTGTGTCATGTGTCCACTGGGGCCTGGTGTGATCACTGTTCACACTGCCCCTCAGCCACAAGGGTCACCCCAGCCCTGTGATCCCTTCACACTGTCACACGCATGTGTTGATCGTGTCTCACTCCCTCGAGGTTGTCACAAGTGCCTGTCTCCCCAATGATGCTTTCCCTCCCTGCTCCCACCTGTCTTCTGGGCCCCCTAATAGCCTCCACAGGTCAAAGATGTGGAATCACTTTGCTAACTGTAGGGAATACATTTTATCCTAGAGGAAGCTCTCCTCCCTGAAGTCTGTCTCTATTGCTGGAGTCCCCTCCGTCTCAGAGTTCCCACACCTTGCCAGAAGGCAAAGCGCTTGTCCCCTTTCTCAGATGGGTAAGTTGAGGCCCGAAGTTGGGGACGGAAGCAGTGATGCATCCAGAATCTCACAGCCAGGTGGTCAAAGATGTGGAATCACTTTGCTAACTGTAGGGAATACATTTTATCCTAGAGGAAGCTCTCCTCCCTGAAGTCTGTCTCTATTGCTGGAGTCCCCTCCGTCTCACTGAGTTCCCACACCTTGCCAGAAGGCAAAGCGCTTGTCCCCTTTCTCAGATGGGTAAGTTGAGGCCCGAAGTTGGGGACGGAAGCAGTGATGCATCCAGAATCTCACAGCCAGGGAGAGGGCAAGCCACACAGGGAGGGCAAGGTTTCACCTCCCTGAGCCCCACTGGCCTCAGACTCTCAAGTTCCTTCTGCCCTGAACCCACCAGGCCCTGCCCATCTCTGCTCCCTGACAAGGTCACCCAGCTCCCTCGGCATCCTACCATCAAGATCACTGTCACGTTCTGGGCTTTCTCCCCACTGCCCTCCGCCCCACAAAGGCTCAGACATCCATATGCCAGTGCCATGGACCCTGCCCCACTCACCCTGGGCAGCGGCCGTCTCCTGGAGGGAGTGGGTCATCTGGGTGAAGGCATCGTGCAGCTGGCCCCTCTCCTCGTAGTCTGGCGGTGGGAAGCAGGGAAAGCGCCTCCCTCGGCATCAGGTCCCCGAGGTGGTCACCCCTCTGTCTCTGATCCCTGCTCCCCACGTCTCCATTCTCCCATTGGTGTGTGTCCCTCTCAGTCTCTCCAGGCCTCTGGGGTCCCTCCCTCCACCTACCCCCGGGCCCCGCCCCCATCCCGGGAGGATGCTGGGGAGCAGGGGGCAGTCTCCTCACTGATCTCAGTGTCCAGCAGCCCCTTAAAGGCATCTGCAAAGGCCTCCTCACACTTCCCGAGGTCGGGACTGTCCAGGCCGGCGAAGATCTGGCAAATCTGGAGACGCTCCTCGTAAGACGTGAAGCAGAGGAGACAGGCCCAGGCTGAAGCCCCAAAGACCATGAGGGCCGCCAGGGAGGGCAGGACGGCGCTCCCAGGGGCCAGCCAGGCCATGGCGGAGGGTCGCAGCCTGGGGGAGAAGCTGGTGACTTTTGTGAGGTCACTGTGGTGTGGGGGAGGGGCTCAAGATGCAGGGGTCAGAGGTCAGGTCTCAGTCACCAATCCAATGTCAGGCTCCCCCTGTGGGGGTTTTCAGGGAGGAAGGGGACAGGGTGTCGGGCCGGCAAGCCCCAGGCTGGTGGTTGGGCCGGACGCCAGGCTCCCAAGAACCTCACCTGTGACCCTGGACATCCTCACAGGTTAAAGGGTCTCAGGGACGCAGAGGCCGGCAGTGCGCTGTGTGTGGGGGGGCCTGCCAGGCCCTGGGGTGGGGTGGGGTGCTGGGGAAATGAACACGGCACAGAGACACTGTAAGGGCCCCAAAGACAGAAACTGGGCCACAGGGAGACACCAGGAGGCCAGAGATCCAGAAAGCACCACAAGAGACTGATGGAGACAGTTTCAGAGGCCGCTGCACAGAGACCCAGTGGAGATGGAGAGACAGAGAAAGCCAAGCAGAGATTTCTGGATGGGAGAGAAACTCTCTGAAGGAAAGGGGAGAAAGGAAAGGGACCAGGACAGGAGAGACAGCCCTGCTTCTCTCCCAGGGTCCCTGAGGCAGTCCCCCCTCCCCAGCCTGGCCGGGTGGGGCAGGGGACCAGGGTCCAGGGGTCCCCGCCGGCCGTCCCGTGCAGGGCGCAGCCTGGGGAAAGCTAGGAGGCCGTATAGTGATCTCCTTGGGTGTCCTCCTCAACTATACAACCTCCTACCTCAGCCCGGGGGGCGCGGCAGGTGGACAGACAGACGGATGGACGGACAGACGGGGCCAGGGAGGGCGGGGAGGGCCGGGGGAGGCCCCAGCCGCGATGGTGAGCCCCCGACACGGACCCACAGACACGAGCTTGTGTGCGGCGAAGGCCCCGCAAGGTCGGTTCTACGGGTGGGTGCCAGGACCCAGGAATCCGGGCCCCCGGCCCCCTCCTCCCCAAGGAACCCAGGAGTGAGTCTCTCGGCCCCTTCCTCCCCGAAGGTCCCCGGTATCCAGGCCCCCTAGCCCCCACTGCTCCCTGAGATTCAGAAGTCCTCAAGCCCCTCTTCTCCCCAGGGGACCCAGGAGGCCAGGCCCCCGGCCCCTCCCTCAGTCCCGGGAATCCAGTCAGGCCTGTCTCCTTTGGAGAAGACGCAGCTCGGTCCGAGGGAACCTCACCAGTTTCAGAGTTTGGCCACTTGGGCCAGCTCCCTCCCTGACCCTACCTGTCAGATAATCAGAAATCCAGGAGCGGGGCGGAGGCCGCCCAGGGGCTATAAACCCGTGAAAGCCTGTCTGGGTATCTGCTCCTCTCTCACCCCTGCTTTTGGCTGTCCGAGGGAACCTCACCAGTTTCAGAGTTTGGCCACTTGGGCCAGCTCCCTCCCTGACCCTACCTGTCAGATACTCAGAAATCCAGGAGCGGGGCGGAGGCCGCCCAGGGGCTATAAACCCGTGAAAGCCTGTCTGGGTATCTGCTCCTCTCTCACCCCTGCTTTTGGCCTCTCATCAAGTACCACACTGACATCCGCGGATGCCGCCCCAGGCCTGTGTCATCTCTCCGGCGGAGCGCGAGGTGCCATCGGCACCCCCATTTCGCAGGTGGTAAGGCTGAGCCCCAGTCAGCCGTAGGCTGGGGTGGGGAGGGTGGCGGGGGCAAGAGTGGGAGGGGCCAGGCCTTCCAGGCAAGAGGGCCCAGCGCCCGCCCTCCCCAGCCCGGGGCTGAGTCTGTGCACCTGAGAACCTCCGCCTCGGTCCAGGGCTCCAGCGGTCTCGCTCCCGCCGTCTCCCGCTCCATCTTCATCTTTCCGGTCCTCTCTCCCGGTCCGGCCGGCTCGCCCTGGGCCTCACCTGGTCCCCATCTCCTGCAGCCTCCGTGTGCTCCTCCCCGGCTCTGCGCTGCCCATCCGCGCCTCCCCCCGCGCGCGGCCGTCCCCGGCTCGCAGGGGCCTTTCTCAGGCCGTGTCTCTCCACCCTCCCCCGCCTTGCTCTCTCTCCTCTCCTCCTTTCGGCTTCTTTCCCTTTCCCTCCGGCCTTGCCCCCTCCCCTGCTCCGCCCCCCTCCCTCTGTCTTTGTCCCTCTCCTCCCTCCTCTCCCTCGATTTCCCCGTCTCACTCCCCCCACCCTTTTCCCCTTGCCTGCCTTCCTCCCTCGTCTCTCCATCTCCCGGCCTCCTTCTCCCCCTCCGTCTCCCTCCTTGCCTCTCTCTCTCTCTTTCTCCTTCTCTCCCTCCCGGGTCTCTCGCCTCCCTCC
>SJYX01019744.1:313325-327630 GCA_006410675.1 Oreotragus oreotragus | reverse complement strand
GGGGGCAGGAGGAGAAGGGGATGACAGAGGATGAGATGGCTGGATGGCATCACGGACTCGATGGACGTGAGTCTGAGTGAACTCCGGGAGATGGTGATGAACAGGGAGGCCTGGCGTGCTGCTATTCATGGGGTCGCAAAGAGTCGGACACAACTGAGTGACTGAACTGAACTGATGTACATACATAACTCTTTACAGTATTTATTATTTTAATACCTTATTGTATGTGTATATTTTAACAAAATGTTAAAATAATAAATACTATAGTAAATTATGTATACAAAAATATTAGGGTGATGATGATAATAGCTACTGTTTATTAAATATCTTCCATGTTTTAGACACTAAGCTAGTTACTTTACACTATTGATAACAATTGGCTGCTCTGGTGGCTCAGACAGTAAAGAATCCTCCTGTAGTGCAGGAGACCCAGGTTCGGTCCTCGGGGCAGGAAGGTCCCTGGAAAAGGGGATAGCAACCCACTCCAGTATTCTTGCCTGGAGAATTCCACAGACAAAAGAGCCTGGCGGGCTATGGCCCATGGGATTGCAGAGTCGGATGTCTGTCTCTTATACACATCTTGGCAGATTCATGTCAATGTATGACAAAATCAATACAGTATTGTAAAGTAAAATTAAAAAAAAAAAAGATAACTAGACATCCTATATTGTATTTGGCAATCTTATTTATCTGTATCCTTCCCTTTACCCTTTTCAGGAGTTCTACTTCCTACTAACTGACTATAGGCTAATCTGATCAACTAACTTTCAAGAGTTAATAGGTGTTACTTCCCTGGTGGCTCAGTGGTAAAGAATCCGCTTGCCAACGCAAGAGACTTGGGTTCGATCCCTGGGTTGGGAAGATTCTCTGGAGAGGGAAGTGGCAACTCACTCCAGTATTCTTGCCTGGAAAATTTCAAGGACATAGGAGCCTGGCAGGCTACAGTCCATGGAGTCACGAAAGAGTCAGGCCTGACTTAGCAACTCAACAACAACACACTTTGGCATAAAAACTTTCTCTCTTCCCTCCCCTCTTCATTTCTGTCTTCCTCGCTTTCCTCTTGCCTCCTTCTCTTGCTATTTTTGAAATTTACTCCAAGAGAGGCAGTACAGTAAGACATTATCAGTTCTTCACATTATTTAAAAAATATAGATAAAGGTCAGGAAAATACATAGAAAATAGAGACTTAAGTAAGTGGGGGAAGATGTCCATTTATCTGGTTGTGTGGGCTTATCGTAAGCTCCTAGGCTTGGATAACACCAGAAGGAATAAGAGGGATCCCTTTGTTAACCTCAGGCTTCCTTTGTGGCTCAGCTGGTAAAGAATCTGCCTGCAGTGTAGGAGACCTGTGTTTGATCTCTGTGTTGAGAAGATCCCCTGGAGAAGGGAAAGGCTACCACTCCAGTATTCTGGCCTGGAGAATTCCATGGACTGTATAGTCCATGGGGTTGCAAAGAGTCAGACATGACTGAGCAACTTTCACTTCGCTTTGTTAACCTCAGATCAACTGGCATCGTTTTGGCTCTTGAGGCACTAAAACCCAGTGGGATATGCCCAGGCCTCCCTGCAAATCTCATACCATCATCAGTTTCTTGTTCAGTGGCGCAAAGAAAAGATTCTCCCTGGTGTCTGTGGTTGCCCCAAGACTGATTGTAGGCAAATCAACTTTGCATTCCAGACAGATCCCTGTGATCATTCATGTGTGGCCTCTCGCCTGGGAGCAAGACGGTGGGCAAGTGTCTGGGTAGGTAATGTACAGCCCACAGCAGAGCGTGGGGCCCCTGGGAGGGTGTTGGGGCTGAGACACCTGCCCTGCTTGCCATGTGACCGACCTCACATGATTTGCCTTGGTTTTCTCCTCTGTGAACTAAGGGAATTGGTGGATCAGCTCCAAGGTTCATCTGCAGATGCCTGTGTCTCTCTGGCTTGTGCCTAATCCCTGCCCTCTTCTCTTCCCCTTCCACAGGCATCTTCCTTTCCACAGCTCCACCTTCTCCTGGAGGAATGTTGCCCTCCTGCTGCTTCTCTCCCTTTCTTTGGAGCAGACATCTGCCTCGCCAAGCTACAGAGTCAAAAGTGGGTTCGGAAAAGCTGCAGCTGCTCTTCTTTAGAAGGAGATCTTGGGGACTGAGGATTAGACACGAGGCAAGGACTTGTGTCAGAGGAGGCTTCAGAGAACCAGCCCCTCTCACCTGTCCTGAGCCCTTTAAATCCTTCCCTCACCTGCCTCCCCCCAAATTATTCCCTGACTTTTCCTGATATATGTCTTTTCCAAGTTTAATTTTTGAAAATTTGTCAGTTGCTAGGCAGGACTCTGAGGGCAGAAGATTGATGAGGAGCCTGGTGCAGTAGTTGAGGGGGGAGATGGGAGAAGGTTGGGTTTCCCTAGCAGCAAGAGTGGTGAAGAATCCGCCTCCCAAAGCAGGAGGTGCAAGAGACGCAGGTTCAATCCCTGGGTTGGGAAGATGCCCTGGAATAGGAAATGGCAGTCCACTCCAGTTTTCTTGCCTGGGAGCATCCATGGACAGAGGAACCTGGCAGGCTCTGGTCCATGGGGTTGCAAAGCCCTGGACATAACTTGGTGACTGAGCACAGGAAGCATGCACGGAGGAGGCCAGCTGCTGCCCTGAGGAAGTGCAGCAAAGAGGAAGAAAAGATGGGCTTTAGAGAGATGAACTGACCCAAGTCCATGACCAGCAGGATGCTGGGGTGATGGCGAGCGAGGGAATTGAATCTCAGGATTCTAATAACAGGTCAGGGGACTGTTGACAAATATCAAGACGGAAGGAAAAAGGTGCTGTTTGGACATGGGGAGATGCTAGTACCATTTTGTCTTATTTTTTTAATTGAAGTATAGTTGATTTACAAAATTGTGCTGATCTTTGCTGTACAGCAAGATGACTCATGTATATACACACATATATACATTTTTAAAATATTCTTTTCCATTATGGTTTATCTCAGGGTATTGAATGTAGACCCTTGTGCTATATATTAGGATTTTGTTGTTATCCACTCTAAATGTAATAGTTTGCATCTACTAACCGCAAACTCCCAGTCCATCTCCCTCTTTTCCCTCTCTTCCTTAGCAACCATGGGTCTGTTCTCTATGCCTGAGTCTGTTTCTGTTTTGTAGATGTTCATTTGTGCCATATTTTAGATTCCATGTGTAAGTGATTAGTTCCATTTTAAACATGTTGGAACAGAGGTGTTTCTTAAATGCCCAACTGGTGTTTTCCATTGGATATAAAGTGTCTTAGGTTGGAAGAGAGGCTAGGTCTGAGGGGAGCTATAGGAACCACAGTTGGGATTGTGGGAATGGATGTGATCTCCTGGGAAGTATGAGTCAAGGAGTCACAGAAGAGGGGTGATACCATCTTCTTTTCTCAGCTTCAGGCCATCCTTGGAGAGTGCATTAAGGAGAGCATGAAGCGGGGGACATCCCTGGTGGTCCAGTGGTTAAGACTCTGCACTTCTGATGCAGGGTGCACAGGTCTGATCCCTGTTAGGGGAGCTGAGATCCCACGTGCTTTGAGGCTTGGCCAAGAAAATAATAAATCTTTTTCAAAACGATAGTACGAAGGGCAAGAAATATATCTGGAAAGCACTAGAAATCTCAGTGGCCAGTCCTCAGCAAAGAAGCGGGTCTTCTGGAAAAAGCCATGGACTGGAAGTCCCAGATCTGCCACCAATTCACTATATTATTCTATGTGACCTCTCTCTTTCTTATTTTAACCTATTAGATTAAGAAGTTGATATCAATGATAAATATGTTTTTTCTAATTTGAAACTTCTGTAATTTCAAGATTCAGTAGTATCCAAAAGAGTCATGTCTCTCTGGTCAGATTCCACCAGAGAGATGTTCAGTTTTGAGACATGGAGCCACAATAAATATTGTATCAGTTATTTTGCTGCATAGCAAATTACCTGTAGGTTGGAAGTCTGGCATAAACTGTTGAGGTTCTCTGCTCAGGTTCTCACCAGACTGAAATCAAGGTGTCCATCAAGGCTGCCATTCTTATATGGGACTCAAGGGTATCCTCCTATCTCATTGGTTGTTAGCAGAATCATTCCTGGCAGTTGTAGCACTGAGGTTTTCTGACTGGTTGTCAACTTTTAGCAGCTACCCTAATTTCTAGGCAACTAGCCTCTTCCATCTTCAGAGCCACAAATAGCAGGCCAGATTCCTATTATACTTTGAATATTACTGACCTCTTCTTTACCAATCAGGAAAAAAACCTTTTTAAAAGACTTAACAGATTGGGCTGAACTCTAGTTGCTCCTTGCCTCTCTGGGAAGCTCTCTACAATCAGCAGGGGGTTCTGACCTTGGCTCCTTTCAAATCACTGCTTCTGCCCTGGGTCCCAGAGCAGGTGAGATTTTGTGTGTGCCCTTCAACGGTGGGATCTTTTTCACAGCCCTCTGCCTCTCCTGAAAGTAAGCCCCTCTGGCCTTTGCAGTCAAGCATTCTGGGTCTTGTCTTCCTGATATAGGACTCCTGTGTTAGGGAGCCCAGTGTGGGACTCAGACCCTCTCACGTCCTGGTGATAATCTCTGCAAATTGTCATTATCCTTCTGTCTGTGGGTTGCCCACCTGGGGTACAGGTCTTGAGTAGACATCTCTGCCCCTCCTACCCATCTTGTTGTGGTTCCTTCTTTGTATCTTTTGTTGTAGAAGATCTTTTCTGCTAGCTTTCTGGTCTTTCTCCTGCAAGTTACTCCATGAAGAGCTGTAATTTTGGTGTGCCTATGGGAGGAGCTGAGCTCAGAGTCTTCCTACTCTGCTATCTTAATCCTTCTGAAGAGCCTATAAAGTAGAGATTGTAATTCTCATTTCATAGATGAGAAATTTACAACTCAGACAAAGGAAGACATTTCCCCCAAGATTATTTAGCTGTTGTGTAGAGTCAAGCACCTAAGCCAGAGTTGTCTTATTTACAGTGATTCTTCCAGTCCACCATTTCTTCCTCCTTAGAGACAACTGCAGAGTTGTATAAGTTAAGTAAGTAAGTTAAATCACTCAGTCGTGTCTGACTCTTTGCAACCCCGTGGACTGCAGCCCACCAGGCTCCTCCGTCCATGTGATTCTCCAGGTAAGAATACTGGAGTGAGTTGCCATTTATAGTGGAACTCAGATTGGTCTTGAATTCACAAGGAGTCAGGAACCAAAATCAGGGCTCCTGACTCCTGCGTCCATGGTATTTCCACCACTCCTCACTAATTAACTTCCCTTATCAACTAAGATACAGAAGGCAGAGGAATTAGGTCTTAAAATAATTAGTTTTAAGAGGAGAAAGGAGATCCTGAATTTAAGACTAGGGTCTTGATCCCTATAAAACCCCCTGCCCTGAAATCTGAATGGGTAAAGAAAATGCGGTGTGTATGTATATATAACTATTACTCAGTCTTAAGAAGAATGAAATAATGCCGTTTGCGGCAACATGGATAGACCTAGAGATGATCATTCTATGTGAAGTAAGTCAGAGACAGACAGATATGATTTCACTTATATGTGGAATCTAATTAAAAATAATGTAATGAACTTAGTCATGAAACAGAAACGGACTCACAGATTTTGAAAACAAACTTCTGGTTACTGAGGTGCGTCCCCTTTGGTTCTGCCTGGGCACAGATTCCTGATTCATATCTACCTGAATGCGTGAAGAGTGGTGAGAGGTAGACCCTGAATACAGCAGACTGACAGTTAAGAATTGAAGGAAGGGTATAGGACCGAAGGAACCTCCCTATCCACCTTTTTCCATGGGCTGATAAGAGCTGATGCGTCCCCTTTGGTTCTGCCTGGGCACAGATTCCTGATTCAGATCTACCTGAATGCGTGAAGAGTGGTGAGAGGTAGACCCTGAATACAGCAGACTGACAGTTAAGAATTGAAGGAAGGGTATAGGACCGAAGGAACCTCCCTATCCACCTTTTTCCATGGGCTGATAAGAGCTGAAACTCTCAAAAGACGTGAAAGAAATTTGGACATTTCTTTCTTGCAGAGAAGCCAGGAGAGTGCCCCCAAGAAAGGATCACCTGTAGTTCTAAAGCCCCAGACTTATGCAAAACAGACTCCAGTTGCGATGAACACCTCAAGTGCTGCTCTTTTGCCTGTGGGAAGAAGTGCATGGATCCATACGAAGGTAGCGCCGTCCAAGCTGAGAGCAAGGCTGTCTTGTGAGGTGTCCTACTTCCTGCTCTGTCAAGACCGGGTGGAAAGAGTCCCTTGAACATTGGGATGGGGAGGCCAGGGCTCAAGCTTTCCACCTTCTCCCATGAGACTCCCAGCCCTCAAGTACAAACAATGAGTCTAGGCGTGGTGGACATCAACGGATACTCTTGACGTTATTCTTCTTTGGTCCAACATCCAATCACTCCCAGTAACTAATGCTCGCTAGTGCTTGCTCCATATGTCAAGAAACTATTGTTGGCACTGTGGCAAGTACCAACCTCAGTCAGTTCAGAGGCTTGAGTGGCTTCTGATTCTTTGCCGTTCTGAGGAAGTTTTCTGGTAATTCAAAGTATCTAATAAAAGATACTGTTTGTATAGATTCACTCATTCATTCATTCCTTCAACAAATAAGTAAAGCATCAATGCCCTTTGGTTAAAGACCACCAGGAACAGACCTGTAGTTGAACAAGTTGAGCTTATCACTTGTTGCACTGAGGGAGAAAGCTCACCACAGACAATCTGAGGTGTCTCAAGAAGAAACTGTTAGGAAGTATCTGCTACAGGATGAAGGCTTTGATTGGGGAATTTGGGGGAAGATCTAAGGAAGTGGGAATTCACCCTAGATTGGGTGCTGTCAGAAAGTGGGGGATGTTGTGTAATTATCCTGGTAAATCTCTTCAGCAGAGTGGGAAGGCTAGAATGAGGATAAAGCTGTAACTGGTAGAGAGGGATACATCACTCACAGGTGCTTGGTATTTTGTAGGTTTCACAGTGATTTTTTTTGATCCCACTCTATCACCTCAAAGTAACTTTGTTTGATGTGGATGTCCTATGGGATTAAGCCCAACAAGAGAACAACAGTATGGCTTAGCTGTGAGCATCAGATCAATTTCCAGAGCTCTTTTCTGTCTCAGCACCTCATTCTTTCTATGTGGCAGGTGCTTTGATAGGCAGTTTGGATATAGTTCTTGAACACGTCTTTCCCTCTCAAAACTCAAAGCAGTGAAGAAGATCAGCTCTGAATCTTTCTTAGATGCTCTCTGTGACCTCCTTTGCAAGGTAGGAAGAATGCCCAGAGATGTTAAAGAGTGACCATATAGAGCTAGGACCAGAACTTTTATTGATCATGGCTCTTTCTAGAACTTCGATACTAACACCTTGAACTACACAAAAGCTGAGGGCCTGACCCCTTCCTTTTTTTTTGCCCCTCTTATGTTCTTCCCTCTCTGTCTCCTGTCTCAGAACCCTGCTTGTTACCCTTAGACCAAGGACACTGCAAGAATACAGTCAAGCAGTGGTATTTTAACACCAAACAGCGTGTATGCAAACCCTTTTTTTATGGAGGCTGCCTTGGGAACGCTAATAACTTCTCCAAGAAGGAAGACTGCATGAAGGCTTGCTCATCAGTTGGTAAGACTCATGCCCTTGGCAATCTGTAAGCCTAGTCTGATGAGAAATTGTACACCATCCCAGTTGCAGATTCAGGCTTTGAGGTGAAACTGCCTTGATTCAAACCTCCGCTGTGTCCTTCACTGGCTGGGTAGTCTTAGCTTTGTGTCTTTCATGAGTTTTAATTCTCCTGTCTGTAAAGTGGGAATAACAAGGGTCTTTACCTAATGTTGTTGTACCCAAAAATGAGGTAGTGCACATCAATCGTTGGTAAACTTTTGCCAGTGGGACCTGAGAATCAGGTCTACACTTTGGAAACAGGTTATTTTCTCATGACATTGACCTGCTGATTATTACCTAAGGACTCACCCAAGAATGAAGCATAGACAGGCCAGCTCTGGAATCCCATGGAATAGGGATGGAGCAGGGAGGAGGTGAAGAGTAGAGCAAGGAAAGGGCTTCCCTGGTGGCTCAGACGGTAAAGAATCTGCCTGCAGTGCAGGAGACACAGATTCGATCCCTGGGTCAGGAAGATCTGCTGGAGACAGGAATGGCAACCCGCTCCAGTATTCTTGCCTGGAGAATTTCATGGACAGAGGAGCCCAGGGTGCTACAGTTCATGGGGTCAGAAAGAGGTGGGCATGATTTTCACCTTCAGAGTGGGCTAAAGGTAAAGTCTGTGGATTAATTCCTGTGCAATGACCAGTAATGATACAGCATGACAGCATGATACAGAGCTTAGGAGTCAAAATACTGGCTAGAANTTCACCTTCAGAGTGGGCTAAAGGTAAAGTCTGTGGATTAATTCCTGTGCAATGACCAGTAATGATACAGTGTGACAGCATGATACAGAGCTTAGGAGTCAAAATACTGGCTAGAAATCTGTTTTTCTCACTGCAAATTTCCTCACCTCTTTGAGTTTCAGTTCCTCCCCTTGTAATACTGGAATAAATAGTATTGGAATACTGGAATAGTACCTCATTGAATTGTTGACAGGATTATGTATTATCAAGGACACAAAGATTTGATAAGGTTACATGGGCTCACTAAGGAGGAGGAGGAGGAGAGCAGGAAGGAGAATGACGAGGACAAGGAGAAAAAAACATTTCCTGCTGTCAGGGAATTTACAATCAGATGAGGACAAGCAGAGACATGCACACGCATCCTTAATCTCTGTCTTTCTCAATCAACATCCCTTGTTAAGAAGTCATTTTAGACTTATCTGGAAAATAGATCCAGAATCGGATCAGTTCTTACCACATCCACAGCTGCCACCCTAACCTGAGGTGCCATCTTCTCATTTGGATTAATTGCAATGACCTCCTAAAAGATCTCCTTGTTTCTCTCCTTCCCTTCTTACAAGTCTGGTATGAACACAGTAGCCACAATGATTCTTTCAAAATTCGAATCAGATTACGTCACTCCTCCTGCAAAGTAAAGCATGTCAAAGATCTCCTTGTTTCTCTCCTTCCCTTCTTACAAGTCTGGTATGAACACAGTAGCCACAATGATTCTTTCAAAATTCGAATCAGATTACGTTACTCCTCCTGCAAAGTAAAGCACGTCTCCTAAAATAGCTTATATGGACTTTTGTGGATGTCGCATAATTAATCCTGCCTTGTAGAGAAGGAAACTGAAGTCATTCATTAACTGGCAGGACAGGGGCTTTACCTAGGGCCTTCAAACAGCAAGTTCAACCCTCTTTCTGCTGCATGTCCTGATACGGTGGGGCATTCCATCACTCCACAGCCTACTAGAGGTACCTATGCACAGGGCAGAATGAACCACATCCCAGAAAGAGATGCTCATTTTGAAGAAAAGGAGAAAAGGGGCTTTACCTAGGGCCTTCAAACAGCAAGTTCAACCCTCTTTCTGCTGCATGTCCTGATACGGTGGGGCATTCCATCACTCCACAGCCTACTAGAGGTACCTATGCACAGGGCAGAATGAACCACATCCCAGAAAGAGATGCTCATTTTGAAGAAAAGGAGAAGCTGTTTGAAGGGTGATGGGAGAGGATGGTGTTTCAAGGAACTCACATCTGCTCTCATTTCAGTCAAGGATGGACAGTGCCCACTCTTCCCTTTTAAGAACCGTATGGAGTGTTCAGCTTCGTGTAAGAGTGACTACGATTGCCCCTTAAATGAAAAATGTTGCGAATCCATGTGTGGCTTTGATTGTGCCATGGCCTGGACAGGTAAGGACTGCGGATATACTTCCCAGAGTCTACTGGGCAAATCCTGAGAATGCCAAGCTGTCCCATGGAGTGGTGGATGCCCCTTAGTTTAACTCAGAGGTCTCTTGGGAAATTTCTCTCACTTAATGGCCAACCAGGGCTCTCATGTTGCCTTCTTGGCCTTGGGAGACTGTTGTGCTATTCTTCCAAGCCAATCTTGCATGGCAACCCTCTTCATATTTCTCCACGGAAATCTATTTATTTCAAGTCTCATTCTTCAGTGTCCTACAAGGTGACAGTATCCACTTATTCATATAGAAAATTCATAACCATTCACAGGTATAATTCAGATAAATCCCATGTCTGCACAGAACTTCATGTAAAGTGTGCAAGGGAAAGATGGATAGCAGAGTGCTGTCAGAGTTGCAGCGCATTCCTCCTCTATCGATGGTATTCATCCCCTCGTGTAGTGCTAAGATACTGCGGTCTTGTTCCAGGGATTGTCAGCGTTTTGAGGGACAACATGGTATGGCAGAAGGAGTCAAAGGCTTTTCGACTGACTTCAGCTTTCCTGCTTGTGTTCTGTGTGACCTTAGGCAACTCAGTTCCCCCTTTATGGTCCTTAGTAGCTACGGTTTATAAAACAAGGAAGTTCTTCATGTTCTCTAATACTCCTGCTTCTGGTACTCTGGGATTAGATAACCCAAATCTATTAATTTTGTAAGAGTCATTTAGGAATCCTATCAGATTTTATACATCAGAGATGGCAAAACTTTGTTTCCTGCCCATTAAAAAAATATTTATTTTTAAATGAAGGATAATCACTTTACAGTATTGTATTCACATCTGCCAAACGTTAACATGAATCAGCCATAGGTATGCATATGTTCCCTACCTCTTGGCAAGACTTTTTGATTCTCCTCAAATAATTATTAAAATTATTTGATACTCCACCTATTCCACCTTATTGTTACCCTAGGGGGGAGGTTAAAAAGCTTAATTAGAAGAAACCTTTATTTAAGGTTCCCACGATACCCCTAATTTGTCTCAAGGTATGGTCAAGTATTTCAAGGTTAAGTGTCTTGTTTTCCCTCATAAAGTCAAAGCAGGTTTTTGCCCAAACAAGCCGCCAATATGTTCCACAATTGACAGACCCAAGTGCCTGCAGGATAATGATTGCCCATTGACAAGCAAGTGCTGTTCACGCTGTGGACTAAAGTGCCTGGAGTCCCTGAAATGAATGGTAAGTTTAAAATGTTATCATCCCAGTAATTAATGATGAGTAGTATAATAAAAGGGCTTCCCTTGTGGCTCATGTGGTAAAGAATCCACCTGCAACGTGGGAGACCTGGGTTATATCCCTGGGTTGGGACGATGGGAAGATCCCCTAGAGAAGGGAAAGGCTACCCACTTCAGTATTCTGGCCTGGAGAATTCCTTGGACTGTATAGTCCATGGGGTCGCAAAGAGTTGGACACAACTCAGTGACCTTCACTTTCAGTATAATAAAAAGCTATCAGTTTTGTCTTGCATCCAACAAGTTTGCCAAATGGCCTTATTAAGTATAACAATATTTATTGGGGTTACTTTGATTTTATATACAATCANTGTATAGTCCATGGGGTCGCAAAGAGTTGGACACAACTCAGTGACCTTCACTTTCAGTATAATAAAAAGCTATCAGTTTTGTCTTGCATCCAACAAGTTTGCCAAATGGCCTTATTAAGTATAACAATATTTATTGGGGTTACTTTGATTTTATATACAATCATATAATCTGAAAATGATGATAAATTTGACTCTTTTTTTTCCAACTTTATGACTTATTTTTTTTAAATTTTGGGGCTGTTTATATTATATAGAACATCTGAAGTAATGTTGAGAATAAATTCAATATGCTCTAGCCCTGCCCAGTTCTTTATTTTAAAGTCAGTGTCTCTGGCTGTATAAAATGACATTGTTGTTGGGTTTGGGACAAGTAGGTTTTATTGCCGTTGGGTCATTTCCTCTTTAATCCATTTATAGCTGCTGCTGAACATAACTACTAAATTTTGTCATATATTTTTTCAGCATCTAGTGATGCAATTATTTTTTTCTTCTAATTTGTTGGTATAAAAACTTATACAATTTTTTTCAATACCTTTAGACCATGAAATTTCTGCACCTGGTCATATGCCTTTGAATATGTTCCAGTGTCTCCTACCTTATAGTCGTTGGGAACTTAAATAGTATTTGTATCCTACTGTTGTGTGAAAATTGTATAAATCTTAATTACATCAAGTTGGTTCATAATGCTTTTCAGGTCTACTATCTTCATCTAATTCTCTGTACATTCATTCTATTAATTTCCAAGAGTTTGATATTAAAACCACAACTAAAAATCTTAATTTATGTACTGAAAACAAACAAATGGTTGTAATATATAGTGGAATTATATGTAACTTTGTTCTATATTTTCCAAGTCTCCTGTAAATGTGTTATCATATTTTCATAACTTAGAAAATAAAAAAGAAAGACAAAAAAACTTACATAAATTTTCATATGTTGAACCATCCTCATATTCCTAGAATGACCTTAATCATATCGAAGGTATAATTGAATTAATACATTGTTGGTTCTTTTAGCAAATAGTTTATTTAGAATTCCCATATCTATAGTTAAAGGAAAAAACTAGGCCTATGATTTTTGAGTGCTTTGCTATTTGAGTCATATTACCTCAGAAAACTAGCATGGGAGACTATTTGGGAAACTTGCCTATTTTGGCTCCTTCTATAATAATAATAATAATAATAATATATATGCGTGTGTAATGTATATATATTTTAGGTTAGACAGGATTTTTTTCAATTGAGGTATATAATTGATTTACAATTTTAGTTTCAGTGATTCAGTTATATATACATACATATGTGAATATCATAATGGTATGTTTTTACTTATTTTTTGATACTTCATCCTAGAGTTTGTATAGGCTTTCTACCTCATCTGTAAATTTTGGCCTGTTTTGCTAAAATTCATAAATTTTCTCCCTATTTATAAATGTATGACTTTGTAGTAGTCTAAATTATTCTGTATATAGTCCATTTCTTTTCTTTAACTTTAGTTAATATTTTCATTCATGTTTCCATCCCACCTACCTATCCATCAACCATTCAGTCCATTTATTCACCCATCCATCCACTCACTTTGCCCTCTGTTGACATACGTTTCAACTAATTTATCTTTGCACCCATTCTCTCACCCATATATCCATCCAACTTACCCTTCTCACTCATCTTCCTTCTATCTGTTCAGCTGCCCAATTTATATCCAATCTTTCATCCATCTACCTATTTCCCTACCTACTTATCTTTCACACTCACACACTTCTCTCATATCCATCAATGTACTTCTCCATCATTTCTATATCTGTCTTTCTTCCTTACACCCACCAATCACTCATATGCTTTCCATTCAAACAGCTTTCATCAATAGACCCATTCATCCCATCATTAACCTATCCATCCTTTTATGCAATCCAGTTTACTTCTTGGCCCAGCCATTCATCCACCCATCCATAATCCATGCACTCATGCACTTAAATATTCATGCTACCCTCCCTCTTTCTTCTTCCTACTAATCCAACCACCTTCCCATCTATCACACCTTGGTCCATCTATCCATCCGCATGTCCACTTACCAATCCTGCACCTACATAGCTCATTCAACAGAATGTACCGAACATTTATTCTGGGCTTATTCATGTTCTGGTTGGATCTTCTTGCAGTCCAAGGGACTCTCAACAATCTTCTCCAACACCACAGTTCAAAAGCGTCAATTCTTCAGCGCTTAGCCTTCTTCACAGTCCAACTCTCACATCCATACATGACTACTGGAAAAACCATAGCCTTGACTAGACGGACCTTAGGTGGCAAAGTAATGCTCTGCTTTTGAATATGCTAACTAGGTTGGTCATAACTTTTCTTCCAAGGAGTAAGCGTCTTTTAATTTCATGGCTGCAATCACCATCTGCAGTGATTTTGGAGCCCCCCAAAAATAAACTCTGACACTGTTTCCACTGTTTCTCCATCTATTTCCCATGGAGTGATGGGACCGGATGCCATGATCTTCGTTTTCTGAATGTTGAGCTTTAAGCCAACTTTTTCACTCTTCTCTTTCACTTTCATCAGGAGGCTTTTAAGTTCCTCTTCACTTTCTGCCATAAGGGTGGTGTTATCTGCATATCTGAGGTTATTGATATTTCTCCCAGCAGTCTTGATTCCAGCTTGTGTTTCTTCTAGTCCAGCATGTCTCATGATGTACTCTGCATAGAAGTTAAATAAGCAGGGTGACAATATACAGCCTTGACGTACTGCTTTTCCCATTTGGAACCAGTCTGTTGTTCCATGTCCAGTTCTAACTGTTGCTTCCTGACCTGCATACAGATTTCTCAAGAGGCAGGTTAGGTGGTCTGGTATTCCCATCTCTTTCAGAATTTTCCACAGTTTATTGTGATCCACACAGTCAAAGGCTTTGGCATAGTCAATAAAGCAGAAATAGATGTTTTTCTGGAACTCTCTTGCTTTTTCC
>SJYX01019744.1:297458-308256 GCA_006410675.1 Oreotragus oreotragus | reverse complement strand
TTTTTTTTTTTAAAGAATGAAACCTTAGACACTCCATCTTGAACCCTAATAAAGGCAGAGCCCCAGGTCTACACTTTCTTCATCTTTCTCTGCTTGTGATCTTAATTGTGTGGCTCTTGGGCCTGTCATGTACCCTCCAGGACTTGTGAATAATAAAAACCTTGCTCTACAAAGTTCCATTTAAAAAAAAATACAATTCAATGGAGTAAATTTGAAGGTCAAACTGGTTTTCTTAGGTGACTGATGAATTGATTAGTATCCACCGAGCTGCTAGAAGGTGCTCCAAGGGGTTGTACAAAATGGAGGGTTTTTATAGGAAGAGCTATGAGGCAAGGGAGCTATAAGCAAAAGAAAAGAAAGGATTACTTTTAGATTGGGGTATGCTTTTGGAGGGAAGAGAATCACAGGTCCTTATCACACAGATTGCCTGTTCTTGGGAAGTGGGACGCATGGAGACGGCCCACGCAACAAATTGCCTCATTGGTGCTGACCTGGGAATTCCAGACTGAGTAATGCTACATTTCTGGTGAAGGTCAAAACTGCGGTTAGGTTAGGTATTAAATCTAGGCTTGGTATCATAGACTTGAGCATAAATGATGCCATCTGTGGCCTGTGGTTTTTCCCTTTAGCAGTTCCCTGAGGATTTTGCAGAGATGTGTCCTGCAACCACTTGAAGAACCACAAAGGTTGGTCCAGACCCAACCTCAGCCCTGGTGATGATGGAAGGAATGTCTGTGGGGCGCTACAAGAGTAAATACAGGCTGTCTGAGTGCCTCAGGCAGTCCTGTCCAAGAACATCACTATCAGTAGGCTCAGACCCACACGATAGATTCCACAGGGACTTTGTCGTGCTCCTAGATTTTGTGACCATAGAGTCAGTCACCGATAATAAGGTTGGTTTTTGTCTGGCTTCTCCAGCAGGTAAGACAGTTGGACAATAAAGCTTTTCCCAAAGTGCAACATCTATTTAGGGAAGAAAACAGGGACCCTACTGATGACATTTGTCTCTCCCTCTACCAGGACTGATTGACGAGCTGGGGTTCTGGGTTCCGTAGCTGAAGGAAAGCTGACAAGTCCTACAGCACTGCCCCCCTCTCTCCCACAGCCCGTCTGTTAGTTAGAGGTCTGTTAGTTAGTTAGAAACCAGAAACTCTGCTGTGTTATTGACCTTTACTGAGTTGTGGTCTCTCAGGCAGGTCTCTTCACAGTTCCCCACCAGACAACAGGGAGTTTGCACCAGATGGTAGATGCTCTGTACAAGCTCCAACCTTCCTGACCCTCCCTCCTGCTCTCAGGACAATGCAATCTTGACAAACGTTATCTGCAAACTCTGCTATCAGCCTGCTTCCTCCTCCCCACATCTCTCTGGGGCAACATCCTTACTTTTTGGTCTTAGTCAAAGAGTTTGCGTGGAGTGAGCCAAAGAGAAAAAGGAGGATGGGAGGCCAGTGCGGGAGAGGGAGACAAAGAAACATACAGAAACAAAGAGATACTAAAAGCTCAATAGACGAACATGGATCAAACAAAACAAGAGGGGGTGTGCCAGTTGAAATGGAAAATGAATGGAGAATGAGGTCATCCTACAACTCTCAGAGTTACCAAGATGAAGACCTCTGATGGTGGCATTCACTCCTAAGCCAGCCCGGAAAGTGAGAGCAGCTTTGCCCACTTGCCCTGGTTGACCAGAAGACCCACTGCAGTTGAGGGGGCTAACAATCAAGAGCCACCTGTAAGAGACCCTTGCCCAGGGCTGTGGGATGTGGATGCCAGCTAGTCACGTTGATGACTTCAGGAACCCAGTGTTCCCATCAGGAAAGGAGGTGGTTGGCTTGATTCCAGCTCTCAAGTATCCAAGACACTGACCACTGAAAGATTATGCTGGACAAAGGCAGCCAGACATTTTTATGATCTGGAACCACCAGTAGGACAGCTTTCCTTCAGAATGGCGTCTTCTGGACTTTTGAGCATCTTGGTGCTATCCCTCCTTCTAGTGAACGTCCAGGCATCTGCTCTGACTGATTGGTTCTTTCCCCGTAAGTACTGGGGTCTCAGCCCTTGTCCTGAGAGAAAAAATATGGCTGGGAGGAAGAAAAAACTTTCCACCACCTTAGCCCTGGGCCTGGGTTAGGGATAAGGGAGATATTTGGGTTATTTCTTCCCTTTTTCTTTTCTATGGAATTTCTCTTCAGTGAATGCAAGAATCCAGACCTGGGCAATTTGTATTTTCAGCCCCTTTGAAATGGAAGGTCTTTCTCAGTGTGGGTGGGGTGGTGGGGTGGGTATCACAAAATCTAGCATTTAGGGGAGGAGCTATAAGGATCTGGGACTCCTAAGGGACTTTTCCCTCACCCCATGACAAAAATAGCCCCCTTTCTTGAAACGCCACCTCTATTAACTCCTGATCCTTTGAAATGTAGTTCTAGAAAGTGTTCCCACCTCCGTAAGCGTTCCTTGACTTTTTGAAGTTCCTTTGAATTTAAGACAGTAATACTCCACGCACCGCATGCTGCAGTCCATGGAGTCCCAAAGAGTCGGACACGACTGAGCAACTGAATAACGACAAATAGAGTAATATTGATAATTGCTACCATTGACTGAACATTCCTGAGCTTCCCTGGTGGCTCAGAGGTTAAAGCGTCTGCCTCCAATGTGGGAGACCCGGGTTTGATCCCTGGGTTGGGAAGATCCCCTGGAGAAGGAAATGGCAATCCACTCCAGTATTCTTGCCTGGAGAATCCCATGGACGGAGAAGCCCACTAGGTCACAGTCCACGGGGTCGCAAAGAGTCGGACACGACTGAGTGACTTCACCTTCACTGAACATTCTGAAAGAAGGGATTTAAAGAGAGGGAGTCAGACTTGGTGGGTACAAATTCTGCTTAAATTCCCTGTGCTTCAGTTTCCTCATCTGCAAAAAGGGGGATATTAATAGAATTAGTGTCATGGAACAATTACGCCAATTATATGAGATAACCTCTTTAAAATGGTTGGAAGAGTGCTTATGGTTAACTTAACCCATATTAGACGATGATTATAGCTTTACACGCTTTGTCTTAATTCTTCCTCACCTCTCTGTAAGGCTAAAAGGATTTTATAACTGAAGAAACCAAAGTTCAGAGACAGTAAGTGGTAAACCAAGCTGCTGCTACTGCTAAGTCACTTCAGTCGTGTCCGACTCTGTGCGACCCCATAGACGGCAGCCCATCAGGCTATCTTCCTCACCTCTCTGTAAGGCTAAAAGGATTTTATAACTGAAGAAACCAAAGTTCAGAGACAGTAAGTGGTAAACCAAGCTGCTGCTACTGCTAAGTCACTTCAGTCGTGTCCGACTCTGTGCGACCCCATAGACGGCAGCCCATCAGGCTCCGCCGTCCCTGGGATTCTCCAGGCAAGAACACGAGTGGGTAAACCAAGAATGAGAATTAAAAAACCCAGCTGTCTGACTGCCAGGGTGAACAATATTGCTGCACAATAGCGCCCCCCAGAGGAATTCCCAAACACTGTTTTCTCAATCAGCCCAAAGCGACTAGATTGGCTTAGTTAGACCAGTGGCTTTCAATCAGCGATTTTGCCTTCCAGGGAACACTGACAATGTCTAGAGGCTTTTTTGGTTGTCACAACCGGGGAGTGCTACCGGCAGTGTAGTGGGCAGAGGCCAGGGATGCTGCTAAACGTCCTACAATGGACGTCCTACAAAAGGACAACCCTCCTCTACCCATCGAATAATTATCTGGCCCAAATGCCTCCAGTGCCTAGGTTGAGAAATCTTGCCTTAGCGGGTGGGGCTAGGGGAGAGGAAGCAGAGAGTGAGGGGTGGTCAGCAGAGAGGTTAGTGCAGGCAACGCTGGGAAATAAATGAAAGTCCCCCAGGTAAAGGACTCCTGGGGATGAGCAAAGCGAAAGGAAACTCCCCTGACTCCCCAGAATTGCCTCGAGTCTGGAGAAGGGTGGGCACTGTGACTGTAAGACTCACTGTTGTCAGTCCTTCCCTAGAGAGATGCCCTAGAATCCAGGGCAATTGTGAATTCAGAGAAAGGGATGAATGTTCCAAGAACAAAAAGTGCCCGAAGCATGAGAAGTGTTGCTTCTTCAGCTGCGGAAGAAAATGCTTAAACCTCCAACAAGGTAAACAAATACTGAGAGCCTCAGTAACCAACCCCGCTACCCCATCCTCCCCTTCTGCTCCTCTGGGCTGGCCCTGTCCCTTGTTCAATAAGGGCTGGTCTCTGAGCAAGACTGCTGGACTTGGGAAACGTGAAATTTAGATATATCACTGCCCCTATTTGACATTAGGGAGCATCTTCATCCTGTTGGGTCTCAGGTTCTGCAAGCAAAATCTAGGTATAAGGTTGGGATTGAACCAGAAAGTCTCTTGGCTCCTTTCCACTCATTATTTTCTTACTATTTTTTTTCACCCTTATGATTTTCTTAGTCCCCAGGGGGCCACTATTGGTTCACCATATATCAACATTGTTGCTGCAAATGATAATTAAGATGTTTGTATTTCTTAAAAATACAAAAAAAATAGCTTTTTGCTCCAGATTCACTGCCTGCCTATACGAATCCACTTTAGCATTAGGAAATCTTTACTGACCACTCCAGACCAGAGGGCCTATCCTTTGCTGAGGCAGTCTTAACTCCATGCCCATCTACCTCAGCTCCAGAAAGACTATCAAGGATTCTTTTTTTTTTTTAAATTAAAGTGTAATGTATATGTATTACATTATGTAATACATAATGTATGTGTATTATAACATTGTTAATAACATTGTTAATCAACTGTACTCCAATACAAAATAAAAAGTTTAAATTTTGAAAAAAAAATAAAGACAAAAGTTAAGGTATAGTTTCTTACAATGTTTCAGGTGTACAACAAAGTGATTCATATATATATATATACACACATATATATATTCTTTTCAGTTTCTTTTCCATTGTTAATCATTACAAGATGCTGAATAGAGTTCTATATGTGCCATACAGTAGCTTGTTGTTTATCTATTTTATATATAGTAAGATGTATCTATTAGTCCCAAACTCCTAGTTTATCCCTTCTCCTTCCTTTCCCTTTTGGTGACCATAAGTTTGTTTTCTATGCCTGTTGAATTTATTAAGACTACCAGAGATTCTTTATTCACTCATTTAAGAAATGTTTGTTGAGTGTCGCTGAGACGCATAATAGGATTTGACCTATTATAAAGAGGTTGAGGAAGCCTTCCTTGAGAAAGTAAAACTAGAGTTGAGTTCAGAAGGATGGGTAGCAAATTTTGGGAAAAAGTGGGTGGAAGGGCTTTCCAGACACAGGCAATGTACACGTACAAAGTCTTGATGGATTCTGGCGTCCCGCCATCAAGACTTTGTACATGAGCCTGGACATGGTGAAAGGGAAAAAGGTTCTTGGTAGGTAGGTTCTTGTTGGACGAGGGTCTCACCTTGATCTTAAGATCAATGGAAATCCATGTGGCGTGGCTTTTACTATGCCTACGAGGCAGAAATGGAGTGACTTAGAACTTCAAGATGAAAAAAAAAAGTGGTTTCTTGGACTAAGTAGCTGAGAGGGTGGGGAAGAGTCGGATGTGTCTGAAAGGCATGTCGGAAGTGAAGTCAACTGGACTTGACGGTGGAGTAGACTGGACAGGCAGGTGGACAGCGGGTTGTTCGTTTGCCTATAGTTGAGGAATTCTGAATCCAGACTTCCTGAGTTCCAATCTTAGCTCCATGTCTCACCAGCCTATTTATCTTGGGCAAATTAACCACTTTCCCCTGTGATGCCTCAGTTTCTAGACAGCAAAAAGACTAATGTTAAAGGTTATTTGAAAGATTAAATATGCTTATGCAGGTGAAATGCTTAGGGCAATGCCTGGCATCTAATAGTCATGTGACACATGTTAGCTCACATTATTCATTCATGAATGACTGGGAGCTCCTATATAACAGAGGCCATACTTTTGTCTCTTTAAGCATTGAGCACATAGTAGGTGCTCAAGGAATGACTTTTTCAGTTCCAGTCAAGATACATTTTGTTTTACCCTCAGCGCTTGCAAAATCCTACACTCTACATGACCACCTGCTAAGAATGGGGTTCCAAGATGAAATCAGATATGGTCTTGCTCACTACCTCACAGAAGCTCACCACTTCATAGATGAGACTGAAGATGAAAAAAATGACAAACACACACACAGCTCAGAAGCACAGTAGAAAAATGCAGGATCGAGTTAGGCACCTGTGGGGGTGCGGTGTGTAGAATGGAGTTCAAGATGCCATGGTGGAGTTGATGTCTGGGAAGGGTTTTGAAGGGAGAATAAGAGTGTGATTAATGGACAATGGAAAGGTGGCAGAGGGAATATGGAGTGAAAGGTATTTGGGGAGGCGGGTGTTGAAGATTGTGGAAGCCTGAAGCTCAAAAGGGGACTGTGGTAGGGGAGGAGGCCAGAGCGCCAAACAGGAGCCAGACAATGAAGTGTCTATAGGCCATGGAAGACCTGCTCATGAAGTCAAGGTCTTAGCTGTGAAATGACACAATTAGCCTGGTCTTGGATCCATCAGGTCCTTCTCTCTGGTGGGCAGCAGGAAAGACTGATTGTAGGAGCCAAGGATAGAGGCTGGAAGATCAATCTGAGGCTCTCTCAACAGCCTGAGACTTAAGGAGAGGGGCAGACAGGTGACCTCTGAGAAGGTAAAAATCAACAGGACTCAACTGTTTAGCTGTGGGAGTTGACTCTTGGGGAAATTACAGTTTAGCTTGGACCTGTGTTAGTTTGCTAGGACTGTTGTAATGAAGTACCACCAACAAGATGACTTAAACCGCAGAAATGTATTGTCTCACCGTTCTGCAGGCTAGAAGTTCAGGGTCAAGTGTTGGCAAGTTGGTTGGTTCTTTGTCAGGTGGGGAGGGAGAATCTGTTTCACACCTCTTCCTCTAACTTCTGGTGGTTTGCTGGCAATCTCTGGTGTTCCATGCCATGGAGATCCCTTATCTTCATGTTCACATGGTGTCCTCCCTGTGTGTGTGTGTCGGTGTCAGAATCTACCCTTTTTATTATTAATTTTTTATTGGAGTATAATTAATTTACAATGTTATCTTACTTCCAGGTGTACAGCACAGTGAATCAGTAATGCGTTTATCCACTCTTTTTAAGCTGCTTTTCCCATATAGGCCATTAGAAAATATTGAGTAGAGTTCCGTGCCATACAGTGGGTTTTTACCAGTTATCTGTTAGAATTTGTCCTTTTTAAGGGACACCAGTCATTTTTGGATTAGGGGCCCATCCCATCCCAGTATGGCCTCATCTTAACTAATGATATAGGCCCCAATTTTATTTCCAAACAGGGTCCTTCTGAGGTGCTGAGGGCTAGGTCTTCAATGTATGAACTGGAATTGGCGGGGGGGTGGGGGTGGTACTCAACCCAAAATAGGACAGAAGCTAACTGCAGGGAAAAAAGGGGCTTGACAATCTGGAAAACTACCCTTCGCATTCCCTGCATGGACTTGCCCTTGACTCTGACCCCATATTCTCTTTCTTTGGCATGGTTTGGAGGGCAGAGTAAGTGGCTTATAATTTGGCATTTTTGAGGCACTCCTGTATCCATTCAGAATGAAATTGTCACCAGGCACTGCGCTAGAAACTGCACATTTAGATACAATCAAGAAACTCACAACTTAGCGGGCCTTGAGGCTGATCTTACTTGCACCTCAGGACAGCCCCGGGTGACGAGCAGGGTGGGATTTTGCATCCTTATTTTACTGAAGTCAAGGACAAGACTGGTAATGTGGGAGGTCAACGTGCATGCCCCGAATTAAGTGCACAGCCCTGAAAACAGAGGCTCCTCACTCTCAGGGGAGACAGTCCATTGACCTGAAGGGAAGGTGGGGACCTGACCTGATGTTCCCTGGGGATGCAGATAGCCAAACAACTCTGCTCTGCTCTACAAATATATCAGTGGAACTGGGCTCCCTAGGTGTGAAAAGGTAAAAGGAGCCTGTTTGGTTTTGTCTGTGCTAGTTACTAGGGGGACAATAACAGCTGCTGGTTTTTTTTTTTTTTTTTTTTGGTGTGGGCACTTTAAAATCTCAACTCTGGCATCTCCCTGCAGACATATGCAGCATGCCCAAAGAAGCTGGCCCCTGCATGGCTCTTTTCCATCGTTGGTGGTATGATAAGACAAATAATACTTGCTCCAGCTTCATCTACGGTGGTTGTAGAGGAAACAATAACAACTTCCAATCCCAAGCCGTGTGCCAGAGTGCCTGCTCTGCAAAGGGTGAGTCCCAGGGACCTCAGTCTCTCATCCTTGCCAGGGTCACTCTGAGTGGGGGGAGTCGGGATGTTGCTTGGCCCATTTCAGGACAGTTGCATCCTTGATAGACCAGGTGAAGACCAGGAACTGACCAGCTCCAATCAGCAGGTAAGAATGAGCCTTGCAGAGGGTGGGACCATGGCTTGCTGGGAAACTGAGGTTGGGAGAAGACGTGGTTGTGGATCAAAGCTGGCAAGTATTAGGAGTGGGAGAGGATGCAGACATGGTGAGGTCTCAGAGACCAACTTCAGAGATATCACAGGACATCCAGCCTCGTGCTGTACAGGTGGACCAATCACCCCTTCCAGGCCATCAATTTCCCCTCATGACTCTTCGCCAGCAACCCACTCCCAGCCACATCCCATTCAAAGTTTCCCAGGGAAACCCACTTTCTTTTAGTCTCCCGTGAAAAGATGTACAAACATAACATCAAGATTAGTTAGGAAAATAAGCTGAGTCCTAGAAGCTCAGCTGGTCCTATTCTCTGTTCTCAACAGGTTCTAATTCCTGAATGTGAAAGGATACACTGCAACCGCCCCTGGGATTCAGTTCATGATCAAGCGCTGTCCATGTGCCTGCAGATGATCCAGGCTGGATTCCACTGTTCTACTTCCAGTGTTCCAAGGCCTTAGAGAGCTTCTCTAAACTGAATTCTGGTGCCTGTCTCCCCTTTCTCCATCTCAGCCTCTTTTTAGACATAATCTTTCTCTTTTGACCCCATCTCTATGCTTCTTACCTTTATGTCCAACTTCTAGAACTGCTTGTTCTGTGAAGCTCTCATTTTTCCCAATAAAGCACTTTATTTAGTCCTGTGGCTCTGAGCCTGAATAATTTACGTCTATTGGCATATTACACTTTGCAGGGAGTAAAGGGTCATTGAGGTTTCTGGTGACATCATTAAAGGAAATGAAGATACTCAGAACCTTGAGAGTTGAGGATTCCAGGGACGTTGCTATACGACTCCTTTATTTTTTCAAAGCATCATATACCCTTTTAAGGCAAGGGCTCTTGGGTGCTGCTCCTTTCTAGGAGAAGGGCATGGGTGAAAGTAAGTTTATTTGGGATCTTTCAAGAAATATAAATTGAGGGGTGGGATAGTGATACAAGGAAGAGAGGAGCTGATTATGTGTTGGTTACCGTGGTGGGAAAATGCAGCTTAATCCCATTCGGGACCTTCCAAAGAACCTTGTAAAACCTGCCTCTGAATTTTCTTCATTCATGAGGAAGCTGAGGTGTTTAGTCATTGACTTTCATCCTCTACTGGATGCATGTTGGTTGTTAAATCCCTCACTCTTCCAGACTCTTCTGCGTGCAAGCTGACCAAGTTCTTAGGAAGTCAGAAAGAACTCAGAGCAGAGAAGCAGAGCTCTGATACTTGAAGTGGGAAGCTATTGGTGTGCACCAGATATTATTCAGCCATTGGAACTTCCGCAGTCGCCCAGTAGTTGGGACTCCGCACTTCCACTGCAGGGGGTGTGAATTCAGTTGCTTGTCAGGGAACAGAGATCCTGTGTGCCGTGTGATGTGGCCAAAAACAAAACAAGATTTATCCATAAAAAGGAACGAAGCACTAATGCAGGCTACACTGTGGATGAACCTCAAAAACATCCCACTAAGAAGTCACACGGGGGCGGCGGCCGAGAGGAGCTACCCCACGTCCGAGATCAGGGTGGCGGCCGAGAGGAGCTACCCCACATCCGAGGTCAGGGTGGCGGCAGAGAGGAGCTACCCCACGTCCGAGGTCAGGGTGGTGGCAGAGAGGAGCTACCCCACGTCTGAGGTAAGGAGCAGCAGCTGCACTTTGCTAGAGCAGCAATGAAGAGATACCCAATGTCCAAGGTAAGAGAAACCCAAGTAAGACCGTAGGTGTTGAGAGAGGGCATCATAGGGCAGATACACTGAAACCACAATCACAGACACTAACCAATCTGATCACATGGACCACAGCCTTGTCTAACTCAATGAAACTAAGCCATGCCGTGTGGGGCCACCCAAGACGGACGGGTCATGGTGGAGAGGTCTGACAGAATTTGGTTCACTGGAGAAGGGAATGGCAAACCACTTCATTATTCTTGCCTTGAGAACCCCATGAACAGTATGAAAAGGCAAAAAGATAGGACACTGAAAGATGAACTCCCCAGGTCGATAGGTGCCCAATATGCTACTAGAGATGAGTGGAGAAATAACTCCAGAAAGAATGAAGGGATGGAGGCAAAACAAAAACAATGGCTAGTTGTGGATGGGACTGGTGATAAGAAGAGAGGTTCGATGCTGGAAAGAGCAATATTGCATAGGAACCTGGAATGTTAGGTCCATGAATCAAGGCAAATTGGAAGTGGTCAAACAGGCGATGACAAGAGTGAACGTTGACATTCTAGGAATCAGTGAACTAAAATGGACTGGAATGGGTGAATTTAACTCAGATGACCATTATATCTACTACTGTGGGCAGGAATCCCTCAGAAGAAATGGAGTAGCCATCATGGTCAACAAAAGAGTC
>SJYX01019744.1:282390-295115 GCA_006410675.1 Oreotragus oreotragus | reverse complement strand
AGCAAAGGTCCATCTAGTCAAGGCTATGTTTTTTCCAGTGGTCGTGTATGGATGTGAGAGTTGGACTATAAAGAAAGCTGAGCACTGAAGAATTGATGCTTTTGAACTGTGGTGAAGACTCTTGAGAATCCCTTGGACTGCAAGGAGGTCCAACTAGTCCATCCTAAAGGAGATCAGTCCTGGGTATTCATTGGAAGGACTGATGTTGAAGCTGAAATGCTAATACTTTGGCCACCTGATGCTGAGAGCTGACTCATTGGAAAAGACCCTGATGCTGGGAAAGGTTGAGGGGAGGAGGAAAAGGGGATGACAGAGGATGAGATGGCTGGATGGCATCATCGACTCAATGGACATGGGTCTGGGTGGCCTCTGGCAGTTGGTGATGGACAGGGAGGTCTGTTGTGCTGTGGTTCATGGGGTCACAAAGAGTCGGACACGACTGAGCAACTGAACTGAACTGAAGAAATCACACACAAAAGGTCATATACTATGAGATTCTATTTACATGAACTATCCAGAACAGGTAAATCCATAAAGATAAAAAGAGAATAGTGGTTGCTAGGGGCTGGAATCGGCTGGAGAGGGTGTAGAGTGGCTGCTACTGGTATGAGGTTTTCTTTGGGAGTGATGAAAATGTTTTGGAATTAATAAAGGTGAAAGTTGTGTAATATTACAAAGGTACTGAAAAGCTACTGCACTGTTACTTTAAAATTCTCAATTTTATGTAATGTGAATTCCACCCCAGTTTAAGACATGGATTAGGAAAAAAAATAACGAACTAGAACTGTCTCCTACAGCTGCAGGTAAAATCAGAGACAAGCCAAGAATATGACCTACGGATGCTGCAAGCCTTAAATTGGAAAGTTCAACAGAACATTCTTCAGGCCCCACTGCTGCAGCTAGGTATGAGATCGTAACTGACATTTATCCCCCCTCCACCACTCCGTGCATCACTGATTCCAAATCACACTCAGAGGTGATAGAAGCTCTCCATTAGCTATAACCTCTTCTCCTGCTTTCAAAGCACCACAACTTTAACAGGCACTCTCTGAAGATTTGGTTCATTTTCAAATCAGCCTGTTTCTTCCCCCACATGCTACTCATGACAATACCTTTACTCTTTGACAATGATTAAAGAACAGTGATGCCTATCCAATTAGGTGGTGCTGTGGTAAAGAACCCACCCATCAATGCAGGAGATGCAGGGATCTTTGATCCCTGAGTCAGGAAAATCCCCTGGAGAAGGAAATGGCAACCCACTCCAGGATTCTTGCCTGGAAAATCCCATGGACAGAGGAGCNTTTGACAATGATTAAAGAACAGTGATGCCTATCCAATTAGGTGGTGCTGTGGTAAAGAACCCACCCATCAATGCAGGAGATGCAGGGATCTTTGATCCCTGAGTCAGGAAAATCCCCTGGAGAAGGAAATGGCAACCCACTCCAGGATTCTTGCCTGGAAAATCCCATGGACAGAGGAGCCTGGCGGGTTACAGTCCACGGGGTCACAAAGAATTGGATGCAACTGAACGCGTGAGCACACACACACAACGAAAAGGGATGGCCCCAAAAGAAGGAAGAGAAAGACAGAAGAGAGATGAATGGCAGGGAGAAAGGGACCCAGACAGAGGGAAATGCAGAGAACAAGAGAGAAATAATAGGCCGCATAAAAGAAAGGTGTTGAGAGAAGGAAAAACAAACAAACAAAAGCAGTGTGAGAAAATAAGCAGACCAAAAAGATACATCAGGAGAAGAGTAAGTCAGAAAGAGACAAGAGAACTGGGATCCTCGTGATCTCCAAACTCCCCCTGGAAAACAGAAGATCCTGAAATCTAATATGCCCTTCTGCCTAGGGGGTCTAGAAGCCCCTGACAAGCTTTGGCGGTCTCCCTGGTTGACCAGAAAGCCAGAGAGCCTCAATGCAATGAGAAGAGGGAGCTGCCCTTCAAAGAGTTCTTCCCCGAAAGTGCTGACGTTGTGGGAGTCAGCTAGTCCCGCGGATGGCCTCCGGGGTTTGTCGTTCCCCAGAAGAGGGAGTGTGGCTGGCTTGGCTCCAGTGATGTGTGGTTTCCTGGGGCGTCAAGCTAGGCCGGGGCAGCCAAAATTCAGAAGCAGAAGGTGCAGAGCAGGAGCTCCCGGTTTTGATGCCACCAGCCAAGCGAGTTCCTCCGGAAATGGGGCTCCTCGGAGTTTTGCCAGTCCTGACGCTATTCATTCTCTTGGGGGGTGTCCAGGAACCTGGGCTGGTGGAGGCATTCTTTCTAAGTAAGTATCAAAGTAAGTATCAAAGCAAGAATTGAAGACTCAGTCTTCCTAGTGGAGAAACGGAGCTTGGCTGGGAGGAAGGAACACAAATTTTTGCTGATGAGAAATGTGTTCCCCCTCCTCTGTCTGGGATCCTGGGGGAGAAAGAAGAACTGTATCCGGAGACCTCCTTTTAGCCCCTTTCCTCCTGTGGTTAAGATGTCCTTGGTGAATGCAGGAACCCGAGCCTGTGGCAACTGACTTCCCACCGTAATATGAGAGGGCTTCTTCCTGGAAGGGTTTGGATAAAACAGACCAAGGGAACTTGGGAAAATTCCCCACAAGAAAGGCCACTCCCTGTCCCCAGCACCACCTTCATCAGCTTCTGAGTCTTCTCACTGTAGCCCTCCAAAGTCTCCGCACCCCCAGCTCCGCACCTACTGGGCATCTCTGCCTTTGGGGTAAAGAAGAGTCTTTGAAAGGCCCCTGGAATGCTGACATAATGAAGACCCCTGCCATTAGCAGCAGAGAGAAACTGAGCCCTCAGCAGCGGAGCCACACACAGCAGGGCCCAATCTTGTTCCACTCCCTGGTAGCCGTGTGAACTTGGCAAGTTTACAGCACCTCCTTTTTTACACAGTGTGAATGGTGACAGAGCTTACCCGGAAGAGCTGTAAGGAGGACTGAAGAGAAAAGAACAGGGACACAGTAAACACTTAATCAATACTGGTTATAATGGTGAGCAGGAGGAGGATGCGGATGGTGGATGGGGGTGCTGAAGATGTCCCGGGCAGCTTGACAGTGGCTTTACAAGGTTTGTCACAGGAATCCTCAAAACAGCCCTCTCGGCAAATGAAGAAAATCAAGGTTCAGGGACAGTTCCTGCCAAACGGAGGGATGCACAGAATTCAAAAGGCCTAATTCCAGAAAGGGAGTCCACAGCCACCGAGAGCTGCACCTCCAGTGTTCCCAGCCAGGGACCATCCAAATATGGGAAGACCAAGTGACCAGAATAGTCCTGAGACGAGCATCTCTGTCCCTGGAACCTTTTGGATGATGGGTTTGGAGATCAGAGTTTGAGCAGTTATGTGGTTGGGAGTGGGGGTATCTTTGGGGAAATTCTGAGCTCCCTGAAGGTGAGAGGTGAAGTGAAAAGAGCTTCCCTCCTTTGGTGATGGTGTCCTGGCCCTGGGAAGGGAGGGCTCCAGCCCTTCAAGGTTCCAGATGAGTATATCCTTTTGTCCCTCAGGGCAGTGTCCCCGAAACAGGGTAAGATGTGAAATACGAGAAAGAGACCTATGTATGAAGAGCAGAGATTGCCCAAAGAAGATGAAATGCTGCCTGTTTAGCTGTGGAAAGAAATGTTTAGATATCAACAAAGGTAACTCACCAATCCCCTGGGTTACCTGACACCCTCCCCCCACTTTCTGCCACCTGTGCTGGTATTGTCGTTCTCCTCCCCTGGTTTGTTGATGACTGGTCTCTGACCAAGAGACCGGGTGCGTCTTCAACCTGGCACAAATCCTGTCAATGCTGGGCTGGGGAGGATGTTGACAGATGTGGGTTTTATCTCATTTCTGCCTCTATTTAGGTGTGTGATGTGAGTAATGTAATTTTTCCTCTAAGGGTCGTAGTTTTCCTGTTTCTAAGAAAGGTGTGCATATTTTGTGATCCTCTGAGATGCTAAGTAGCTATTGAAGTCTCATCAAATGCCAGCATGGTGGCAGGTGACATGGTAGCTATAAAAAACAGGTATATGATCTGTATTTCCTAGCTTCTTTTCTGGTCTCTCTGTCTGTAGAAATTCTGGATGCCTCTCCTAGACATCTTTGATCTCCTACACTCTTTTCTCTCTGCCCATATCGTTGAGCTCTAAAGAAGACCTTGTTCATCAAGGGTTATTCATTCATTAAACAAACATTTACTACTGGCCCTGACACCCATGATGGGCTCCACTTGCTCAGTGTAGCCAGGGGGGACAGGGAAGGAATCCATGATTTAAGATCTGAAAGATGGATAGAAGGTAGGAAAAATGGAAGGGAAGACGTTTCTGGCACAGGGAATGTCTGTGCAAAGGCCCTGTGTGAGAAGACACCATCCTCAAGCTAGGAAGCCCAGACAGCAGAGAAGAGCGTGAGTATAGCAAGAGATGAGAACGATAAAGCTAGAGTAGGTAGAGAAAGCTCGGACAAGGCAGGGCCTTGCCAGTCAGAGTAAAAGACCTGACCTCAATGTTAAAAGCAATAGACTATCTACATTCAAATCCCTTACCGTCTATATGTGACCTTAGGGAAGAGACTTAGCCACTCTGAGTCTCAGTTTGTTCATCTGAAAAATGAAGATGATAAGAGGACCTGCCTCATAAAGACTATGTGTTAATATATGTCAAGTACTGAGAACAGTGCCTGACCATTTAATAACTGTGTGCTCATTGTACTTCAGACTCTGAGGTTCTAAAGAACTCTGTTTGTACCTCCTAGGACAAAACAGTTGCTCAGTAAATGCTTCCGTTCAGGATTTTTTACTGCAAACATTCCTGAATCCATGCAGGATAAGTTCTGTGCCGTGTGCTAAAATTTTCATGCCTTTGCATTCTGCTGCCTTCCCACCCCATGCCTTTGCACGTGCTTGGAATGTTCCTTAGGGAGGCAGGCATACAAACAGTTCTGCCCCTCAATCTCCCTGCAGATGTGTGCACTTTGCCAAAGGTTCCTGGCCCCTGCAATGCCTTCTTTGTGCGCTGGTGGTATGATCAGGAAAAAGAAACCTGCTCCTCATTTATCTATGGAGGTTGCCAAGGGAACAATAACAACTTCCAGTCTGAAGGTGTCTGCCACGCTATCTGCCCCCGGAGAAGTAAGTCTCAGTCTCCATGCTAACCTGGGCCACCCTGGGAGGCCTGGTGTTGACTGGTCCGTTCCAGAAGCCTAGCAGTCTTGGGGCTTATGATCCAGAGGTAAGAAGGCAGCTCACAGAAGGCTAAGTAGAGGATGTTTTGGGAAAGAGAGGGTGGGAAAGGGAGCAGTGGTCAAAGGGAGGCGGGTGAATATGAAATGAATGGTAGGTACAGACAGAGTAAGCAGAGGTGGTGGAGCAGTGGAGATCAAGTCAGAAGGCCCAGTGAGCCGACCCAGAGCTGGGTACCAGTCACCAGCCAGTCGCTCCAGGCCTTAAGTTCTCTCAAACCTCGTCACTGATTCTTTCTATTTTCTTAAGGTGATTATAGCCCGGACAACCACATGCTTTATTGACCAAACCAAGATACTTTTAAGAGTGAAAGGAGATGCCATTAATTGTTACACTGGGAACAACAGGCATAAACTGGGACTATTGGAAAATCCAGAACACACGCTTACTCTAGGAGCCCCTGAAGACACTCCACTTCTGTTTTCTCTCCCTGTGAAATGATATAAAAATGACACCATCTCCTTTCTTCCATTAATTGCAAGCTATGGTCCTGAAGGTGAGAAGGGCCCCATCATCTCACCAGGACATCATTTTTCATCCTGTTGTCTTGCAGGGTCAGTCAGCTGGCTGGGATAAAGAAAGCTGGAACAACCTCCAGGATTTGGCTCTTATTCCAGGGATCCCTCCAGGTGTGCCTGACAGATGTTCCACGTTGGCTTCCACTAGTCGAATCTCAGCTGTGGAGACCTTGGAGGTTCCCCATGATTTGCTAACATCCTTTCTTCCAGCTCAGCTGCTCTTCAAACATAATGCCCTTTGCTCTTTGATCCCTTTTCAGTGTGTGACCCCATTTCTTCAACTTTCAGGGCCCCCATTTATCCTTTGGAAACCTCCAGTCCTGCCCCCACCCCCCAATAAAGCGCTCTGTGAGGTCTGAGTTCTCTGTGGCTGAATAATTCACATCTGTTCCCTCTGCAGGGAACACGTCATTGGATCTCCCAGTGACACCAACGGAGGGATAGAAGAGTATGAAAATCCTGTAGAAGGCTGGTGATATTTTTGTCCTGGTGCAGTTGCCATAAACCTGCTTAAGAGTGGAAACAGAGCAGGTCCACGTTTTGTCTGGACTAAAGCGTAGAAGTTCCTTTAAAAAGGAATGCACATTAAATTTAAAAGTGAATATTATTTCAAGTGAGAAAGGAAATTGCACCAATTGCAAAGTTTAAAAAGCTAGCTAGTACTACTAATTGCACAAAACCCATTTAGATGAATTATCAATTTTTTAAAATGTAGGACATTATTTCTGTAAAAGTCAATGTCTATGGAAAGATAATGCAGTCTTTGATTTACTGTGGCTGATCGAAAGATGACTATCTTTCTATTTTGATTATAGCAGGGGTGCATAAAAAACACAGCTATATGTGATAGTTGTAGTTCTCCTGCAGGTCTGTGCCCTAAAGATACAGGAATTTTAATAAATTCTCCTTGTATAATTCCATCAAAAAAGAAGAAAATGTATGGTGCATTAAAAATTGTACATAATGAATTATCAAGTATATTCTTGCTAGTAAAGAGCATCTGTTCTTAGGATGGGATGTGGAAGGGAGGTTCAAGAGAGAAGGAGCATATGTATACCTGTGACTGATTCATGTTGATGTATGGCAGAAATTGAAGAGGAGAAGTTAAAATTTAACATAACCGCTTTCTCCCTCGGCCTCTGTAACTCAGGTTGCCCCTTGCAAATTGTAGATCATGTAGCTCACATAGTTTCAGAAACTGGAGAATTGCAATACTAGGAACTGGAGTTCATCTCACTCACCCTTATCCTGCTCTTTGCAATTGCCCAACCCCTGCAAACCTGCTTAATCATGCCTGTCCAGGTCAGGCATCCCCCTACCCATCTTGACTGCTGTTCCCGCACACGCGAAACCCCTTAGTTTAAATCAGCCTATTAACAGCTAGTGTTGCCCTCTACAGTTTGTCTATAAAAACTCTGCAATCCCTTTGTTTGGGGCTCAGACCTTGGAGTGTTAACTCTTCTGGGCCCACCAGCGTAATAAACCTGAGTTCTCCAACTCTCCGAGTATGGTGTTTGGTTTCTCGAATACTGGTTTTGGCAACAAATTAATGCAATATTGTAAAGCAATTATCCTCCAATTAAAAACAAACAAACAAACAAACCTGCTCTGACAGGCTTCTTTAAGAACTAATTTTTTTCTCCTTATAGATTTATTTTTCTGATATTTGGAAGAATTGTTTGCAGAATGATTTTTCTTGCTCCATATATTTTAAACCTTGTTTTCCCTCCACTATCCCATCCTTCTAGGTACATTTTGTACATTTTATTACAACACAACCTCTAGCCCCATTCCTTAGTGTCATGTGAGTGGTAGGAATGTTGCTTAGCACCATTCTTGCACCAAGACAGATGGCAGCAACTTATGATACAGAGAAATGTCATAGGAGTGTGTAATTTCCTCTGTTCTGTCTCATCACAACAAAAATTTGAAGCGACGGACATTAAAGCTCTCGGACAGACCATGTCATAGCACCGTGTTACAGCTCAGTTTTATTTAGAAAATAAAAGGAAAATACATCCTCGAGATGTGAAGGCATGCCGACCCAAAAGACGAGAAGAGAAGAGCGAGAGAGCCGGGGAGAGCGAGCGAGCGAGCGAGAGACCCCCGGCCCTTTGGCTCCTCTCTGTCTTTTTCCTCCTCCCCCGGGCCTGTCCTGTCCTGTCCTGTGTAAACTTGGCTGGCAGGAGTGCTGTTTGTTCTACCTGAGGTCCTCACTCCGGTCCTCGGACATGCCTTTGTTCTATTTTCATGAACTTTTCCCTTCTTGTCTTTTAGCCACCGCCATTTTGGACTCCTTTTTTCCTATTCTAACTACCTAACAGAAATAACTGATACACACTACACAGATGTATCATACATACGTGAATGCCTACTTAAATATAGGGGCTTCCCAGGTGCCTCTAGTGGTAAAGAACCAGCCTGCCAATGCAAGAGACATAAGAGATGGGGATTTGATCCCTGGGTTGGAAAGACCCCCCTGGAGGAGGGCATGGCAACCCACTCCAGGATTCATGTCTGGAAAATCCCATGGACAGAGGAGCCTGGAGGGCTACAGCCCAGAGTGTCTCAAAGAGTCAGACATGACTGAAGCAACTTAGCATGCATGCATCTAAATATATCCCACGAATTCCAAACTCAGTTGCTTCCCCAACTCAACTTCCTTTTAGCTGGATGCCATACATGCTGGCAGCCATTTAAGTACCACTGGACACAGGAGAGGGAAAGATGGAGTGGAAAGAGAAAGCAGGCTGGTTGGTTAAAAGATCTTGCTTTCAGAGGTGATACAGTCTTACAAGGGGTCTGTTCAAGTGAGGGGTCCTGAGGCTTGAGGCTTAATAGAGGGTAGCTCCATCTTGGAAAGGGCTCATGCATCTGCCACGGAGAGGGAGGGGACCAACTGCACTGAGATGATCATGCGGAAGAGGCCCCTGTAGGTGCTCTGGTCCACAGCCCCAGAGAAGCTCTGCCTAAGGAGCAGCATCAGTCTCCAGCCACACGAATAGCTCCCAACCCATCAGAGCCTCCAGCAAACATCAACCCTAAGAAGACCCCAAGAGAGGACCACCCAGCTGATTCCTTCCCATTTCCTCACCCACAAAAAATAAAATGTTTGTTTTAAACTACGAAGTTTGGGGAATTAAAAAAAATGCTTTATTTGGCTGCACCGGGTCTTGGTTGCATCATGTGGGATCTTGGTTGTGGCCCCCGGACTCTCTAGTTGTGACTGGCGCACTCTGGAGCCCTAAAAAAAAAAAAAAAATAGAGGTTTAACACATATATTGGTGCCTGCTCCTGGTACAGAAGGACCTTAGGAGAAAATACTAGAATCTTTGAAAGCTGGGGAGGATCAGGCAGGGTTGGGCTGCAGGCCTCTGGAACACTGCTAATTTGGCAGTTTTGCAGAGCGCCCACCTGGCCGAGTGGTCTTTGTGTGTGGTGTCTTCCACATTTACATTGCTGTTGCCTTTACACCTCTGTTCTCCTGGGAAGTCTGTTCCGGTCCTGTGCATCTTTGTAATGCAGGCCAAGTTACCAAAAAGTCATCACTGGTCTGCATCCTATGGGGAGAGCACTTCTCTGGGAATAAAGACATTGAAATATGAGTCTCAACTTCACCCCTCATGGAATGTATGGCCCGGTTGGGACCGGGTAGTGTGGAGAGGTACTCCTCTCAGAATCTCAGTTTCCCATCTGTTAAATGAAAGTGGTGGACTAATATTCAAAGAGTATTTCTAAAGTTGAGAAAATATGGACGCTCAGGAACGCTGCCAAATCCGATAAGCAACTGGTGCTTGTCCATCCCATTGGTACCTCTCAGTTCTTGACTGAAGTTTACATGCATGAGGGATTGGAACAGAATCGTTCTGTTCCAATCTGTGGACCTTTACAAGGATCAGAGGTCCTTGTAAATGGCCAAGTGTGGTGTGTGGATGACAGTGTCTGCACTCTGCGCTCAGACACTCCTGTGCAGAGCCCTCAGGGGTGAGCATAGGTCCTTATATGGAGGATGCTGTGTCTCCTTGTTGCCAACTGTTTGCTCATTACTCTGCCCCTCAGACCCCTACTCAAGAGGATGGCTTGAGTAGGATTTTTAGGTGTTATTTATGGTGGCAGGCAGACCCAGGACCCCTTATCTCCCTTCTCCTTCTCTTTTCAAAACGGTCACCAGAACCAGAAATGCCCAGAGGAGGCTGTGGATGGCTTGGAACCTCTGGGAATGAGCAGGTAAAGGAGACTAGAGAGTTCTCACAGCCCAATAACTTTCCACTCTTTTTTTTTTTAAACACATGTACAAATAGAAGCTTCTAACAGGAAGCAGACTTGTCCAAAGGCATACAGCAAATCAATAACACATCTGGATCTAAAATCCAGCTTTGAAGGGTAACTCAGACTGTAGAGTCTGCCTGCAGTGCAGGAGATTCAGGTTCAATTCCTGGGTCGGGAAGATCCTCTAGAGAAGGGAATGGCTACCCACTCCAGTATTCATGCCTGGAGAGTTCCATCGACAGAGGCGCCTGGCAAGCCATAGTCCATGGGGTCGCGAAGAGTTGGGCACAGCTGAACGACTCTCACAAGGTGCTGCCAGATCCCACAGCCTAATGGGAAATCAGGGCGGACATAATGGCTATTTGTCATTAAAAAAAAAAAAAAATTCAGCATCTTAATCTCATCCCTACAGATGAATCCTACAGATGAAGAATTTCCTGTCCAGGGGAGTCTTGGAATGAGGTAAAACCAGCATACCAATGTAAAAGCTGAGAGGGTCAGACACTTTATCAGTCAGGGTTCATTAAAGGAGACTGAAACCACCATATTTTGTATTTCAAACAGACAGAATTAAAAAATATGAATTGGTTACATGAGTATTGGGAGGATGAAAGGCCAAAAGGAGGAGGGGCTAAGATATCCATCCCTCCTAGATTGGGGAGAATGAAAGATTTGGGGTTATCAGACCTAGGAGTTCATAGAAGGGGCCCAGACACAGCTGGGGCTCACACCTTTGGAAGGACAGAGCTGGGGGCTGGGTGGTGGGCACTCAATCTTCTAAAATGCCCTGTGGCTGGTATTCAACCCTCTGAAATGAGGGGAAGCTGGCTCCAATGGTACTTGATCTACTGTGTCAGCAGGCAGAGCCAGCTGGTGCTGGTATTCCCAAGGAGGTGCAAATATATCTGGCTTGAAAAGTGATTTAGGGAGTGGAGATATAACTCTTTTCTGCTGCTGGAAAGATGCTGATGGGAGACAGAAAAAGGAAGAAAATCTTCTCCCTTCATCTCATCTGTCAGTTTTCTATCAGAGTCTCCCGTTCACAGAGTCTAACGGAAGGCAAACTGGCAAAAGAGTAAGGGAAAACTTCGTTTGGAGAGAGTCCCATCCCCAGCAGAGCAAGGATGGACTTGGAGCTAGAAGAGAGGAGGTTATTTACTAGCATACTCTCTCTCCCAACCTGTCACTAGTCTTGGATTCAGACAATCAGACACCTCACTTAAAACACTGAATTGGGAGCTAGGAAGCGAGAGGCAAGGATAAGAGAGAATTCATTCTGAGGACAGCAGCCAGAGCAGAGAGCCTCATCCTGTTTCTGGGGAGCAGCGGGCAGGATGGTAAAGGTGTCGGTACAAGATGGGTCCCCAGTGTCCAGGGCTCTGTTGCTTGTGGCCCTGGCTTTGTCACCTTCCTTGTTCCCATCCATCCCCCTAATCTTATTTTCCTGTCCTATTGGGCACCCTGCGAACCACCCAGAATCTGAAAAATAGATTTCCATTATGTTTAAAGTAACCCGGATTGCATTTGTGTCTGGAGACCCTGACTGATATATGAGGATGGCACCTGGAAGATTCTAGAAGTCCCAACAAGCATAGGGCTCAATCACTAAGTTGTGTCCAACTCTTTGTGACTCCATGGACTGAAGCCCACCAGGTTCCTCTGTCCATGGGATTTTATAGGTGAGAATACTCAAGTGGGTTCTCCAGGGGATCGTCCCAACCCAGGAAAGTAACTTGAGTCTCTTTCATTTCCTGCGTTGGCAGGCAGATCCTTTACCACTAGCACCACCTGGAAATCTCAATGAGCACAGAGGACTTTTTTTCTCGCAACAGGTTGCCGGCCTAACGTGATGTGGTCCAATGAAGTCCTTCCACAACCGGTTCCTGAATTTTGTCGTTATGCTATGGGTCCCATATTCCTTTGGGTTAGGTTTTTCTTTGGAATGGGTATTCCTTAGAGCATGAATACCCAGAAGTGAGTAACACTGAGGTCATTCACTCTCTTACTTTCTCATTGCAAGTATATGGATATGATGAAAGAACTGGGGCTTGAGTGGAAATCAGAAAGAATATTCTCCTCAAAATAGCAGGGTAAAGCGAGACTACTTCCATGAATAGTAGAAAGAGCTTTGGGCTTAGGGAACTGGTCTCTAATGCTGGCACCAGCCCTTGAACTATGTGACAGTAAATAAATTGCTATTCTCTCTGGGCCCTGGTATTACCACACCTGCACCATTGGGAAAAGACAAAGGACCTTCCTCTGTAGACTCACCTGGTGCATGGTCTTGGCTCGAATCCTTCCCACTCCTGGTGAGGTTCAAAGCGATGTCAATAGAGGTAGTGATGGGGGAAGAGTGGGTCTGGCAGAGCAACAGGAGGTCCAGTAAAACCCTGTAGACCACACACCTTCCAGGGAGGCCTGTGGCTCCAACCCTTGTCCTCCCTCCGCCTCTTGTCAGGTGAGCTGCACCCCGACGCAGTATCATATTGGGAGGGGAGAACTGAGCCCTTATAACTGTCATCAAGACCTGGGTTTTGGGTTTGGAGGGCAGTTTTCACTCTCGATCAACAGGATGTATACTTCAGTATCCACAAGTACTGACATCTGAGCTGCTCTAAGACATCCCAGACACAACTTCAGCAGACTCTGTCAAGAAGATGAACAAACATTTTTAATGCCTTTTAAATAACTTATCTGCCTTTAAGTAGGTCAAGGTTTTTTTTTTTTT
>SJYX01019744.1:228789-261112 GCA_006410675.1 Oreotragus oreotragus | reverse complement strand
AACTAACACCCAAAAAAGATGTCCTTTTCAGTATAGGGGACTGGAATGCTAAAGTAGGAAGTCAAGAAACACCTGGAGTAACAGGCAAATTTGGCCTTGGAATGCGGAATGAAGCAGGGCAAAGACTAATAGAGTTTTGCCAAGAAAATGCACTGGTCATAGCAAACACCCTCTTCCAACAACACAAGAGAAGACTCTACACATGAACATCACCAGATGGTCAACACCGAAATCAGATTGATTATATTCTTTGCAGCAAAAGATGGAGAAGCTCTGTACAGCCAAAGATGGAGAAGCTCTATACAGTCAACAAAAACAAGACCAGGAGCTGACTGTGGCTCAGATCATGAACTCCTTATTACCCAATTCAGACTGAAATTGAAGAAAGCAGGGAAAACCACTAGACCATTCAGGTATGACCTGGATCAAATCCCTTATGATTATACAGTGGGAAAAGGTAGGGAAACAACTAAAAATTTATTACACTTCCTATGTAAAGGGCCAATACCCCGTTAATTTTAATTATACCTTTAAAGGACTAACTGATGACCTTCCTGTATGCATCGATTTCTCTGCTATTCACACTAGAGATCTTATCACCCCTACTAAAGAGGGATGTATTAGAGCCTCTAAAAAGGCTATCCTGACAGACTCCCCATCATCAAACTTTCATAAAAAAGGAAGCCGACTAGTTTGGGTAATACAGGCCCGAATGCCTGGGATCCTTGACCCCTATAAATCCTTGTTCTTCAATGCTCCACCGAAATATCCAAATGGCAATGATGTTGCTCCCTCAGATGTCATATGGAAAACTATAGATGATTGTTTAGGGTAACCAATTTGGAAATCTTGTACTTATAATTTGAAAATTGATTACAGAATACCGGGAGAAAAAAATTATACAATCCAGGACTGGAGCAACCCAAATCCAGGTCAGGACCCAATGTCCGTTTATGGCTATACCGCTAAATTTGACAATTGGAAACATGATTCTGTTCCATGGCCTTTAGCCGCCAATAGATGGCATCATAATCAATTTGTTCTTCCTATGTTGTCCTATACAGCTAAGGGCAGAACTTTTTGGCAACCAGAGATTTGGAGTGCCCTTGCTGCTACTGCCCCTATTACCCTATCCCAACCAGAAAATGATTCTACTTATTCTATTTTAGCTTGCCTACCCTCTCCCTATGTTTTTCTCTTCACTAATGACTCCGGAAGACTTAATATACAAATGAATTATTCAGGTGGACCTAATATAGTATCTTGTGAACAATGTATGCTCTCATCTTGTCTGACCTCTCAATATAACGTTTGCTCCTTTGTGGTGTTGCAACGTGCACCCTATCTTATGGGGCCTGTGACTGTAAGCACTTATTGGTATGATAACAACTATGGTCTTGCTGTGTTGCAACAGTTACAAGATTAGATGCGATCACGACGGTTTGTGGGCTTACTTATCTTGGGAATATCAGCCTTAAAAACAGCAATTACCTCTGTCACAGTGGCGGCAATATCATTGACTCAACAAGTGGATACTGCTCAATATGTTAATACTATGTTTAAGAATGTTTCTTTGACTTTGGCAACACAAGAAGTTATAGATAGGAAACTAGAAATGAAGGTAGATGCCCTAGAGGAAGCAGTAATACATACTGGGACTGAATTACAGGCATTAAAAGTGAAATTGGCACTGTTCTGTCATGCCAACTACCGGTGGATCTGTGTAACACCCCTGAAAGTAAACGAGACAGATTATAACTGGGAGAGAATGAAAAACCACATTTCAGGGGTATGGAATAGTTCCAGCATTAGTTTAGACTTAGGAAAACTTCATAATCAGATAAAGACCATGGAACATTCCCGATTGGACTTTACTGCCGCAGGAGCAGCAAATGACTTTTTTCATACATTTTTGAGCTTTATTTCAGGAAAAAACATTCTGTCTACTATTTTTAGCTATGCTGCTATGGCCTCTCTAGTTCTGCTTCTCATAATTATTCTTCCTTGTATTGTTAGAACTCTTCGACAGAGCACTCAGAAGTTGGCGACTGAATTACATCTGGCTGTCTTAAAAAATAAAAAAGGGGGAGTTTTTTTTTTTTTTAAATAGTGAAAACTTTCCTTACTCTGTCCAGAGGGGACTTCCAGGTTTATTGTATTCAGGGTTGGGTGGATTTTGAGGAACAAGTTGAGGTCTCCTCATGATGCTCAAAGGCTACTTGGAAACAAATATAGACTCCAACCTGGGAAATGGATGGAGGTAGGATCTCTGCTCTCCTCTCCACCTCTTTGTCTTGCCCCAAAGCTCCTGTTCACCCCCTTCTCTCTACTGATGGAATGCAACTCATGCTTCCAAACTCAGTTCAGACATTGCCTCTTCTGGGAGGCTGGCCTTGACCACTTCAGGTGACAACCAGTGTCTCCACCTCGGCTCCCACCACAGCCCCAGGAAACTAGTCCTCCAGCTAAGTAATGTTGCCAGGTTCCCATTTCCTCCCTCACAGGATTCGCAGGATGATTAAATAAAATCATGCAGGCAAAATGCTAACACAGAACCTGGCACATGGCCAGCGTTCACTCAAAGGGTGGTGGCCTTTCTTTAACAGAAGAAGCCCCTCCCCAGACGTGACCCCAGGGAAGGGGACTCTCCAGAAAAGTGGACAGTTCCTTTTTTGTCCCCTGCTTTCTTCTTCTGGTGTGTGAAGTAGGGGGTTTTGGAAGGACCTTAGTAACTCCAGAATGGGCTCTGGTTGCCAGGGGAAACCACTGTCTGACAGGAGGGTTGGAACTTTCATCCCTATCCTCCCCCATGCCGTCTATCCACCTTTCCTCCCCCTCAACCTCAGGGAGGAAAGTGGAGCTGTTGGTTGAACAACTGCCAATGGCCAATGATTCAATGAATCATGACTCGGTAATGAAGCCACCGTAGGAACCCCAACAGAGCAAGACATTCTTGTTTTTCAAGAGACCTGGGATCCACCCAGGGAACAGCAAGGCTCCCCTGACCCCTGCAGCAACTTGTCACCAGGCCCCTGTCTCTGCCCTTCGCCCCCTAGAGGCCACTCCCCACACTGCAGCCGCAGAATCCAGCTACCACCTGAGTCCTATCCCATTTGCTCCCACGACCAACCCCTCAGTGACTTCCCAGCTCTCTCAACGTCAAGTTCTGATTATTAAATACCTACAAGAGTCCTCATGATGTGCCCCCTACCCTCATGATCATGGGGTTGCTGTGGAAGCAGTGGAGGCAACAGGCGTATGTTCCTTCTCCCCGAGAAGTCCGAGTCCTTTGGGGTAGTAATAATGGGGGTGGTTTGGTTGCTAAGTCACGTCTGACTCTTGCGACCCCATGGACTGTAGCCTGCCAGGCTCCTCTGTCCATGGGATGCTGCAGGCAAGAACATTCTAATCATGAGTGATATAGCAGATAAAACAGCTTTTTGTGTGTGTTATGCATTATCCTAAGCACCTATCTTAACTCACTGAATCCTCAAAAATCCTAGAAGAGTGGGTGAGGAACTGTTGATATTTCCTTGTGTTACAGAGGAGGAAACTGAGGTAGAAACAAATAAAGTAATTTTTCTAAACTCATGGAGTGGAGACAGAGGATTTAACCCAGGAATTTGGCTTCGGAGTCTGTGCACACGCACCCTGCTGCATTGTTAGCTGTAAACTTTGGTGCACACGTGAGGGGGTTACACACCCACAGTCCCTTCACTCACACCTGTATATTCACTTCCAGTTGCAGTCATGTAGCACGAGACCCCTGTGCCAACCCATCCACACAAAGACAAGCATTTTCCATTCGTGTACACACACACACACACACACACACACACACACTTACCACACACCCTGTGCCCCACTCCAGGCTCAAGGAGGAGGGAGCTGGGCTCAGTGCCCAGAAGCCCCAGGAGCAAGTCCAGCCGAATGTCAAGCAGGCACAGAACTGGGTGATGAGCTGAGAGGACACGGGGGGCCGCCTTCCTGCACAGACACCCTTTCCCTAGAGAAGGGCAGGAGCTCTCAATACCGAGCTGCCCCAGGACAGAAGGGCTTCGGGAGCCCGTGACTCACCAACAAGCCACGGTGAGAGGAGGGTCTGCTGTCTCCTGAGACATTCCACATGTGGCACTTTATTTAGCCTCATGTCCATCCTGCAGCATCTGGGTTCTCATCCCATTGTGTGAAGAATAAAGTACAGGCTCAAAGAAGTAAAGTGACTTGCTCAGACCCCACAACCAGCAAATTGAACAGCTAGGATTCTAGTTCAAGAGCCCTCTGCCCTGCCCCTCTTCCTGCCTCAGTCTGTCCACCTGAGACTAGGGAGCAGCAGAGACTCCTGCTAGCAGCCGAGACTCCTCTCCTCTTCCCTGCCCCCTCTCGTCTATCTTTCTCTCCCAGTGTCCTTCTCTCCTAGTCCTCTTTGCTCTGGTCCAGGTTAGAGGCTCCCATATCCAGAAGCCCCCTGTTGGGCCTGTGTTTCCTCCCTCTCCCCGCCCCCCTTCTGCTCATCAGTGACTGAGGTCTCTGATTACAAGCCTTCCCGGCCCCTGTAGGCATCTTCAGAGAAATTACAAGGCAGCAACATCACATAGTGTGTATTCTAGATAAAGGCATGTTATCTGAACACTGTGGGACTCAGATCATATCTCTGCTCCTATTCCTTAGTTTTTCACTCTGAAAAATGAGAAGCATGGATACCATGCTATCTAAGGCTACATCCTGAAATGGATGGAATGTACTTGCGGCAGGCAGAAGAGATTTAAATTTTTGTGATGCTGAGTCCTCTGAGAGGGACATTCATATCTAAGTCATGGGAGACCACTTTCTGGCCATGAGACATAACAGCGCCTCATTTTGGATGCATGTAGTCTGTCTCCATGAAGTGGTGGCCCGAGTACTGGAGTTTTAGGAGTATTGTAAGGATTAAAAGGAAAAGGATAAACTGGAAGTTGCAAATCTGGTTAGAATACTGTTAGCTCACTGAGTAAATTATATAATTTTGAATCATTTGCCAGCATTTAAAGGTGGAGGATTTCATAAAAAGGAAATTTCTAGCATTGCTGCACAAAATAAACAATATCGCAACACGGTCCTGCACGGGCAGTGGGTCTCACACTTAAGTGAGCATCAGAATCCCTTAGCCATTATCAGACACAGATCTGAGATCTTCACCCCCAGAATGTTGATTCAGGAACACAGAGTGGGACCTGAGTAGCTGCATCAACAAGGTTCCCCGGGCACTGAGGGTGCTGTCAACGGACCACACTTTGAAAACCAAGAACCAAGCTAAGAAGAATGGTCTCTTCTCAGGAGGGGACCGTTCTCTCCAGTTTCCATAATCCCCATCATTCTTTATGGTTCCCCTGTACCACCCCAACTCCAGATGCTTTCATCCGCATTACTCACATAACCTGCAGAGCATTTAAAATTGTGACCGTCTGCGCTCATAGTAGGCATTCAGGAAAAGGTGAGTGAGTGAGTGAAGTCACTCAGTCGTGTCCGACTCTTTGTGACCCCGTGGACTGTAGCCCACCAGGCTCCTCTGTCCATGGGATTCTCCAGGCAAGAATACTGGAGTGGGTTGTCATTTCCTTCTCCAGGGGAATCTCCCCAACCCAGGGATTGAACCCAGGTCTCCCGCATTGCAGGCAGACGCTTTACCCTCTGAGCCACCAGGGAAGCCCTTCAGGAAAAGGTAGCTTGTTCTTATTTTACAATCTTATGAGTTAAGTTTCATTACTCCTTTTTTTTACAGATGAGGAAACTGAATTTTGGCTAAGGGAAAGTGACTTGTTGGAGGAAAAACAGCTAAAAGTTAAAAGGAAGACATTTTCCCCAAACTGTTGGCCACGTGTCCCCAATTACTTCAAATACTAATACACAAACACAAACAACTCCTGGGAAAATCTATCTGATATTAACATAGATGATGCATCAAAGATTTTGAATCTTTACTTCATGAATGTAAAGAAAAGGAAGCAAGAAAATAGAAAGGAAAGAAGGAAATGTTATAATTGGAGGTGCCATGAGTCAGCTGTAGACATGTCCATCTAAGGTGACTAGAAACAAGTGAACATGGGGTATCTGAGAAATTCTCAGGAGCAAACAGTGTGCCTTTAACCACACAATGGAGTTTTCTCCTGCTGATCTGTTGAACCCATTCAAACTACCTTCTCTCCATGGAAACTTCTCTGAGTATATGGGCTAACTTGTTTTGTCGTCTAGCATCGATCTGTCCCTTTTTCTGGATAACAGTAGCCTGATTTTGCTTGAGGAGTGACTCTTCCTCTAGCCAGGACAGGTGGAATTGAGGTGCCTGTCAATAGAAGTGCCTGCCGTATCCTCAGACCAAGAGTATCTAACCAGATACACTCCCTGGAACTTGATCTTGATCAAACAATGACAGAAGACCTAAAAATGGAGGCTATTGAGAGGTGACTGGGGAAGACATTAGTCCTTCTTTGCTTACCATCCTTTCCAAGCTGGGATGTTTTCGCACTTCTTTCAGTCTGAGCTAAACTAAATCAGTAGGTGCTACGGGTGCCAACACAAGATTCCCAAAGGATCTCACTTAAGGGAACAATCAGGAAGCGAGAGTGGATGCCCACTATAGCCCTACACTGCTCTCAAGCTTTCTTCTCTGCTTCCTACCAGTGAGGGCTGATGCCTTTACTGCGGTCATCACCAAGTTTCTCATTTTTAAGTCCAGTGGCCTTTTCTCTGCCCTCATCCTCCTTCAACTCACAGTTAAGGCCCCCTTGGCAAAAATGTGAACAAAAGTCTTTGCCAAAATTTGATTCCAGTTGGTCTCAGTGAAAAAACAAACAAACAAACAAAACAAACCTGGATGAAAAGCAGAGCTTCCCTATTTGAAGAATTATGAGTCCCCTCTGGTGAGTCTCTGGGGACTTTTGAAGGCACAGCTTATAAACCTCTTTTAAAGAAAATCATGGGAGACAGAGAGGCTTCCCTGGTGGCTCAGATGGTAAAGAATCTGCCTGCAATGCAGGAGAGTCAGGTTTGATCCCTGAGTCAGGAAGATCCCCTAGAGAAGGGAATGGTTACTCACTCCAGTGTTCTTGCCTGGAGAATTCCTTGGACAGAGGGACCTCTTACTCTGCTACAGTTCATGGGGTCGCAAAGTTTTACATCTGAATTCTAGCCCTTGCCCGTATCCATTACGTGAACTTGGGGGAAGAGATGAACACTCTGAGCTTCTATTTGTATGACTTTATTTCAAAAAATTTTAAAAAAAGTATCTGGGGGGGACTTCCTTGGTGGTTCAGTGGTAAAGAATACACCTGCGAATGCAGGAGACATGGTTTGATCTCTGATCCAGGCAGATCCCACATACCGTGGAGCAACTAAGTCCAGGAGTTGCAACTACTGAGTCCACGTGTCCCAACTACTGAGGCCAGTGCACCCCAGAGCCTGTGCTCTGCAGGAAGAGAAGCTGCTGCAGTGAGAAGCCCAAGCACTGCAGCTGGGTAACAGCCTCCTTCTCTGCAACTAGAGAAAAGCCCACGCAGCAAGGAAGACCGAGCATGGCCAAAACTAAATCCATACAGTTATTTTAAAAATTAAAAATTTCTTGTTTGGCCCAACCATGCGACATGTGGGACTTCAGCCCCAGGCCAGGAATTGAACCTGGGACCCCTGCTTTGGAAGCATGGTGTCTTAATCACTGGACCATTGAAGAAGTCCCAGCTTGCAGGACTTTAAGACAGAAGAAGAACCTATTGAGATTATTGTGATGTTGAGAGATGCAGATGTATATGCAGGGCTTGCTTGGCACACAGTAGCTTGTCAGTAAGTGGTAATAGATATCTTATATTATTAATTCTACCTCTCTCAGAGTTACTGAGGGATTCTTATTGACTCAGTGACTTTTACCAGCACATCAGGACAGGGAATGCACTCTGCTCTTTGAAGTTAACAGCAATCCCCATCTCCTCTGAGACTCAGGTTCCTCTAGTGTAAAAGGGAGGATAACTGTCTCTGTGTGGACATAGTTCAGGGTCTATCTATGCTGACAAATGTAAATCACTAGCAAACTGAATAGGCCATATAGCTAGTAAATTGGAAGAGCCAGAGCTTGAAGCCCTTGAGTCTGAGCAAAAGTTTCAATCAAAACATGTTTTATCCCTAGTAAACATTTCATGAGCAAGTGCATGAATGAAGTTAATGTCTACTTATGGGCTTCCCAGGTGACTCAATAGTAAAGAATTCGCCTGTAATGCAGGAGATACAGGGGACTCAGGTTCAATCCCTGGGTTGGGAAGATCCCCTGGAGAAGAAAATAGCAACCCCACTCCAATATTCTTTCCTGGAAAATTCCATGGACAGAGAAGCCTGGCAGGCTACAGTCCATTGGGTCCTTGGGGGACACGACTGAGCATGTCTCCCACTCTCCCTCCACATCTTTGCCTAAATGTTCTACAAGCAACATGGACTCAACATTGACTCAGCTGAATTCAGTGTCCTTTCCCCTAAATACTTGCTTCCCCAATTTCCCCCAGAAAGCTGAGTGTTGTCATTCACTCTAATTTTTCTTCACCCTCTGTGAGCAATCTCACAGTAATATCTGTGGTTTGTAACTCCTCAGTTCTCAGGTGAAATTTCATTTCAGAGTAAGATTAAGACACCAGATCATAGAACTGCCCGACTTCCTGACAGCGTCTATCTGGAGCACAGCCAGTTTCCTGAAACTCTCCCCTAAATAACCTAACTGAAGCCCACATCCTCTAAGTCCTTCAAACATCCTCTTAATGAGATGTCATATTATTCATTGTTCTTTGCTGAAGCGAGTAATAAACCCAACTTGTTCAGTTTCGAAGAGGACTGCTTCTAGTGGTGTGTAGTTGGAAACACCGACAAGTGTAAGTCTTTTCCTTGTTTTATAATTAAGCAACGCAAAATTCAGAGGTGTTGAGGTATTTGCCTGGGACTACAAGGTATTGGACAACAGAACCAGATCTATCTGTGTTTTGGTTTATTACAGTACCTCTATTTTTTGAGTTTTCTATGCTTCAGTGTCGGAGAAGGCAATGACAACCCCACTCCAGGACTCTTGCCTGGAAAATCCCATGGACGGAGAAGCCTCTTAGGCTGCAGTCCACGGGGTCGCTGAGTCGGGCATGACTGAGCGACTTCACTTTTGCTTTTCACTTTCATGCATTGGAGAAGGAAATGGCAACCCACTCCAGTATTCTTGCCTGAAGAATCCCAGAAACAGAGAAGCCTAGTGGGCTGCTGTCTATGGGGTCGCACAGAGTCGGACACGACTGAAGCGACTTAGCAGCAGCAGCAGCAGCATGCTTCAGTGTCCTCATATACATAAGGCAGTTAGGCTCTGTTGCCCAAGGTTCCTCCACCTTATTGCTTCTCAGAACTGAAAGCATGAAGACAGTGTTAAAGTTGCTCTACTTGGGAAGGTGGGACATCCTTCTGCCTCAGGAGCCACTAGATTATGAACAAGTCATTCCCATGATGCCTTGCAACCGGGACGGTCTAATAATGAACTGCAGTGCATCCTGGGAAATACCTTGATGAGTCTTGGATTGTTGCCCACCACTTACCGTTATTAGTCAGTTATTTACATTTCCACATTAGATGATTGCCACAGCTCTTGCCCAACAGGGGAAAACACGTTGGGAGGGTGACTTGGAAGCTCTGATCCTACCGACCACCTTCCTCTTCTTACACTAAATTCTCTCCTCCAACCCAGTGAGGGATTCCCTTGTGGGGGTGCCAGTAACTCTGCCAGCCTCAGAATAAACTGTTGTAGCTGTCAATACGGGGTTCCCTGAATTTTCAGGCTTGAGAATCTGAAGTTGCTGGTGGGAATTTAGCAGATATTTTCCAAGAACCGAAAAGACACTTGGCGGGATACAGAAGTCCGTTGAGTCCCACCTCCCAGGGTCTGTAGGACTGTGTTAGGACAAAAGCAGCAGAGGTGGTCAACGGGTTTTGGGAGCTGCGGCTGGACCAGTGTCAGCTGCCAGAACCGGAAGTGAGAGGGAGCTGTCCTGGCTCAGCGGAGCAAATCAGTGTTCTGTCGATGAAGGCTGCTCTCTGGCACCTGATACCCAAGAGGAAGTGAGCTCTCCATAGGAAGTGGTTGAAAACTGAGGCTGGAAGAATCTAGAGGAAAGGGGAAGATCACAATAAGAAAAACAAATATATAGAAGAACGGAAGATCATGTAAATGAACCAGTACATATATTAAAAAGCAATTAAAATTTGTAAAAGCGATCCTGACAGGATAAACAGTAAAAGGATCAGCGTGAAAATGTAGAGTAGAACATCAAAATCACAAAATGTGAGAGATGGGAGTGTAAAAAGTAGATCTTTTAGAATGTGTTTGAACTTGAGTGACTTTCAGTTTAAAGCAAGAAGGTATAGCTATGGGTCAACATTCTTGAACTCCATGGTTACCACAAATCAAAAGCAGAATAGAGTTACAGAAATTAAAAACAAAGGAACTTAAGCATACTAAAAGAAAATCAACAAACCACAGAAAGAAAAACAAAAAGAAGAAATGAACAGAGAATAACTACCCAAACAACTGGAAAATGAGGATTATAATGACAAATCATACAAAAACACTCAAGTTATTTTTCACAGATCTAAAGCAAATAATCATAAAATTTGTACAGAACCACAAAAGACCCAGAATTGTCAAAGCAATCCTGGGGGAAAAATACAAAGCTTGAGTCACGACTCTCCCAGACTTCAGACTATAGTACAAAGCTAAAGCAATAAACGGAGAAGGCAATGGCAACCCACTCCAGTACTCTTGCCTGGAAACTCCCATGGACAGAAGAGCCTGGTGGGCTACAGTCCATTGGGTCGCTAAGAGCTGGACACGACTAGCGACTTCACTTTCACTTTTCACTTTCATGCCTTGGAGAAGGAAATGGCAACCCACTCCAGTATTCTTGCTTGGAGAATCCCAGGGACGGAGGAGCCTGGTGGGCTGCCGTCTATGGGGTCACACAGACTCGGACACGACTGAAGCGACTTAGCAGCAGCAGCAGCAGCAAAGCAATAGAAGTATTTTATTAACACAGAACCAGACATAGACATCAATGGAATAGAGCAGAACAGAGAGCCCAGAAATAAACTCATGCACCTGGAGTCAATTAATCTATGACAGAGGAGAAAGGAATATACAATGGAGAAAAAACAGTCTTTTCAGCAAAAGGTTTTGGGAAAACTGAACAACTAAATGTAAGTCAATGAAATTTGAACACTCCTGGTGGCTCAGAGGTTGAAGTGTCTGCCTCCAATGCGGGAGACCCGGCTTCGATTCCTGGGTCAGGAAGATTCCCTGGAGAAAGAAATGGTAACCCACTCCAGTATTCTTGCCTGGAGAATCCCATGGATGGAGAAGCCTGGTAGGTTATAGTCCACAGGGTCACAAAGAGATGGACACGACTGAGCAACTTCACTCTATTCATATCATATACAAACATAAACTCAAAATGGAATAAAGACCTTAATATAAGACACGATACCATAAAACTCCTAGAAGAGAACACAGGCCAAACATTCTTGGACATAATCAGGGCAATATTTTCATGGATCAGTCTCCGGTGCCAAAAGAAATGAAGGCAAAGATAAACAGATGGGATCTAGTGTGAAGTGAAAATTGCTCAGTTGTGTCTGACTCTTTGCGACCCCATGGACTATACAGTCCATAGAATTCTCCAGGCCAGAATACTGGAGTGGGTATTCTTTCCCTTCTCCAGGGGATCTTCCCAAGCCAGGAACTGAGCCAGGGTCTTCTGCACTGCAGGTGGATTCTTANCTCAGTTGTGTCTGACTCTTTGCGACCCCATGGACTATACAGTCCATAGAATTCTCCAGGCCAGAATACTGGAGTGGGTATTCTTTCCCTTCTCCAGGGGATCTTCCCAAGCCAGGAACTGAGCCAGGGTCTTCTGCACTGCAGGTGGATTCTTAACCAACTAAGCTATCAGGGAAGCCCTATCTAATCAAACTTAAACTTAAAAGCTTTGGCAGTGAGGAAGAGATCACTGACAAGACAACAAGACAACCTACTGAATGGGAGAAACTATTTGCCAAATACGTGACCAATAAGAGGTCAATATCAAAAGTATACAAACAGCTCTTGCAACTCAACATTGAGAAAACAAAAAAATCCAATTTAAAAATGGGCAGAAGACCTAAGGAGACATTTTCCTAAGGAAGACATACAGATGACCAACAGGCACATGAAAAGATATCAACATTACTAATTATTAGAAGAATGGAAGGGCTTCCCTGGTGGCTCAGCTGGTAAAGAATCCACCTGCAATGCAAGAGACCCCTGTTTGATTCCTGGGTTGGGAAGATCCCTTGGATAAGGGATAGGCTACCCACTCCAGTATTCTTGGGCTTCCCTCCTTCTCAGATGGTAAAGAATCCACTTGCAATGCGGGAGACCTGTATCCAATCCGTGGGTTGGAAGATCCCCTGGATAAAGAAATGGCAACCCACTGCAGTATTCTTGCCTGGAGAATCCCCACGGACAGAGGAGCCTGGCAGGCTGCAGTCTATGGGGTCGCAAAGAGTCAGACACGAATCAGTGACTAAGCCTAGCACAGCACAGAGGGAGGGGACATATGTACAACTATGGCTGATTCATGCTGATGTTTGACAGAAAACAATACAATTCTGTAAAGCAATTGTCCTTAAATTAAAAAATAAATAAAATTTAAAAATGACAATGAGATATCACATCAGTCAAATGGCTATCACTGGGAATTCTAGAAATAAAAGATACAGAAGAGAGCGTGGAGAAAGGGAAAGTGCCTTGTACACTGTTGGTGTGAATGTATATTGGTGCAGCTCCCATGAAAACAGTATGGAATTTCCGTAAAAAGCTAAAAATAGAACTACTACACCATCAACTACTATATTATGCTGGGTATATACATGGGAAAAAGAAACTTTAATTTGAATAGATACATGTACCTCAAGGTGCCTAAAGGCCTTGTTTACAAATAGCCAAGACGTGCACAGGGCAAGTGCCCATCAACAGAGGACTGGCTTAAGAAACGTGGTACGAAAATAAGACTGGATTCACAGACATAGACAAACTTATGGTTACCAAAGGGGAAAGGAAAGAGAAGGAATGATAATTTGGGGGAAATGACAAGCGCAAAGCCTGGCAAATGGCCAGTGCTCACTAAATGTGAGCTTGGTCCTCTCTAGCTAGACTTGGAAGCCCCCGATCCCAAAACAATGACAGGAAAGGGGGTTCTAAGGACAAGTTGACAATTGAGCTCCTTCTCTCCTTCTGAGAATTCATGAAAATAACATGCCCCAAAGTTTGACCTGGCCCAAGAAGCAAAGGACAAAAGTTTTCTTGTTGAGGTGTCTCTCCTCCAGTTTTTCATGTACACTGGCATGGCCATAAGAGGTAGATGTCAATATAAGGGGCTGGCTCCTTATACTTGGTAGGGCTCAGTCTGAGGAGAGGTGATGGGGAGCTCCCCACCCATCTGCATAAAATGAGAAAGACCACCATTTCCATGGAACCTATGGGTTAAGATTCTTAGTTGCAAACAACACAATCCACTCCAGTTAGTTTAATTAAAATATGCATTTATTTAAAGATAAGGCAAGATTCTTTGAAGCCATAGACCTTCAAATCAATGTGAGGAGGAGGCTTCATTCATGAAAGACCTCTCCCACACCTGAGCTGAAAACTCGATGATGGAAATTCTACTTTCGCCAGCAGAGGGAGAGCAGTGATGGTGGGGTGGAGGATGAAGGTAAGGATGCCGTGAGGAAGAAGATTAGGACAAGAATCCAGACTCAAATCTCAGGCTCTACAGATGCTCCAGTCATGGGGAACTTTGCTCCTCCATTCCTTCCTTCCTCAAATATTTTTGGACTGTCTCCTTTGTGCCAGAAATTGTGGGAAGTGTGAGGGATAAAGGGAAGATTTGCTTTCATGGTGCTTAGAGCAAACTGGATAGATAGGGCTAAAGTAAGTGGACCTGTGGAGGAAGGAAAGAGACAGATTTCTGCTGAGGAGGGGAGGGTTGAGAAGAAAGAAAAGGAGGCTGAAATTTTTCAGAAGCAGCTAGATGCCAGCCTTGGGTGGGTCTTCCTCATACTTCAGCATCTCAGGGGAGCATAGTTCACAGGTTCTCTGTAAAAGGAAAGGAACTTGTTGATTGACATCTCTGAAGGCCCAGACCTGGATACTGTCCACCCTGACAGGTCCTGGACCATCCCAGAAACGTGCAACCACAGTCATCCCAGGACCAAGGTAACCAACAAAAAGCAAGGGAGTTTTCCAGGCTGAGGTGGGGCACTGAGGAGCACTCCAGACTTGCTCGGCAGAGTGACTGACTCAGTGTTCCCATCTGAAAAATGGGAGCATGTGAGGAGGCTCTTATGATGGGGATTCTAGGGGGCGACCTTTCACCAAGCTGGTCCATGGAGCACATGCTCAATCCACAGATACTGCTGCCACTTCTCTTGGGAGGCAGCAAGGCAAAAAATCACTTTTGGGGAAACGTGTGTGGCCTTTGGCGTGCCACCACTTTCCCTAGCCGTCCGCCCTCACTCTGCCCTGCCCCTTGTCTTACCCCAAGGCCCAGTGGTGCCACCACAGGCCCTCATGCAGTCCTTCTCGCTCTTGAAATTGTTACTCTTAGCTTTGCAGCCACCATATGTAAAGGTCTCGCAGAACCCGGACATGGCGTTGTAGAAGTATCTGATTAATCTGGCCTTGCAGGGACCCGTATATGGAGGCTCTAGGCAGAAGGCAGGCCGCTGGGCTGCAGGGATGGGAGGATCTCGGTTAAAGAGAGGGAAGGTCATCACAGCTCAGTCTACAAGATGAACGACTAAACCCACCAGTTTGTGATAGAGAGTGATGGGGAGAAGGGGGTGGGCAGAAGTGTGAAATGGAAAAGGCCTTTTGATACCCTGCTTTCCAGGACATTATTATTAATGTTGTTAGGTGTGACAACGACAGGGCAATATTATAAATAATTACACACCATTAATGAATGCTTATGGATTGATTAGCATGATGCTACTGATTAGTTTCAAAAGTAACACAAAAGAGGGACACATATAAAAATACTCTCCATGTATAAAAATTATTGGAGCTGGACAGTGGATCCATGGCTTTTATAATACTATGTTTTCTACATATGTGTGTGGTTGAAACTTCCACCGTTAAAAAAGAAAGCATTACTGAGCCCAGTCTCATTCTGCTCAGCTCAGGACCAGCCTATAATCCGGAGAAGAGTTGCTGGAACTAGGAATAACATTTTTAACCGGAAATTGGGCCCACGGAGGTGATGGCATGCTACTGTCTCAAGAAAACCAGCTTCCCACAGTATGAATTCCTGTTCCTTTTATACAAGAGAGGGGAGGGCGAAGAGCCCACTGTGGCCACGACAGTGGCAATGGCTAAACTGGACCACCAAGGGTTGCTCACTTAAAGTGATCCCTTGATGAAGGTGCCCCCCTGGATGCCAGCCAATGGTTGAGTAGGGCTGCATGACCCGTCACTCTTACAAAGGTGTGAGGAAATCATGTCATAAATGGAGAAAGGCATGGTGGAAAACACACTGGTGTTTACTTCGGTTACCTCATGGAGACTGGAATAATAGAATATTGAGGAAATATCGATACTGTGACTTATAAAAAAAATATTAACTTGGTCTGCATTCCATTCCTGGCACAGAGCTCCTAAAACATTGGAATTTCCTAAGAGATGAGAGCAAAGGGGAGTCTTTTCTCATGTGAGGGAGATGACTTTTGTAAAGCCTGAACCAAAGCCAAGAATGGGGATAAGCTGTTAGGGGAAACAACTGCCTGAGTTGGGTGTGGGAATTTTCATTCCTACCTTCCCCTCTTTCATTGTCTCCACATCTCAGGAAGGGGAGAGGGATTGGAGGTTGAATCAATCACAAATGACGAAAGATTTAATGACTCATGATTTGTGATGGAGCCTCCGTAGATATATTAACATAGCAACTCATGATTTGTGATGAAGCCTCCGTAGATATATTAACATAGCAAGCCATTCAGGTTATTCGAGAGAACTGGACTCAACCCAGGGAACAACACAGGCAGTCTCCATCACGGCTCCCTGGACCACTGCAGCCGCCTGCCCAGGGGCCCGTCTCTGCTTTTCGCCCCCTAGAGGCCACGCTCCACACTGCAGCCACAAGGACGCTGTTAAAACTCGAGTCCTATCTCGTTGCTCCCATGACCAGTCCCTCAGTGGTTTCCCAGCTCTCTCAGAGTCAAATTCTTACCCTTATAAAGTCCTAGAAGGTTCCTCATGACCTGCCCCCGTGGCCTCTCTGCTTCACCCCTTCCACTCCCCTCCCCTCACCCACTCAGCTTCAGCCACCCTGGTCCTGGCTGCTGCTCAAACGCATCAGGCTCCTTTTTGGCAGCTTCTGCTTAATGTCGTCTCATCACGGAGGGTTTCCCTGATCCTCTACAGCCTCCTGAGTCCCCATAACTCTCCTTCCTCATAACACTCGTCATGACCTGGCATAGGATTTCCCCCCATCTTTATTGTCTGTATCCCCCTTGCTGCTACTGCTGCTAAGTCACTTCAGTCGTGTCTGACTCTGTGTGACCCCATAGACGGCAGCCCACCAGGCTCCCCCATCCCTGGGATTCTCCAGGCAAGAATACTGGAGGGGGTTGTCATTTCCTTCTCCAATGCATGAAAGAGAAAAGTGAAAGTGAAGTCGCTCAGTCTGTCCGACTGTTAGCAACCCCATGGACTGCAGCCCACCAGGCTACTCCGTCCATTGGATTTTCCAGGCAAGAGTACTGGGGTGGGGTGCCATTGCCTTCCCCGCTGTATCCCTCTTAGAAGGCGTATTATTTTACTATATTTTGTTTACAGCTGTTTCCCTATATCCAAAAATATGCTTTTTAGGGACAAAAGCATAAGTATTTGAAGAATATTTATCAAGGGAATAAATCTCCCATTTCATCCTCATGCACAGTCATTGAAAAGGTTGATATAATAAAACTCCTGTTAGTGTATTTGATGATGAGGCCTGCCTATATAATTGTGAGTCTACTTTTAACTTTCTATTTCTTGATAGGAAAATAAAATAATAGTCTGGCCAGGAGGCAAGAAGAAGAGCTTTGAGTTTTGACTAATATTGTACCAGCCTGGAAAAAGCAGTCTTGGCTCTACAAGCAAACTCATGAAACGTATTGCATTTCCTGCTTTGCCTGCAGTTGCCTTTGGAGGGAAGACACTCAGCTGTCACTCAACTCTCTGATTAATTTCATAATAGAGAAATGATCATATTTGAAAGATAAATTTTTTAGAGGGGTGGTGAGGAAATGTAGATAGATGAGTATTTTGGACTAAAATACTTTGATGGGAAATGGACGTCATTGATAGGAAAGTGTAAACTCTTCATACTCATGACTGATAATCTTTTAAGAAACTCATGTAACCTGGTCCCCCTGTTCAGGTGAAGAAACTGCAGATGACTTGCCCCAGAACACACACCATATGAATGCTAGGATCAGGACAAGACACTATCCTGTTACAACCCATTTAATCAAGTACTCACGGAGGAGACTGGTGGGCTATAGTCCATGGGGTTGGAAAGAGTCAGACACGACTGAGCGACTTCCCTCACTCGCTTACTCACCTGATTCTACCAGGAATTCTGATAATGCAGAGAACTGGTAAGGAGTTCTGACTGCTCTGCTCCATATAATATAGACCCTGGTCTCTGAACCTCAACCCAGACACCAATGATAGAAAAGAGTGAGTCTGGGTTTTATCCCTGACCCCAACGTGTGGGTCTCTGCCAACAGCAACCAGTTCCCCAAAACCCACTGGGCATCCAGGAGTCAATTCGCTTCTGACATTAAATCTACAGAGGTGACCGAGACCCCATAGGGTGGGGTCTGGCTCCCTGAGTTTCACCCATACTTCAAGTGTTGATAACAATTTCTGCGGTCACTTACACGTGTGATCAACTGGCTCTAAATTCAGAAGTTCCATGACCCACCTCCCATGTTCAATAACTTATTAGAGTCATTCATGGAACTCTAAAAAACCCTTTACTTACTGTCCGCAGTTATAAAGCGTAAAACTCAGGGACAGACAAATGGAGAAGAAATATCGGTCAAATGGGGACTTGGGGGTGCTGATCCTCCAGACCCTCTTAGGACTTTCCCCCCTCACAATCCCTTGATGTTTTCACCTCCCCCGAGGCTCTCTGAACCCAATGTGTATGAGTTTTGATTAAGGATTGGAGGTATGTAATTTGATAGAATCACTGGCCATTGTTGACTGAACATAGTACTTCTCCTCTCCCCAGAGGGACAGGGTTGATAGTTCCTACCCTTTAATCACCTGACAGCATGTTCTAGAATCCAGTCCCATCCAGACACTATCTAAGGTCCCATCCTTCACTCATCTCATGACTTACAAAAGTACAGTGAATTCCTAGAGTTTCAGGAGGCCTGGGGCATGAATCGAGACAAGGATCAAATATGGGTTTTGTTATGATGCTACGTGAGGTGCAGGGGCAAGGCAGTGATCAGGAATAGAGAGTCTCAGAGATGAGGTCCCTGATATGGTAGAGTCAGGTGGAATGCTTTTTTTTCCCCCAAATTTAAAATGTCCCTAGAGTGAAAACGGCCCAATTTATAAGAAGAAATCCAGAGAGGGCTGACAACACTCACCCCGCCCCTTCTATGGACTCCCCTCCTCCCGACCCCAACTCTTAGAGGAGAGGTGAGCCAAGACTTACCTTTGGCCTGGTTGCTGGTGTCACACCCTGGAATGCCAGCCACCAGGGTGCCCAGGAGAACCAGAAGGGCTATGGAGAGGCAGAGACGGCTCATCTTCGTGGTCTTGCGGGAGGGCTCCTGGGGAAAGCTGGGGGCAGACTGGGCTTTTCATACCCCAGCTGAAGGGTGGGAGCAGGAGATAAGGAGGGGAGTGAGGAAAGGGAAGATCTGGGGTCAGATCTCGAACAGTCTGTAATATCCCTACAGAACCAGACTTCCTGTTTCTGCCTGCTGGGGCCAAATGGCCAGTAACAGCGTTTCTCAGACTTGACTCTGGCTGTGGGTCCGGTGGAAACACAGATTGTGATTCCACAGGTGGAATCTTGTCCAATATGGTCCCTCAGGGAGCATCCCGGCATGGCCTGTGATGGATGGTCTGTGAGTGGATGAGAGCAAATCAAAAGATGGATAAGGGAAGAGCAGTATGTTAGCTGAAGTCCTCCTGTTCAGTCTCCTGCAGATTCATCACCTCTGGGCATCAGTGCCTCCCCCATCACTTGACTCAGACTACAGAGACACCTTTCTGCAACTATTGAGGCAGCATCTCAACTGCCTGGATGTACACTCCTTATCTGGCAATTGTCCAGCCAGAGGCTGAGCTAGAGGAAGAGCTTCTGTATCTGTGGCACAAAGCCTGTTTTCTGGGAAGAAAAGGGAGTAAGGGGAGGGGGCAAATGGGAAGAAGGGAGCTGAACATGTCTCCACAGTCTGGCCACCTGCTGGCCCTCACCTGGCTTCACACACAGGAGGGCTGTCTGCCAGAGTGGACCTCAGGGGACCTTGCAAGATCACCCGTAACCACTCCCTTCCTCCTGCTCTCTCCCCAGGGGTTTTGGGATCAGAGTACCTCAGTTTGAGTCCCGGCTCTGCCTTTTCCTAACTTTGTACTTGAGGATGTAAATCCCCCAGTGAGATCAGCACTGACCACATCACAGGGTTGCTGTGGAAGCAATGGAGGCAGCAGATATATATATTCCTTCCCCCTGAGAAGTCAAAGTCCTGTGTAGTAATACAATAGTAGTAATAAGTAATTGTGACGGTTAACACCTAGTTCCTTCTAGATACAGGCCTTATCTTTAAGCCCTTGCTGCATATTAACTTACCTAATCCTCACGATAGTCTTAAAACAGGGGGTGAAGAGCTGTTACTATTTCTTCATGTGCAGATGAAGAAATTGAAGGCAACAAGAAGTTAAGAAATTTGCTTAAAGTCATACATGGTAGAGACAGGATTTGATCCCAGGAATCTGACTTCAGGTCTGTGTACCATACACTTTGCTGCTTTGTAAGATGTAAAATTCAGAGCACATGTGAGGGGTGAGACCCACAGTGTCCTCACTCATTCCCATCTAGTCACTCCCAGTTAGAGGCATGGTGCACCAGGCCACCGTTACACAGTTACGTATCCAGACACAGACACGCATCTTCCCACTAACACACACTCTCACTCACACAAACACACACACACTCTGTGCTCCACTCCAGGGTCAAGGAGAAGGGAGCTGGGCTCAATGACCAGAAGCCCCAGGAGCAAGTCCAGTCAAACGTTAAGCAAGCACAGAGCTGGGTGATGAGCTGAGAGGACACGGGGGGGCTGCCTTCCTGCACAGACACCCTTTCCCTGGAGAAGGGCTCCTGCTCTCAATACCGAGCTGCCCCAGGACAGAAGGGCATCGATAGCCAGTAACTCACCAAACAAGCCACTGTGAGTGGAGGGTCTGCTCTCTCCTGAGACATTCCACATGCATGATTTCATTTAGCCTCATGTCAGTCCTACAACATCTGAGATTCTCATCCTATTTTGTCAAGGAGAAAGCTGAGCCTCAGACAGGTGAAGTCACTTGTTCAGGACCCATGATCAACAGATGGTACAATGAGGATTCTAGCTGAGAAGGCTTTCTGACCCTGCCCCTCTTCCGGCCTCAGTCTGTCCATCTGAGACCAGGGAGCAGCAAAAAGCCCACCTCCCACCTTAACAATAGAGAAACCTCTTTCCTCCTTGCTCGTCTCTCATCTGTCTGTCTGCCTCTGGCTCTCTCTCCCAGTGTCCTCCTCTCCTTCAGGCTCTCCTCCATCTGGTCCAGGCTGGAGGCCTCTTGACCCAGAAGCTGCCCCTGGTGAGGTATCTACCTTCCCAAGGCCTCAGGCATCTTTGGAGAAATTACATGGTGGAAACATCACAGGGTATGGGGGAACCTCCTTGTTTACACAAGAGCCCTGGCCCCACAGCTTGAACTTCCCTCTCCTCCCTCCAATTCCAACTCCTGAGTGGAGTGAGGCTGCCTTTAGCACCTGCCTTTAGCCTCCCTGAGAAACAGACCCATCAGAGTTCAGTAACGCAGGTGTGGAAATGTTGGTATAACGAAGGACTTGGTATTGGAAGATCTGAGGAAGGCTTCTGAATAATTACAAGCTAGCACTTCATTGGAGGTAACTCTCAGGCAGCCTCAGTTTTGATACCTCCTCTTATAGGGAGTTCACTATCAACTTGGCAGCAGGTGCCAGGTGACAGCATTTATCATGAGAACAATCCTTTGTCCCACTCGACCAGTAAAAACCCCTCCCTTCCCTCTGACCCAATCTTGTCATTTCTGTCCTGACTCTAATTTCAGGAAACCAATTGACCCCTTCTACTGTTTTTGTCCTAAAACAGCCCTAACAGAGACTTGGAGATAGCAATCAAGGTGGTTTCCCTCTCTCTCACCTGGTCTTTTAGGGGGACTTCCCTGGCAGTCCAGGGGTTAGGACTCCATGCTTCCACTGCAGGGGTCATGGGTTCAGCCCTTGGTTGGGGAACTAAGATCCCACATGCCATGTAGTGTGGAAAAAAAGAATATCTTTTAGATTTTTGTGCAATACTTGCCGAGTCCCCTCTATCAGCTTCAGAATATTAGTCTTCAAAGTTTGGGGAATCCCTCTTCCCCACTTCTGACAATTTATGCAGAGGCTGACAGGATGTCCCATGGGGCCCTCAGGATGCCCCATTACTGAGTTTGAGGAGAGAGGTTAGTGGAAAAAGGGAAGGCTATTCAGTAAGATCAGAGGTCCAGTTCACCCTCTGAATTGCTTCCCCCATTTGGGCAAGAGTGAGGCAACCCACTCCAATGTTCTTGCCTGGATAATCCCATGGACAGAGGAGCCTCGGAGGCTACAGTACATGGGGTCGCAAAAAGAGCCAGACATGACACTACTTAGTACACACAAGGAAATCAGATACTGTGGGAATATGAACTAATGAATGAAGATGACAGAGAGGAAGGGGTAGGAGTAGATGGTGAGCATGGGTCCATGGCTCAGGGAAGTATTTCCCAGGATGCATCACTCTTCTAGGTCATTATAAGGTCCACTGGTTGCCAGGGATTATGGGACAACTTTTTAAGACTCCACTGGGTACCCATTTACAGGACGTCCCAGCTTGCCCAAATGGGGCCAGTTTAATAGTGTTTTCATGTTACTGCCTTGGGGATGATGTGAGCTTGAGCAACATTTATACAACAAAACCTAAATTCCCATTTCAGATGAGACAATCAAGGCCTAGAGACTTCAAATAGCAGTTTTTCTTTTTTGTTTTTTAAAAAGAAACAAGAGATCTTTACAGAACTGGTTCTGTCCTCACTACTTTGAAGTCTTGGGCAAACTTCTCAACGTCTCTGAGTTTCACTTTCTTTACATAATAAATGAGGAGAATGCTTATACCTGTCAGTGTCTCCAACCACAGATCATCCGAAATGCTCCTGTGCTAGCTGAATGAATTGTACTCATTACACACCCTGGGAAACCATGTGGCTTCTCTTTAAGAGGATTTTTGGAAGAACTGACAAGATGTGGGCTTGTGTTAGGTTATTTGGGGGAGGGTTTCAGGAAGCTGGCTTTGCTCTGGATGTTGGTGGGAAGTGGGACTGTCCTCTGGATATCTTAACTCTCAGAAAGGAAGACTAGATAGAGGTTAGAGCTCACTGGGTCTAAGTAGCTGTCATTTAAGACAGGAAGTAGCTGTCATTCAAGATAGGAAGGTTCTCAGTCATACTGGTGCTTTGTGTAATTTAGCTACTTTTGTCTGTGCTCAAACATGATTACTGAGTGGCTTATTTTGGTCTTAATCCATCTGGCACTGGTGGTAAAGAACCCATCTGCCAATGCAGGAGACACAAGAGATGTAGGCTCCATCCCTGAGTCGGGAAGATTCCCTGGAGAAGGGCATGGCCACTCACTCCAGTATTCTTGCCTGGAGAATCCCCATGGACAGAGGAGTCTGGGGTCACAAAGAATTGGACATAACTGAAGCAACTTAGCATGCATCATGGACACAAAAAGGCCTTGTCTGATGTTGAAGTTTTGTGAAAATGTTCATGCTGAACAGGAGAGTACAAGGCCCACTGGGGTGCCCAGTCAGGTCTTAAAACTCAGAGGTTGTTTTTCTCTATCTCTATCAATCTCATAAAATTGTGGTGAGGATTGAAAAGATATTATCTCTGTTAAATGCTTTGTATAGGTATTGACAAGAGTAACCTTTTAATGAATGTCAGATCTGATAATAGTAAGAGTAATACTGTAAAAATCTGTTGCTTAGTTATTATTAATAATTATTAATTTATAACAGTTAATAAAAAATGATTTGGTATTAAGGGGAAAAGATTGGCTTTGTAACTCACTATGTTGCTCTGTGATCTTGGGCAAGTCACTTCACCTCTCTGAGTCATAGATTCTTTCTTTGTGAAAGAAGATGCTGGTGTCTGTTTTAAGCCATCCCCAGGTTTGGGTACTTAAAAAAAATTAATTTATTTATTTTAACTGGAGTCTAATTTCTTTACAATATTGTGGTGATTTTTGAGAACCATATTGCTTACGCTGCTAAAGTTCCTTGAACACCAGGGACTAAAGCAAAGTGTCTAGAGGCACACAGAGTTTTAGTTTCCTCTGCTGCTGACTGCTCTTTAAATGCTCTGTTGACTGTCGTAAAGAAAGGAAAAAATAGCATTGATTGTTGTAGTGTCATCTTCTAGAAGTTTATGGTCAGGAAGTTCTCCCAGTGCCAGAGTGGAGTCATAGTTTCTCTTTCAAATAGGTCTCCTTCCTCAGAGGTAACCGAAAGCCCTCTTGTTTCAATGAGTGATCTCACCCAGGTCCAGCCCTTTTCCCACCCCACCTTACCTTTATCTGACCCTCTGATCAAAGGAGTTAAGTGTTAACTGTCACAATTATTCATTTTTTAAAATGCAGTCTTACCATGTTTTTTTTTTATAGTAACTTTATATTTTTTAATTTATTTAATAATTGCCTTAGATTTTATGGTTGGTTTCTGCTGTACAATAGCAGGGAGCCCAGCCTGGCACTCATTATTATTATTATTATTACAAAAGACTTTGACTTTACAGAGAAGCAGTATATGTCTCTGGGCTCCATTGCTCTCACAGCAACCCTGTGATATGAGCCGCAGGATCGCGTGTAACACGTGAAGACAAAGTAAATTTCTGGCCCTAGGTGGCAAAGTTACGCAAAGGCAGAGCTGGGACTCAAAATGAAGTCCTCTGATCCCAAAGCCACTGGTGGGGAGACCAGAGTTGGGGGATGTTGCAGGCGATCTTCCAAAGCCCCCCATGGTTCACTCAGGCAGGTGAGCTTTCCGGCTGGTGAAACAGTGAGGGCCAGGGGGTGGTCACACTGTGGAAACATGTCCCGCTCCTCTTAGTTTCTTCCCAGAAAAGCAGAGCCTGTGCCCTAGATGGATACGCTCTTCCCCCCGACTCACCGTCTGCCTGGACCACTGCCAGCTAAAGAGCCGGTGTCTGTCCAGTAGAGATGCTGCCACAGTGGTTGTGGAAACCTCACCTGTGTCACACCTTCTAAAGTAGGTGGGGTTGAGGTGTGGGGGTGAAGGGCATTGACGCCCAGGTGTGAAGAGTCCTGCAGGAGGCTGCAAAGGAGGACCTGAGTTCACACACGGCTGTGCGCTTACCTGCCCTTTGGCCTGCTCTCTTCTGCTCACTGACGATCCATCACACGCCATGCACTGCTCTAGGTGCTGGGATGCTTTGTCAGGGACAAAGCGAGCAAAATTTGCACCTGTGGAATCACAATCTGTTTTCACAAGACCCACAGGCGAAGTCGAGTTTCAGAAATGCTGATATTGGAGCATTTGGCCCCAGCAGGCAGCAGCAGGAGCTCTGGCCATGTGGGGAGATTACACACTGTACGAGCCTGACCTCAGCTCCTCCCCTTCCCCACTGCCCTCCTTGTCACCTGTACCCACTCCTCAGCTCAGGTTAGAGAAGCTCCGTCAACCCCCAGCTCTCCTCAGATATCTTCCTGCGAGGCCACAAAGTTGAACCAGCTCTGTCTCTTTGCAGCCCTTCTAGTCCTTGAGGACAACCCAGGGGGTGAAACCAGAAACCAAGCCCAGGGTAAGTCCATGCTCACCTTTCCTTTCTAGGCTGCGGGTGAGGGTGATGAGGGGAGTCCATGGAAGGGGCTGGGGAGCAGGGTTGACGTGAGTGCAGCCAACCCTCTCTGGATTTCTTCTGGAACACTAACAAATGGACATGTTATTACGTGTTCAGCTTTTAAACAAAAGCTGAACCCCACCTCACTGAACCAGATCAGAAACCCCACTTCTGAGACTCTCTTTTCCTGGTTACTATCTTGTTCCTAAACCTCAGTGTCGTATAATAAGATCCACCTTTATTTATTTGGGTCCTGGTTAGTGCTTCAGGCCTGAAACTCTTGGGATTTACTGTTTTTCTGTAAGTCATGATAAGAGTCAAGGATGGGATCCTGGACAGTGTCTGGATGGGACTGGATTCCAGCAGATACCATCAAATGATTAGAGGGTTAGAACTATCAACCTCCATTGCCTACGGGCAGAGGAGATGGTACTGAGATTGAGTTCAATCACCAATGGCCAGTGATTCAATCAACTTGCCTAGCTCCGACCCTCAGTTAAAAATCCCAAAACACTGGATTCTGAGACCTTTAGGGGAGCTGAACACACAAAGGCATTGTGAGGTGGGAAGAGTCCTGAGAGGCCTTGGAACCTCAGCACCCTCAGTTCCCCATTTGTCCTATTCTCTATTCGGCTGTCCCTGGCAAAAGGCTTTCTTGAGTTCTGTGAATGGTTCTAATAAGTTGCTGAACATGGAAGGTGGGTCATGGAATCTATGAATTTATAGTGAGTTGGTCACCCTTGTGAGAAACCCTGGAACTTGGGATCAACACCTGAAGTGTGGGCCGCCCTCAGGGAGGGAGTCCTCATCCTGTGGCATCGAGGTCACCTCTGTGGATTTAGTGTCAGAAGGGAATTCCCCCAGGTGGTGTGGAGGAATCAGTCACTGTTGGTAGAGACCCCCCATGTCTGGTGTCAGGGACAAAACCCAGGCTCACTCTTCTTATCGTTTGGGTCTGAGATGAGATTCGGGGACAGGGGACTGCTGTATTAGAACAGTGCACTCAGAAATCTTTACCACTTCTCTGCATTTTCAGAATTCCTGGCAGAATCAGGTAGTTTATTAAATGGGCTATGACAGGATATTGTCTTGTTCTGATCCTACCACCTACATGCTACGTGTCCTGGGGCAAATTATCTTCAGTTTCCTCGCCTGAACGGGGGTGGGGGGAGGGACTAGATTACATGAGTTTTTTGAAAGGCATTGTATTCAGTCCCTAAGTTGTGTCTGACTCTTTGCAACCCTATGGACTGTAGCCTGTCAAGCTCCTCTGTCCATGGGATTCCCAGGCAAGAGTACTCACTCCCAGGCAAGGAGTGGGTTGCCATTTCCTTCTTCATTGAAAGGATTGCCAGTCATGAATATAGAGTTTACACAGTCATGGTCCATGATGTCCATTTTAGTCTGAAAGACTAAACCTTATCACCTCCCCCAAAAGAAACAAGTGTCAAATAACAATCATTTCTCTGTTGTGAAATTAATCAGAGAGTTGAGTGACAGGTGAGTGTCTTCCCTCCAGAGGCAACTTGCAGGCAGAGCAAGAAATGCAGTACTTCCATGAGTCTGCTTGCTGAGGCCAAGACTGCTTTTTCCAGGCTGGTAAAATATTAGTTAAGACTCAGTGCCATTCTGGGCTTCCCTTGTGGCTCAGCTGGTAAAGAATCTGCCTGCAATGTGGGAGACCTGGGTTCAATCCCTGGGTTGGGAAGATCCCTGGAGAAGGGAAAGGCTACCCACTCCAGTGTTGTGGCCTGGAGAGTTCCGTGGACTGTAGAGTCCACTGAATCGCAAAGAGTCAGACACGACTGGGCGACCTTCACTTCACTTCATTAACGCCCTTCTTCTTGCCCAGTCAGGCTCTTATTTTCCTATCAGGATATAGAAAGTTGTAAGTATCAGTTCAGTTCAGTTCAGTTCAGTCGCTCAGTCATGTCTGACTCTTTGCGACCCCGTGAATCGCAGCACACCAGGCCTCCCTGTCCATCACCAACTCCCGGAGTTCACTCAAACTCACGTCCATTGAGTCGGTGATGCCATCCAGCCATCTCATCCTCTGTCATCCCCTTCTCCTCCTGCCCCCAATCCCTCCCAGCATCAGAGTCTTTTCNCACCAGGCCTCCCTGTCCATCACCAACTCCCGGAGTTCACTCAAACTCACGTCCATTGAGTCGGTGATGCCATCCAGCCATCTCATCCTCTGTCATCCCCTTCTCCTCCTGCCCCCAATCCCTCCCAGCATCAGAGTCTTTTCTAATAAGTCAACTCTTCGCATGAGGTGGCCAAAGTACTGGAGTTTCAGCTTTAGCATCATTCCTTCCAAAGAACACCCAGGGCTGATCTCCTTTAGAATGGACTGGTTGGATCTCCTTGCAGTCCAAGGGACACTCAAGAGTCTTTTACAACACCACAGTTCAAAAGCATCAATTCTTCGGTGCTCAGCTTTCTTCACAGTCCAACTCTCACATCCATACATGACTACTGGAAAAACCATAGCCTTGACTAGACGGACCTTTGTTGGCAAAGTAATGTCTCTGCTCTAACTTTCTTTCCAAGGAGTAAGCGTCTTTCAATTTCATGGCTGCAGTCACCATCTGCAGTGATTTTGGAGCCCTCCAAAATAAAGTTATAAGTATACTCATAATTATATAGATAGGCTTCATCATCAGATAATATGAATTTTATTATATGCAGTCTCTTCAATACTCTTGGCATGAATATGAAAAGGAAGATTTATTCCTTTGAAAAGCATTCATTAAATCCTTCTGCTTTTTTTTTTTCCTCAAAAGCCATAGTTCTTGAAATAGGGAGGCAGCTGTAAACAAAATACAGTAAAATAATATGACATCTGCAAGGGTGACAGACAAAAAACGGGGGTGAGTGTCATGAAGAAAGAGAGTGATGGGGATACAGGAGGCTGTAGAAGGTCAGAGAAACCCTCTGTGATAAGAAGGTATTGAGCAGAAGCTGCTAAGAATGAGCCTGGTGTGTTTGAGCAGCAGCCAGGACCAGAGTGGCTGGAGCTGAGTGGGTGAGGGGAGGGGAATTGGAAGGGGATGAGGCAGAGAAGCCATGGGGACAGATCGTGAGGAGCCTTATAAGACTTTGTAAGAATCCGAATTTGACTCTGAGAGAGCGGGGGAGTAGTGAGGGATTGGTCAAGTGAGCAATGGGATAGGACTCGAGTTTTAACAGGGTCCCTGTGGCTGCAGTGTGGAGAGTCGCCTCTAGGGGGCGAAGGATAGAGACAGAGGCCCCTGGGCAGGCTGCTGCAGTGGTCCACGTGAGTCATGCTGGAGTGTGTATCTGTGTTGATCCCTGGGTTGATCTTAGTTCTCTTGAAAAACATGAATGACTTGCTCTGTTGAGGTTTCTGTAGAGGCTTCATCAAACCTCATGAATCATTAAGTATTTAGCCATTTGTGATAGATTCAACCTTCCTGTGTGGGGAGGGGGAGAGGGGGAAGGTGGGAATGAAAAATATGACCACCTAATCAGGTAGCATAATGGTAAAGAATCCTCTTGCCACTGCAGGAGACAATGCCATTGGTTTGATCCCTGGCTCGGGAAGATCCCCTGGAGAAGGACATGGCAACCCACTCCAGTGTTCTTGCATGGGGAATCCCATGGACAGAGGAGCCTGGCGGGCTACTGTCCATGGGATTGAAAAGAGTCAGACATGACTGAGCGATTAACACTTAGGAGCTTTGTGGTGGGAATGGGATGAAGACCAAATTAATGCTTCTTATCAAGGTCACAATATAAGTATTTCCTCAATATTCTAATATTCCAGTGCCCATGATGTAACCAAAGTGAACACACTTTGGCGTGTTTTCTTCCATGCCTTTCTCCATTATAGCATGACACCTTCTCACTTTTTTTCAATGGTGAAAACTTTCAACCATACACATATGTACAGAAAATAGTATTATAAACCTATGGACATTTGTCCAGCTCCAATCATTATCAACATATGGAGAATATTCTCAAAATGTATCTTCTTTTTAGAAGTGTTTTGATGCTAATCAATGGCATCATGCCAGTTCGTCTATAAATATTCAGTAACAATATGGAATTATTTACAATATCATCCTATCGTTGTCATGTCTAACCACATTAATAATAATGTCCTGGAAGTAGGATATCAAACAGCCTTTTCACATTTCACCTTCCTGCACCTCTACCACTCTCTATTGCAAACAAACTGGGGATTTCAGTTGTCATCTTGTAGGCTGAGCTTTGATGACCATCCTCTTATTTGACCCTTCCGTGCCTGCAGCCCTGCAACCTAACTTCTGCCTGGCCTTCTGCAGAAGTCCCAGCAAGGCCAAAATCAATCACTTCTACATTGCCAAGTCCAGGTTCTGTGAGACCTTTGTACATGGCAGCTGCAACACTAAGAACAAAAACTTTAAAATGGGGGAGGACTGCATGAGGGTCTGTGGTAGTGCTATCAGATCCTAGGGTAAGACAGGGGGCAGGGCATGGAGGGAGGGGAAGGGCAGAGGAAAGAGATAGAGCTCAGGAGACCACACACCCCTTACAACCTCCCAGTGACTTTTTTCCTTGATGCCTCCCTGGAAAAGTGGCTGTAATATCCATGTACAAGGCATGTCCTCCATGGGCCAGTGTGACAAAAGGTCACCCCTAGAAGCCCCATCATCATAATCTGATTCTACTCACATGCTCCCATTTTTCAGATGGGAACACTGAGTCAGTCACTCTGCAGAGGAGGTCACAGTGCTCCTGAGTGCCCCACCTAACCTGAAAAATTCATTTGCTCTTTGTTGGTCATCTTGGTCCTGGGAGGACTGTGGTTGCATATTTCTGGGATGGTCAGGTGTATGGTGTCCACGACTGGGTCTTCAGAGATGTCAGTCAGCAAAATCCTCTCTCATTTCAGAGAACCTGTGGACTGTACTCCTGGAGATGCTGAAGGTCAAGGAAGAACCTCCCAGAATTGAGCTCTGGCTGCTTCTGAAAATGTTCTGCCTCCTCCCCTTCCTTCTCAATCTTTCCCTTCTCAGCAGAAATCTGCCTCTTTCCTTTCCCCTATGGGCCTGCTTGCTTTATTTCTGTCTCATCCAGTTGGCTCTAAGCACCATGAGAGCAAGCCTTCTCTTTGTCCATAGAACTTTGCACAGTTCCTGGCACAAAGGTTACAGTCCATGAATATTGGAGGAAGGAAGGAAGGAAGGAAGGAAGGAAGGAAGAAGAAAAGCTCCTCATGACTGGAATGAATCCGGGATCTTGTCCTAATCTTCTTCCTTGCTGCATCCTCACCTTCATCCGCCACCCCACCATCACCTCCAGAACCTTCTGGAACCTGGGTGCCTGGACCCTGCCCCTCCTCTCTCAGTTAGAACCATGGGGACCTGCCTCCTTTTCTTGATAAATATGATTTTACATTCATGAAATCACACCCAAATTCTTTGCCACATCATCTATGTTAATATTAGATGAAAGTGGAGGCAGTCTTAAGATGGCAGAGGAATAGGACGGGGAGATCACTTTCTCCCCCATGAATGCATCAAAAGAACATTTGAACCCTGAGCAAACTCCACAAAACAACTTCTGAATGCTGTCAGAAGACATCAGGTACCCAGAGAGGCAGCCCATTGTCTTTGAAAGGAGATGGAGAAGTCTTGAGGCTATTGTAAGAAGAAGACTGAAAACCAGAGTCAGGAGGCTTAAGTCCAAAACCTGAGAACACCAGAGAACACCTGACTCCAGGGAACAGTGATCGATAAGAGCTCATCCAAAAGCCTCCATATCTACACTGAAACCAAGCACCACCCAAGAGCCAGCAAGTTCCAGAGCAAGACATAACATGCAAATCCTCCAGCAACGCAGGAGCATAGCCCTGAGCTTCAATATACAGGCTGCCCAAAGTCACACTAAACCCATAGACATCTCAAAACTCACTACTGGACATTTCATTGCACTCCAGACAGAAGAAATCCAGCCCCACCCACAAGAACACCAACTCAAGCTTCCCTAACCAGTAAATCATGACAAGCCACCCGTCCAACCCCACCTNCAAACCCATAGACATCTCAAAACTCACTACTGGACATTTCATTGCACTCCAGACAGAAGAAATCCAGCCCCACCCACAAGAACACCAACTCAAGCTTCCCTAACCAGTAAATCATGACAAGCCACCCGTCCAACCCCACCTACAGTGAGGAACCTCCACAATAAAGAGGAATCACCAACTGCCAGAATACAGAAAGGCCACCCCAAACACAGCAATATAAACAAGATGAAAAAGCAGAGAAATACTCAGCAGGTAAAGGTACATGATAAATGTCCATGAAACCAAACAAAAGAGGAGGAGATAGGGAATCTACCTGATAAAGAATTCAGAATAATGATAGTAAAAATGATCCAAAATCTTGAAAACAAAATGGAGTTACAGATAAATAGCCTGGAGACAAGGACTGAGAGATGCAAGAAATGTTTAACAAGGACCTAGAAGAGATAAAAGTCAATCAATAATGAATAATGTAATAAATGAGATAAAAAACACTCTGAAGGGAATCAGCAGTAGAATAACGGAGGCAGAAGACAGGATAAGTGAGGTAGAAGATAGAATGGTAGAGATAAATGAAGCAGAGGGGAGATGCAAGAAATGTTTAACAAGGACCTAGAAGAGATAAAAGTCAATCAATAATGAATAATGTAATAAATGAGATAAAAAACACTCTGAAGGGAATCAGCAGTAGAATAACGGAGGCAGAAGACAGGATAAGTGAGGTAGAAGATAGAATGGTAGAGATAAATGAAGCAGAGGGGAAAAAAGAAAAAAAAAATTAAAAGGAGGACAACCTCAGAGATCGTAGGAGTCCCAGAAGAAGAAGACAAAAAGAAAGGCCATGAGAAAATACTTGAGGAGATAATAGTTCAAAACTTCCTTAAAATGAGGAAGGAAATAGCCACCCAAGTCCAAGAAACCCAGAGAGTCCCAAACAGGGTAAACCTAAGGCAAAACACTACAAGACACATATTAATCAAATTAACAAAGATCAAACACAAAGAACAAATATTAAA
>SJYX01019744.1:164496-221700 GCA_006410675.1 Oreotragus oreotragus | reverse complement strand
CCTGAAGGAAGGCATCCCAGCCCTGGACAACTTCCTGGACAAGTTGTAGGCGGCCTCCGCTTAGCCCACCACTGGGTGGGACTTGGCACAGCCCCCACGCCCAGGGACAAGTGACCACAACAACAAGCCCCCACATTCTCCACAACACCTCGAGGCTGTCCAGACCCAGTAATGCTCTGCCTGACAGGTTTCTGGGGCCCACTTCGTGCCATCACTCAACATGAACACTTGATGCTGTTTCTTTCGATATTTATTTCCAGAATTCAGGGGCAACAAGTGCCCTCGGAGCAGGGACTTATCTGGCCGGTGGGGATGGGGGAGGGGATGGGACAACCAATACTTTTTTTTGAGAGGGAAACTTAATGTCAAACAAAAGTTAAAAATAAACGCATTAAGAGGTTTATTTGGGTAAAAAAAAAAAAAAGACATGGAAGCAACCTAGATGTCCATCGGCAGATGAATGGATAAGAAAGCTGTGGTACATATACACAATGGAATATTACTCAGCCATTAAAAAGAATACATTTGAATCAGTTCTAATGAGGTGAATGAAACTGGAGCTTATTATACAGAGTGAAGTAAGCCAGAAAGAAAAACACCAATACAGTATACTAATACATATATATGGAATTTAGAAAGATGGATAATGATAACTCTATGTGTGAGACAGCTAACGAGACATAGATGTATGGAACAGTCTTTTGGACTTTACGGGAGAAGGTGAGGGTGTTATGATTTGAGAGAATAGCATTGAAATATGTATATTATCAAATATGAAACAGATTGCCAGTCCAGGTTCAATGCATGAGACAGGGTGCTCAGTGCTTGTGGACTGGGATGACCCAGAGGGATGGGATGAGGATGGAGGTGGGAGGGGGGATTAAGGATGGGGAACACATGTACACCTGTGGCTGATTCATGTCAGTGTATGGCAAAACCACTACAACATTATAAAGTAATTAGCCTTCAATTAAAATAAATAAATTTAAAAAATTAAGCAGCATGAATTCAGAAAAAATATTAGATGAAAGTGAAAGTCACAAAGTCTTGTCCGACTCTTTGTAACCACATGGACTATTCAGTCCATGGAATTCTCCAGGCCAGAATACTGGAGAGGGTAGCCCTTCCCTTCTCCAGGGGATCTCCCCAATCCAGGGATTGAACCCAGGTCTCCCACAGTGCAGCTGTGTTCTTTACTGTCTGAGCCACCCAGGAAGCCCAAGAATTCTGGAATGGGTAGCTTATCCCTTCTCTAGTGGATCTTCCCAACCTAGGAGTCAAACCAGGGTCTCTTGCATTGCAGGAGGATTCTTAACTAGTTGAGCTACCAGGGAAGTCATATCTAATCTAATATTAGACAGTCACTTCCAAATTCTTTGATGCATCATGTATGTTAATTTCTGATAGTATTGCCTAGATGTTCTTTGTTTTTGTATTCAGTTTAGTTCAGTTCAGTTGCTCAGTCGTGTCTGACTCTTTGCAACCCCATGAATCGCAGTACACCAGGCCTCCNAGGTCATTGATATTTCTCCCAGCAATCTTGATTCCAGCTTGTGCTTCATCCAGCCCAGTGTTTCTCATGAATTCAAATTTTTAAATAAAAGGCTGGCACAGAGAGTTTGAGGGGACCTGTGTAAATGTAAAGTCCTGAAGCTAAACTTTGTCACTGTTGCTGTTGTTTATTTGCTAAATTGTGCCCACCTCTTTTGTGACTCCATGGACAGTAGCTCATCAGACTCCTCTGTCCATGGGATTCCCCAGGCAAGAATACTGGAGTGGGTTGCTATTTCCTTCTCCATGGGATCTTTCTGGCCCAGGGATTGAACCTGTGTCTCCTGCACTGGCAGGCGGCTTTTTTCCCCATTGACCCGCCATAGAAGCCCATTAGTCTCATGGTATATGTACTTCTGCGATGGTTCTTCTCGAGGTGACTAGCTCTGCAAGGAGATATATGTTCATAGTTAAGTATTTCACATCCGTACGTCTGTTCCACCACAACCATTTTGACAATGCCCAACCTACCCTATTCGGATATCTTGGATCCCATTTACATTCCTCTTTTCTTTGTTCAGTGTTACATATCTTTTAACATGTGTATAACTAAGTTAGTCATTATGTTTATTGTTTACTTCCCCACTAGACAGTAAGGTCCATAAGATCAAGGGTTTTTCTTTATTTGGTTCATTTATGATTTTCAAATGTTTAGATCATTATCTGGTACATGGTAGGGACACAACAAAAATTAGTTAATTAAATGAACGATGTGACAACCTTATTTTTCACCAATGAAATACACAATGAACTACCACTCAATACAGTGGCCATCACTACTTCTCTAAAAGCATAAATTAGCTTATTTATGTCCATTCAAAAATTTAAAAAAATGTTTTGCCATTAATGGTTTCTCACTGACATTAAAATTAATCATCAAATTCTTAATATAACCTACAAATTCTTCATAATCTGATTCAGTTTTTCTCTAACTTTATTCTAAGTCAGTGTTTGAAAAATTTAAAAAGAATAATCCACGTAATCTGACTTTCTATCTCATTCAAAACCCTCAAATACTTTTGGTTTTGCCTTCACATCCTCTTCACCCACCATTATCTACATTTTATCCATCTCTTCTCTCCTAAACACCCACACATACATATACACACACATCATCTCTAGTAAATTGCAAGCTTCTAAAGAGAAAAATTAAGCTTTATCTGATAATAAATTTAGCATATCATAGTGAATGGCACTTGGTGAATATTTAACTAGTGTTTGGGGAATACAAGAAGTTGTCCTATGGCATAACTGAAAATTCCTATAGAAGTTCTTTCATAACAGAGTATACACAAAATTGTTAATTTGTTAAATTTTTATTAAAAATTTAAAACACAATTTTCACTCAGGAAGTATAAGTTGTATTATAAATAGAAAAACCACAAATATTATAAAAGACTTTCAATCTCTTTATCTTCTTTAGTATGTATATGATAGTAAAACTTGATCTTTCTACAGAAATTATTCTCTCCTAGTCTGCACACTAGCATGTGCTTTCATTCAGAGTCTATTGACCCCAACATCCCCAGGTGATTGGAAACTGATATCCCAAGACAACATTTACTGAATCTAGACTTTCTGTCACCCATATAATCTTTGTGACTGTGGCCTTCACTGCTCACACATCCAGTGGACTAAATGGAGTGGAATAATGCATGAGGTGCCTGCACTTGAACTCATGTATTACATAACCAGTCTTAACCTTAACCTGGGGATATTTCTATGGGAAGAATGAATAGAGGTCTAATCCTTCTATTCTCTTCCTAACTGTGGTTTCACATATATATATAGATATTTTTTCCATTCAAACTAAATTCACCTTGCTATGACATTGATGAATTTCTCCCAAGTCCTACTGCATATAGGAGCCAATCTTGCATGACGCTGGAATAATGGGAACTCACATAGATCGCAGATGTAAATGTTAATGAGAAAAGTAATTTACAGTGAAACTTTTCTGTGTCTAGTAAAATTGAAGCTCTGCATATACCTTGAACAGTATGGCCTTTAGCTCCATACCCTAGAAAAATGGTGTCAGAGTCACAACACGAAATTCTAGCGAAGCATTGCTTCTAATGACAAAATATTAAAGACTTCAAAATATCCTGAGATGCTGAATCAATGAATATTCTGAGGTATAATCATACAGGTGTGAAAGAGATAATAGAGTTATTGATATAAACATTTATAAATTACACTAGTTTGCTAGAGTGGAAAAGTTGCAGAATAATATATACACTATCCAAGATATGCCTTACAAGGGGTAACATCTTAGATATAGGACATAAAATACAAAATACAAAAATAATATTATTTTTCTCTAAGCTAAACAGTGAAAATTGACCATTATCTGAAATTCTGTGTCCTTGATGAAGTACCAATGATGAGTCCTCTTACACTCAGGAAACACAGGCTTAAAAAGTCCATACACAATGACAGAGGGGTGGAGGTGGATTATGTGAATTTAAACCTGGGCAATTACAGTCATCAGGAAACTTTTAGTATAGTTATAAGAGAAATTGCTCACCAAATGAGTTTAATAAGCTGGGAGCACACCAGTTTCTGGATTATTATGGCAAGCATGCCTGTCACCTGAGGGAAGCTTGCCTTAGAGGCAAAGAGAGACTAATTTTGGTTTCAACATACTCTTTATTCAGCTTCCGTGGAGGCTCAGATGGTAAAGAATCTGCCTGCAGTGCAGAAGAGCTGGGTTTGATCCCTGGGTTAGGAAGATCCCCTGGAGTAGGAAATAGAAACCTACTCCAGTATTCTTGCCTGCAGAATTCCATAAACAGAAGAGCTTGGCAGGTACAGTCCATGAGGTTGCAAAGAGTCAGACAGGACTGAGCGACTAACACTTTCACTTTCACGTAATGAACAGTATTTCTGAGTTTTAATGTCCTCTTTCAGCATATTTATTCTTTCACAAATGGTTGAGCAATCATTTAAAATTATTAAATTAATACTGGGATCAGAGCATTTACATTAGAGATACTGTAATTGACTTAAAAAAATTGGAATTTGTAAACCAGTGTGATATCAGTGAGGAATGGAGAGAAAAAAAATCAAGAAACAAGATTCAGAACCCCAGTGGTATGCTGAAAAAATTGCTTAACATTTTTGTTCAAAATAATTTAGACACCTGACTAAATTATTAAAAAATTAAATACCAGATGGACTAATTTGTTCAATAAAAATAGAGTATAAATAAGTAGAACTAAATTTAGGCGTGCATTTTCTGGAATGGGAAGGAAGAAATTATTAAAAAGCAAATGAAATTAAAATTTTTTCCATATCATTAACTCTATGAATGCAGATTAAAACAACTTGATAGCATTTTCTCTATGAGTTTGTAAAAAAAATTATAATTTATTTTGCTAAATGTTGCACAGGTTGTAATTGAATGNTTGTAATTGACTTAAAAAAATTGGAATTTGTAAACCAGTGTGATATCAGTGAGGAATGGAGAGAAAAAAAATCAAGAAACAAGATTCAGAACCCCAGTGGTATGCTGAAAAAATTGCTTAACATTTTTGTTCAAAATAATTTAGACACCTAACTAAATTATTAAAAAATTAAATACCAGATGGACTAATTTGTTCAATAAAAATAGAGTATAAATAAGTAGAACTAAATTTAGGCGTGCATTTTCTGGAATGAGAAGGAAGAAATTATTAAAAAGCAAATGAAATTAAAATTTTTTCCATATCATTAACTCTATGAATGCAGATTAAAACAACTTGATAGCATTTTCTCTATGAGTTTGTAAAAAAAATTATAATTTATTTTGCTAAATGTTGCACAGGTTGTAATTGAATGAACATTGTAATGCATTCTTGAGAATATACTTAATTTTAAAGCTTTCTGAGAAACATTTACTAGCTGTATCCCATAATTCATAATTTAGTGCACAATTCAACTCTGTAATTCTACTTTCAGAAGTTTTCAAGATAGCTATCACTGACATATAAATATTATTATGTACAGTAAAAATAAATTCTAAGTGTTCATCTATGATGAGTTGACCAAATAAATTATGACATGTACTTTGTAAATTACTTAGCACTAGTTTTAAAGAACCTGCCTGCTAATGCAGAGACATAAAGAGACTTGGATTTGATCTTTGGGTCAGGAAGATCCTCTGGAGAAAAGGATGGCAACCCACTCCAGTATTCTTGCCTGGAGAATCCCATGGACAGAGGAGCCTGGTGGACCCCAGCCCACAGGGTCACAAGTAGTCAGACACAAATGAAGCAATGAAGCGACTTAGCATGCACACACACATGCATGCATTTATTGTTTCATTTTTAAATGTGATAAACTATACTTAAGAATCACTTACTGATGATTTCAAGGTACAAAATATGTGTTGAATTATTCAACATTTATATTACTATGTTGTGAAAAATATGGAGTAATTTTTTAATGTGAAACCTTAATAATACCATTGATTTTTTGTGCCTAGTTTCTATGTTCAATATCTATTTCCTTTATATCATAATGATTCCAAATTCTAAAATAACACAAAGTCATTTAAATCCTTACAGTTAGGTAGACATAACTATAATGAGGATGATGAGTTGTACAGAATAAGTAGAACTAAATATAGGCATTTATTTTCTGGAAGATGTGACATTATTTTTTGTGTATATGTTTGTTTTTTGTTACTATACATATTTTACTGAAGCATGTTAAGAAAATGTTTTAGGTGCACAACAAGGTAATTCAGTTATACATATACACATATATTATTTTTCAGATTATGTTCCAATTTAGGTTATTTCAAGATATTGACTATAGTTACCTGTGGTATACAGTAAACCTTTGGTGCTTGTTGTGTATCTATGTTTTAAATTAGAAATCTAACATTCTATTCATATTAAGTAGATTTGACATTCTTGCAAAAGTTTTCTATAAAGTATTTTCAAAAAAGTACAGTTAACATAGAATGTCCACTGGAAAATGAAAAAGCTAATCAAATTTCTAAAATAACAATATTTCTTTGCTTTGTTTGTGGAATTATCTAGAGGATCCAGTTTTTAGCTTTATAGTCATACTTTATAATACATACTGAGAACAAAATCATAAATGCTATTTTAGCAAAGAAAATATGTTCTATACTAAATTCTTATTGATCATAAAAAATCCCACATATTTTTTGGCTTAAAACAATACAAATTTCTTATTGTAGAGCTTTGGATGTCAGAAGTCAAACATAGGTTTCACTGAGCTAACATTAATTTTTCCTCAGAACTACATTTCTTTTGGTAGCTTTAGGACATGTTTCTTTGCTTTTCAGGCTTCCATAATAAAACTATCCAAATTCCTTGGTGTGTAGCCCCATGTAACTCTTGTCTGAGCTTCTTTTGTCGCTTCTCTTTTCCTTTGCTCTGGTTAACACATTGCTTTTCTCTTTGCTTTCACTGGGACGTAACATTCTCTCACTCTGATCCATTCTCTCACTTTAGACTCATACCAATAATGCAGGATAATTTTCCCTTCTCTAAAATCCTTGATTCCATCTGCAAGGCACACGTAAGGCCTCTTTTGCTTTATCAGTTTAGTTCAGTTGCTCACTCGTGTCTCACTCTTTATGACCCCATGGACTGTAACACACCAGGCTTTGTTTTCCATCATCAAATCCCAAATCTTGCTCAAACTCATGTTCATAAAGTTGGTGATGACATCCAATCGCTCCATCCTCTGTTGTCCCCTTCTCCTCCTGCCTTCAATCTTTCCCAGGATCAGGGTCTTTTCCAAGAAGTCAGTTCTTTGCATCAGGTGGCCAAAGTATTGGAGTTTCAGATTCAACATCAGTCCTTTCAATGAATACCCAGGCCTGGTATTTAGGATGGACTGGTTGGATCTCCTTATAGTCCAAGGGACTCTCAAGAGTCTTCTCCAACTCCACAATTCAAAAGCATCAGTTCTTAAGTGCTCAGCTTTCTTTACAGTCCAACTCTCACATCCATACATGACTACTGGTTTTTGGTAGCTTTAGGACATGTTTCTTTGCTTTTCAGGCTTCCATAATAAAACTATCCAAATTCCTTGGTGTGTAGCCCCATGTAACTCTTGTCTGAGCTTCTTTTGTCGCTTCTCTTTTCCTTTGCTCTGGTTAACACATTGCTTTTCTCTTTGCTTTCACTGGGACGTAACATTCTCTCACTCTGATCCATTCTCTCACTTTAGACTCATACCAATAATGCAGGATAATTTTCCCTTCTCTAAAATCCTTGATTCCATCTGCAAGGCACACGTAAGGCCTCTTTTGCTTTATCAGTTTAGTTCAGTTGCTCACTCGTGTCTCACTCTTTATGACCCCATGGACTGTAACACACCAGGCTTTGTTTTCCATCATCAAATCCCAAATCTTGCTCAAACTCATGTTCATAAAGTTGGTGATGACATCCAATCGCTCCATCCTCTGTTGTCCCCTTCTCCTCCTGCCTTCAATCTTTCCCAGGATCAGGGTCTTTTCCAAGAAGTCAGTGCTTTGCATCAGGTGGCCAAAGTATTGGAGTTTCAGATTCAACATCAGTCCTTTCAATGAATACCCAGGCCTGGTATTTAGGATGGACTGGTTGGATCTCCTTATAGTCCAAGGGACTCTTAAGAGTCTTCTCCAACTCCACAATTCAAAAGCATCAGTTCTTAAGTGCTCAGCTTTCTTTACAGTCCAACTCTCACATCCATACATGACTACTGGGAGAACCATAACTTTGACTAGATGGACATTTGTCGGCAAAGTAATGTCTGTCCTTTTTGATATGCTGTCTAGGTTGGTCATAGCTTTTCTTCTTAGGAGCAAACATCTTTTAATTTCATGGCTGCAATCACCATCTGCAGTGATTTTGGACACCCCCCCCCAAAAAAAAAAAAGTAGTCTCTCACTGGTTTCATTGTTTTCCCATCTATTTTCTATGAAGTGGTGGGACTGGATGCAATGATCTTCATTTTTTTGTTTTATAAGACAACATAATCATAGGTCCAGGGATCAGGGTATGAACATGTTTTGAAGCTATTTTTTAGCCTATCAGTGAATATTAACATTAATTTGAAAGATCAATTAAATAGCTCCTTTGTGGATAAACTGATGGTCTAATACTTAATATCAAATTCTTCTCTATAAATGGGTAATTACTGGTTAAATTTATGACAATTAGAGATGTTGACTAAACAAACACATTGGCTTTAGTGGATAGATTAGTTAAAAGTAAACCGCTTTTATATATTTGACACATTCAGTAGCATCAGTAAAATGTGCACACAGATATTACATGTCAAAAGCAATGTATGATGTTTTGAAAAATCTCGAAATCAGGTAATGAACTACAGCCTGTGTATGATTTACTAGTTTTATACAGTAAACTCTACTATCATTTTCTTTAAGACTCAGATTAAATGCTTCTTCCTCTGGTATCTTCCTTAGTCATTCTAGATATACTAAGTTTATCCTGCTGTGATTTCATAGATTACTTGTTTTATATATCTGCAATTGTATCACATTTGGTTTATTAACTTAAATAATCATGTCTCCCACTGAATAAAGACCTCTGGAGGCAGGAATATCATATTTATCTTTGCAATGCCTATAACTTGAACAGAGGATAGCAGCCAAATGTGCTCAATGAACATTTACTAAGTGAGTAATTAAATACATAGAGAAGACTGAATCATTGAATAAGTAATTTTAAAAAGACATATATTGCAAGGCTGATTTAAACAAAAATACTGATAATTTAAATATGACTGTCACTTTACTGTCTCTTTTATTCATTTCTCTGGCTTCTAATACTAAGGCCAGTCACAGTGGGAATTTTATATTTGGTACTTTAGTCTTCCCTGGTGCTCATAAATGCAGTTGTTTTATGGAAAAGCAGTTGGCTCTGTATTTCTGGAAGTCACTCTGAGAGCTTTCACCCAGGGGTTTATTATGCTGAAAGTTCTGAAGAGTCATTTTCATTTCAACTAATATACTCTACAGTGCTTTACAGTAAGTGACTCTGGCCTGATTCCTTTTGTTCTCTAAGTATCATATCGTCAATTCTAAAGGAATCCATTATAACTAGATGGTATTCATGTTATTTAAATATCTGCTGACAGTCAAAGAACTATTTCTGTTCTGTCATGCCATTTTTGTTCATTCAGTGCTTACTGAAATTTCTCTGAGATTCCCAGGAGAAAGCTATGTAAAAATTTCATCTTCATGTGAAATGGTTAGTGAGTAAAGGAATAGAAGTAAAAAAAAAATACAAACAATACAAATTAAACATAGTAGTCAAATTGTAATTTAAGAATAAGCATACAATATTAAAGCATGACACTTCAAGCTTAATTTGCATTTACATTTGGAAATAAGTAAATAATTGGATTTCTTTGCTGCCAGTAAAGGCACCTTTCCCTTATCTGAATTCTGACATTCCACTTATTTCCTTAATTAGTTGTCCATTGATTAATAACCAATAGTCATCACTTGCACTCTTATCCCACGGCATCCAGCCCAAATAAAACAGTGATTTTATCTGCTACTGGAGATAAAATATGAACATACATACTTCAGCTTTTTGACTCTTTGTTAAATATTTAATTATCCTTTCTACAATCAGGAGTTGGAGAAAATAAAGAAAAGTCTCTTGTATTAGGGGTAGTAATTTCCCTTGTATTGAGCTAGATTTGAGTTATTAGTTCTGTAAAACAATGTATTCCAAAATTTAGACATGAAGGGAATTGTGAAAAGCCTTTTTTCATCTATACATCTAAGTTGTGTTTCATATTCCAGATATACCACCAGAAACAGAATGTGATTCTTACCAAATACCTATACATATTTCTCACAAGGTTTGAAAGACATAAGAGAAAAGTTATGATAAAAGCTTCATAGATAGCTACACTAAAGCATAACTCGGCTAAAACCTCTGGAGAAAATACATTTTGAAATACCTGTGAAGACTGATGCTTCTGTTATAACCAGAGTGGAAAAGTTTATATATATATTTTTAATGTAAATAATGAATCATTGTGATTCTAGCTTTATAATTTGGTCACCAATATCAGAAAGAAGGTAGCGGGTTTATAGCTGTTTCAGGTTGCCTGGCCTCAACCTTCTAGAGCATCATTATGAAAGGATCAATCCCTTGTGCCAGACAATCAGAAAAAGGGAGGCAAGGAGTCCCAACAAAGGCCATACTTTAAGTGGATAGACTGTTAGCTTAGCAGTTTGTTAGGCTTGGGGGAGTGAAAAGACATTCTGCTACTTAGTATATAAGTCACAGAAGGTCTTCAGAGCTAGGATCCATGAAGGAGTTAATTTTCTAATTGTTGCATAAGACTGAATTTTTAATTTAAGTACTAGGCATTTGTGGCATTTGGCCAGTTCGATACTGTTTTTATCTGATTTTGCACCTATTCAAAGTTAGGAAAAATATATTGATAGACTAATCTCTTGAATGTAAGTGAATTTTCCAGATTCATCCCCTAACAAAGTTTTTTTTTTTTTTTTTAGAGCTGTAGCAATTGCACATACATTATTGGCTAGGCCCAGGAATACCATCCACTGTGAACCAGCATCAGCTCTCTGTCATTTTTTTTTTAATTTATTTTTAATTGGAGGGTGCTTGCTGTACAATGTTGTGTTAGTTTCTGCCATGTGTGCATGTGTGTAAGTCACTTCAGTCCTGTCTGACTCCTTGCAACCCAATGGACTGTAGTCCACTGATTTCCTCTGTCCATGGGATTCTCCAGGAAAGAATATGGAGACAAAATATATATATATATTAGAGTGGGTTGCCATTTCCTTCTCTAGGTGATCTTCCCTAGAGCTAGGGATCAAACTCGCTTCTCCTGCATGGCAGGCTGATTCTTTACTGCTAAGCCACCTGGGAAGCCCCTGGTTTCTGCCATATAACAACGTGAATCAGCCGTAAGTATACATATGCCCCCTCCCTCTGGAAACTCCTTCCCATCCTTCACCCCATCCTACCCCTCTAGGTTGTTACAGAGCACCGTGTTGAATTCCCCGTGTTATAGAGCAATTTCCTATTGGCTGTCTATTTTACATATAGTAATTATGTATGTGTCAATGCTTTTCTCTCAATTCGTCCTACCATCTCCTTCCCCTCGTCCACAAGTCAGTTCTCTATCTCTGTGTCTATTTCTGTCCTGCAAATGTGTTCATCAATATCATTTCTCTAGATTCCATATATATGCATTAATCCACGATATTTGTTTTTCTCTCTCTGACTTACTTCACTCTGTAAAAAAGGCTATAGGCTCATCCCCCTCGCTAGAACTGACTCAAATCGTTCCTTTTTATGGCTGAAAACCTTCCATTGTATATTTGTACCACATAGTTTTATTGTGTTTGTGTACTTGTTGATTATATAAGCACTGACCATGGATTAGGTATTCACAAGACTATAGATTCCATGACCCACAGATATCTTCTATTTAAAGATTATAGCTAATATATAAAATATAAGCATAAATGATATCAATGACAAAACTGTAGCTGCTTTTTTTTTCTTTCAATATTGCTGTCTGATCTTTTGTATTATACTGCAATATTTACTTAAGAATAATCATATTTTGTTTTCCTAAATTGATATTTGATATAATTTTATTCTGTTGATACATATTTCTATGGTGTCATTAAGATGGATTTCTTTCATATTAATATTTATCCTGAAAAATTATTAAAAACCTAGCTCTTAAACTTTTAAAATTCAATTTTATTACTAAGAGCACTGTGGTTTATAAGAATGGAAAAATTCTCCCAAATGACAATGAAGTGTTTTTATCATTTACCCTACTCTTACGTTTTCATGCATACCAGCATAGGAAATAAATTTATATATTTAGTATAAATGGTCTGTCACTTGCTCTTTCTGCAAGAGAAAATGTTAGCAGCCATGAAATTAAAAGACGGTTACTCCTTGGAAGGAAAGTTATGACCAACCTAGATAGCATATTCAAAAACAGAGACATTACTTTGCCAACAAAGGTCTGTCTAGTCAAGGCTATGGTCTTTCCAGTCATCATGTATAGATATGAGAGTTGGACTGTGAAGAAAACTAAGCGCCAAAGAATTGATGCTTTTGAACTGTGGTGTTGGAGAAGACTCTTGAGAGTCCCTTGGACTGCAAGGAGATCCAACCAGTCCATTCTGAAGGAGATCAGCCCTGGGATTTCTTTGGAAGGNACTGTGAAGAAAGCTAAGCGCCAAAGAATTGATGCTTTTGAACTGTGGTGTTGGAGAAGACTCTTGAGAGTCCCTTGGACTGCAAGGAGATCCAACCAGTCCATTCTGAAGGAGATCAGCCCTGGGATTTCTTTGGAAGGAATGATGCTATAGCTGAAACTCCAATACTTTGGCCACCTCATGAGAAGAGTTGACTCATTGGAAAAGACTCTGATGCTGGGAGGGATTGGGGGCAGGAGGAGAAGGGGACAACAGAGGATGAGACAGCTGGATGGCATCACCGACTTGATGGACATGAGTTTGAGGAACTCTGGGAGTTAGTGATAGACAGGGAGGCCTGGCATTCTGCAACTCATGGGGTCACAAAGAGTCGGACGTGACGGAGCAACTGAACTGAAATGAACTGAGACTTTCGAGGCAAGTGGGCTTTTTCAGACACATAAACACGGCATCAAACATAGAGGACACCATGGATGGCCTCACCTATTTTCAAAGATACACAGAGAACATTTTCACCACTGCTCTGCCAACCATTATCTTTCTTGACAGCTGATGTTCAGGAAGTACTCTTGGGTGTTACTTTCTTCATTCAGGATAGTTAGAGCCTTCTGAAAGATTGGTAGCATGAAGAGAGACAGGCAATGTTTTAGTATGATAGAGCTGGAATTTGATTGAAAAGATTCTAACACCTTTCCGTCAGCAGAGATGGTGACATGATGGATAGCTGAATAAGATGAGCAATAGTTAATGATTTGCTTATCTTTATATGTGACAAATCCATGCAACTGAAAATTCACAATGCTTTCTATAAATTAGTTTTGCAATTAGAATAAATGTTTAGAAAGTTGCCTGCATATCTTTTGGTAGACTTTAATTATAGTAATTATTGTCATTGCTCTGATAGCCATATGTAACTTTGGAAGTTTTATACTACATTGAAAGCCAAGAAAATATACATGGAACCATTTGAAAAATACTAGATTGTGTCTTTTTAATGGTACTTTCTTCTACAATTGGAATTTCTCCCTTTGCTTATTCCAATAAGGCACCTTTTCTAACTTAAAGGGTAAATAAATGTTGATCCATATAGCATATATATAAAGGAAACTGGCTACTTAATGAGGAAGAGACAGACTCGAGTTGCTGTATTAGTTTCTAAAGGCTATCATAACAAAATTCCACAAACTGGATAACTTAAAATAACAAATATTCCTTGCCATCATAGTTTTTGGACCCTATATGTCCGAAATCAAGGTGGTATCAGAGCAAAAGTTTCGAAAAACATCTCAAAGAAAATCCTTCCTTGTCTTTTCGAGCTTCTAGGTATCCTAAGTTGAGCAATATTAATTCCATCTCTACCTCCATCTTCACATGGTTGTATATGCTACTGTTTTTGTGTCCAAATTTCTCTCTTCTTGTAAGAACCAGCCATGTTGAATTAAGGGCCTGCCTTACTCCAATATGACATTTTAACTAATTACATCTGCAATGGCCCTATTTTCAAATAAGGTCATGTTCTGAAGGTTTAAGTCTCAATATGTCTTTTGGGGGGATGCAAGTCAAGCTGAAATTGATATATCTGCAGGAAAAGGAAGAGAGAAAATAAGAANCTGTCATTGCTCTGATAGCCATATGTAACTTTGGAAGTTTTATACTACATTGAAAGCCAAGAAAATATACATGGAACCATTTGAAAAATACTAGATTGTGTCTTTTTAATGGTACTTTCTTCTACAATTGGAATTTCTCCCTTTGCTTATTCCAATAAGGCACCTTTTCTAACTTAAAGGGTAAATAAATGTTGATCCATATAGCATATATATAAAGGAAACTGGCTACTTAATGAGGAAGAGACAGACTCGAGTTGCTGTATTAGTTTCTAAAGGCTATCATAACAAAATTCCACAAACTGGATAACTTAAAATAACAAATATTCCTTGCCATCATAGTTTTTGGACCCTATATGTCCGAAATCAAGGTGGTATCAGAGCAAAAGTTTCGAAAAACATCTCAAAGAAAATCCTTCCTTGTCTTTTCGAGCTTCTAGGTATCCTAAGTTGAGCAATATTAATTCCATCTCTACCTCCATCTTCACATGGTTGTATATGCTACTGTTTTTGTGTCCAAATTTCTCTCTTCTTGTAAGAACCAGCCATGTTGAATTAAGGGCCTGCCTTACTCCAATATGACATTTTAACTAATTACATCTGCAATGGCCCTATTTTCAAATAAGGTCATGTTCTGAAGGTTTAAGTCTCAATATGTCTTTTGGGGGGATGCAAGTCAAGCTGAAATTGATATATCTGCAGGAAAAGGAAGAGAGAAAATAAGAAGAAAATGGATTTTTGCTTAGATATTTTTCTGACCTCTGAATGAAAGTATGAATTACAGACCTTTTATTGTAAGGTTTTAAAGATGTTAATTTTAAAAAGGTCACGGGCAGCTGCGACCCGGCACACTAATTGCAGGTGGCTGTGACCCGGCGCACTAAGCGCGGCCCAGAGGAGTTACCCCACATCTGAGGTCGGGGCAGCTGCCAAGAGTGCCAGGCTGTGACGGCACAGGAACAGCTGAGAGGAGCTACCCAAGTCCGAGGTCAGGACACCGGCCGGGAGGAGCTAACCCGCGTCCAAGGTCAGTGGCGCCCGGGAAGAGACACCCCACGTCCGAGGCCAGGGGCAGCCAGAAGAAGCCACCCCATGTCCAAGGTCAGGGAGGTAAACCTGAGGAGCCACCCTGCACCCAAGGCCAGGGGTGGCGGCCGGGAGGAGCCACACGAGGAGAAGTCGCTGCACTGGCATAGGAGGGCCTAGAGGAGCTATCCCACATTGAAGGTCAGGAAGGGCAGCAGTAAGGAGATACCCCTCATCCAAGGTAAAAAGCAGCAGCTGTGCTTTGCTGGAGCAGCCGTGAAGAGATACCCCATGCCCAATGTAAGAGAAACCCAAGTAAGATGGTAGGTGTTGCAAGAGGGCATCAGAGGGCAGACACACTGAAACCATTCTCACAGAAAATTAGTCAATCTAATCACACTAGGACCACAACATTGAATAACTCAATGAAACCAAGACATGTCCACAGGGCAACCCAAGAAGGGTGAGTCATGGTGGAGAGATCTGACTGAATGTGGTCCACTGGAGAAGGGAATGGCAAAAGCCATTATTCTTGCCTTCAGAACCCCATGAACAATATGAAAAGGCAAAATGATAGGATACAGGTCAGTAGGTGCCCAATATACTACTGGAGATCAGTGGAGAAATAACTCCAGAAAGAATGAAGGGATGGAGCCAAAGCAAAAACAATATTCAGCTGTGGAGGTGACTGGTGATAGAAGCAAGGTCTGATGCTGTAAAGAGCAATATTGCATAGGAACCTAGAATGTCAGGTCCAGAAATCAAGGGAATTAGGAAGTGGTCAAACAAGAGATGACAAGAGTGAATGTCAACATTCTAGGAATCAGCGAACTAAAATGGACTGGAATGGGTGAATTTAACTCAGATGACCATTATATCTATTACTGTGGGCAGGAATCCCTCAGAAGAAATGGAGTAGCCATCATGGTCAACAAAAGAGTCCGAAATGCAGTACTTGGATGCAATCTCAAAAATGACAGAATGATCTCTGTTCATTTCCAAGGCAAACCATTCAGTATCATGGTAATCCAAGTCTATGCCCCAACCAGTAACGCTGAAGAAGCTGAAGTTCAACGGTTTTATGAAGACCTACAAAACCTTGTAGAACTAACACCCNGAGTCTGAAATGCAGTATTTGGATGCAGTCTCAACGACAGAATGATCTCTGTTTGTCTCCAAGGCAAACCATTCAATATCACAGTTATCCAAGTCTATGCCCCAACCAGTAATGCTGAAGGAGCTGAAGTTGAACGGTTTTAGTATTAGTAACATAGAAATAACTGGGGACCCACATGACTAACAGTTTCTGGCAATTGTCTTCCTTCTGATTTTGAAGAAAGGAATTTCTGAAGGAAATTTCTGAAGGAATTTTCCTTCCGTCCTTGCTATTTCTCCTCCAGCAAGTCACTTTCTTTAGCTGTCGTTCAGTTTCTTTATCTCTAAAATAAGAATAATGAAGCTTAACTCCTAAAATGGTTAAATAATAACAGACTACTTTTTCTAGAACACTTGTGAATCCACCTCTCAGGTCACAATGTTAAATGCCCTGCAGGCCAAGTGAGTTATATGGATATTTGGAGTGGGGTTGGAGGCAGCAGGGACAATAAGGAAGAGCAGGGATTATGGAAACAGGAGAGAACACTCCCCTCCTGAAAAGAGAGCAGCTCTCCTTAGCTTAGCTCAAAGCTTTCAGAGCGTGGTCCTCAGGTGGCTTTACCCCTCCCTCACGCGAAGGCCTTCTCGGCTGCTTCAGGGGCGAGGCTCCTTCCAGGCTGGCTGGTCTGGTTGTAAACGAGCCTGAAGCGGGACTAGACAGTGGTCGTCAGGGCAGCCGGGGGATGGCCGTGGGGCAGGTGAGGGACCTTGCGTGCTGTTCTCCGCCATCGGCCTCCCTTCGGTTCATCCTGGAGATCTGGCTTCGAGGACTTGGGTCCCTCTGGACTTTACAAGCCTGTGCTTCCCCTCCGGACCTTTATCCCTGCAGGCCTGAGGTTACCTAGTCTCCTGTGCATTCTAGTCCTTTGTAGTCGCCAACGGGGACTTTTGTGAAAAGGAGCCTATGGGCCTGTGAGAGTGACCTGGGCTGATCTTTCCCCAGGCCTTCTGTTTTTAGCTAAGCCCAACACACATTAATTAGCTTATTTTTACGAAACTGATCCATTATTATTGACAGATACTATTTTAGATATTTTACCTCGTTAATATCTATTTATGAAGTAATTGTTGATTCTAGTTTTACAAGTGAGGAAACTCAGGTTTCAGTTAACACTGTAGCCAGAGTTGACTGCTCTAAAGTATTCTTTTTGTTACTGCACTACTTCTTTTTAATCAGACCTCCGTTATTGGTTGACCTGCCCTCTCCTCTTTTGGTAGTACAGGTGTTCAACAGCCCCATTAATGTTTGGGAATATGAATTACCCTATGTTTGAAGTTTGAAATTCTGCCATGTTTAAACGCTCTAAAATGGGTTTACCAAAAATTCAGTTGAAATAACCGTAGAATTCACTTTTCCGTATATAGATAGATCTGGAAGGGAGAACTGACCTTAATAACCTTCAGAATCCCCTGTGATCTCAGATAGTGGTAATTCTTATTCCTGGCTACATATTCCTGAGAACTTAAAAACACACACACACACACACAAATGATTTAATCCCCCAGTTCTGCTTAAGTTGATATCAGTATAGTTTTTTGCATTCCAAGGATGCTTTTAAAGTGCAACTAGGGTTCAGAACCACTGGAGCAGATATCTGAAATTCTTTTAAGATCTTGAGTAATAGGCACCTGTGGTTTTTCATCCAATGTTGGTTTCANCACACACACACACACAAATGATTTAATCCCCCAGTTCTGCTTAAGTTGATATCAGTATAGTTTTTTGCATTCCAAGGATGCTTTTAAAGTGCAACTAGGGTTCAGAACCACTGGAGGAGATATCTGAAATTCTTTTAAGATCTTGAGTAATAGGCACCTGTGGTTTTTCATCCAATGTTGGTTTCATATGACAACAAATGATACATTTTTGCCTTCAACTATATTATCGATCAGTATTGGTGGTTGTTGATTTGTCTTTTAAATATTAATAAAGTTATTTTGAAGATACATAGCAAAAACGAACAAACAAACAAACACAAACAAACAAAGCATGATCCTTCGAGCAGCACTCTCAGCCCCAGAAACTTGGTAGATGCAGACACTCAGGTCCTACCCATGACCTACCAAATCAAACTTCAGAAATTGGAACTCTCAAATCTGTTTGGAACTAATGTCTGAAGGATTCTGATGCTCACTCAAGGTTGAGATCCACTGTTCTTGATAAATTGCAGGACTGTGTTGCCAGATTGCTTATTTTTTCTAACAATGCTAGAAATTTATTTTCTGTAAACTCCCACTATTAAGTCCTGGCAAACTTTTAAAGACTGAAATGTGCTGTGTGGGCTAACAATACTGATATCCTAGCTGGGTATGCAATCTTGATGTAAGTTCTTCTTTTTAATGGGCTGCCCTGGTGGCTCAGACAATTAAGAATCCACCTGCAATGTGGGAGATCTGCTTTCGACCCCTGGGCTGAGAAGATCCCCTGGAGAAGGGAATGGCTACTCACTCCGATGTTCTTGCCTAGAGAATCCCATGGACAGAGGAGCCTGGCAAGCTGTAATCCATGGGCTCAAAGTGAGTTGGACATGACTGAGCACCCCCAGCCAGCACTTCCTTTTAATGCTTAAAATAATCCTTAAATAACCGTATTCATGACAGCACTTTTAAGGAGGAAGACTCTGTAGGTCCAAAAATTGTTATATCACATGGTAAGAAAGAGGCCAAGCATGACATGGATATGAATGCCCCTCTCAAAGGGCATTACATCACAGAAATCTAAACATCTTGTGTCTACCTGGGTGCAGTCTATCCATTTCAGTCTATCTATCCAGTTAGATAGCATGGAATCTAAAATTCTTAAATTTCAGAGGGAAGAACCAAGAAATAGAAGCAGAGATAATATCTGGAGTCCCATAATCTTAGATCTTTATCCAGAATATAGTGCCTGTGGTGTTTCCTCCATCTTACTTCTCTGAAGACGATCTCATCAGGTTTCTAATTAGAGACCTCAGTGACTCACAAGCTGGAGGAGGGACGAGAAGGAGGCTGAGCCCATCAGGGGGCTTCTGGTCTTGGGGCTTCTAACCTGGATCAGAGTGAGGAGGACCAGGAAAGGAGGAGATTGGGAGAGAAAGACAGATGACAGAGCAGGGGGCAGAAAAGAGATGTCTCTGTTGTCAGGGGGAGTCTCTGCTGCTCCCTGGTCTCAGGTGGATAGACTAAGGGGCAGGGGGCAGGGTCAGAAGGCCTCCTGAACTAGAATCCTCATTGTACCCTCTGTTGTTCGTGTGTCCTAAGCAAATGGCTTCACCTCTATGAGGCTTGGCTTTCCCCTTGACACAGTGGGATGAGAATCTCAGATGCTGTAGGATGGACATGAGGCTAAATGAAATCATGCATGTGGAATGTTTGAGGAGAGAGTAGACCCTCCTCTCACAGGGGCTTGTTGGTGAGTCACGGGCTCCNGGACGACAGAGGATGAGATGGCTGGATGGCATCACGGACTTGATGGACGTGAGTCTGAGTGAACTCTGGGAGATGATGATGGACAGGGAGGCCTGGCGTGCTGTGATTCACGGGGTCGCAAAGAGTCGGCCACGACTGAGCGACTGAATTGAATTGATTGATGTTAAGTACTTAGGATAACACATAACACATAGAAAAGCTAGGTTTTGTCTGCTATAATTACTCCTTATTATTGTTATTATTAACACTGCAAAGGACTTTAGCTTCTCAGAGAGAAGGAATATATGCCTGTTGCCTCCATTGCGTCCATGTCAACCACATGATGTGTGCAGCGTGGATCTCATCTGATATCTGAGGTCACAGGACTCTGGGAGATTTAAATCCTCAGGAACAAAGTTAGGAAAGCACAGAACTGGTACCCAAGCTGAGGTCCTGTGGCCCCATTGACACTGAGAGAGAGCAGGAGGAAGGAGGAGGTTGCAGCTGATCTTCAAAGGTCCCCTGAAGTCCACTCTGGCAAACAGCTCTCCTATTTGTGAAATCAGGTGAGGGATGGCATGTGGTCAGGCTGTGGACACCACCTGTGTTCAGCTCCCTGCTTCCCCTCTGCCACCTCCTCTTTACCCCTTTTCTGAAGCATAAACCGGGTTACAGCCCAGAACAATGTCACCTTTTCTAGCTAAGTTCCTACCTGGACCAGTGCCTGGTAAATAGCACACATCCATCCAGTGGAGGGGGTGTGACAATGGTTGCAGGAAGGTGTCCTGTGTCACACTTGTCATCTGAGGTGGGTGGGTGAGTGGGGGGTCAGGACATTGAGGTCCAGGTGAGATGACACCTGCATGTGGCTGAAAAGGTGGATGTGCACTAACACACTGCTGGTCACTTATCTGTCCATTGATCGGCTCTCATCCACTCACTGACCATCCATCATATGCCAGGCACGGCTCTAGGTGTTCAGATGGACAAATTCCACCTGTCAGATCACTATCTATGTTTACATGAGACCCACAGGCATTGGCAGGCTGTTTTTCAACATTTGGCCCCTGCAGAGAGAAGCAGGAGACATGGTTAGGTAGGGAGATCACACAATAAACAGGACTGACCCAGCTCCTCCCCTTGCCCACTCCCCTCCTCGTGGCCCAATCCTATCCCTCAGCCAAGATATTAAAAGCTCAGTGCATCCCCAGCATCCTCAGGAGCCCTCCTGCAAGGCCACCAAGATGAACCAGCTCTGCCTCTCTGCAGCCCTTTTCTTCCTCCTGGCTATCCTGGTGGACAGCACCCCAGGCACCCAGGTAGGTCCAGCCTCACCTCTAGTCTACACACTGGAGGGAAATGGGGGGAGTCCACAGAAGGGGCTGGGGAGTAGGGGTAGGGGGGTGCTGCCAGCACCCTCTGGATTTCTCCCTGGAAATTGGCTAGTTTTAACTGCAGGAACATTTCACCACTCTCAACATGGAAAAAAAAAAAGAAAGAAAATTAGAATNGTGTATAAGCGACAGGGGTAGGGGGGTGCTGCCAGCACCCTCTGGATTTCTCCCTGGAAATTGGCTAGTTTTAACTGCAGGAACATTTCACCACTCTCAACATGGAAAAAAAAAAAGAAAGAAAATTAGAATTAAAAAAAAAAAAATTCCACCTAAAGTATCGAGTCAGGGACCACATCCTTGAGCCTCTATTTCTGGTCAGTGTCTCTGATCCTTACTGTAGTGTAATAAAAACATCCATATTTCATCCTTGGCCGTATTAATGACCCAGGCCTCCTGAACTTCTGGGAATTCACTGTCTTTCATGGGTCATGAAAGTCCATCCAAGATATCATCAGAACTGCCTGTGTCTCCAGAAGAAGACAAACAGGCACTTAAAGGTTAAAATTTTCAATACCATCCATGTCAGCAACTCTGGGGAGAGGGGAGGGAATAGAGATTGAGCTCAATCACCAATGACCACTGATTCAATCAGTATGCCTTTGTATTGAAACCTAAATAAAAATCCATGAACATTGGTGTTTAGAGAGCTTTCAGGGTGATGAACACAAGGAGGTGACGTGAGGGTGCTGGGCTCACTGGGGTATGGAGGCTCCACACACCTCCACTCCGCCTTTGCCCTACCCGTCTCCTCCACTTCACTGTCCCCAAGCTTTACCTTTTATAATCACATGGGTACAGTAAGCAAGATGTTTCCTGAGTTTAGTTGCTGGGTCTATAGAGTTATTGAACATGCAGGTGGAGTCATGGATATTGGAGATCACATGGCTTGCATCTGAACTGAGGATAGTCTTGAGCCCTCAACCTACAGAATCTGCGCTAAGCCCACCGATACACTACCAGAAATAAACTGACTGGCTGTTTGATAATTGGTTAGTGTTGGTAGAGACAGCACGTATTTGGCATCAGGGTAAACTCAGACTCATTCTCACCTGTGATATCAGGGGTTAGATGAGGCTTAAGGACAGGGGAGTAATGAAAATAGGACACTGGATCCAGAAACTCTATAGGTAAACTGTATTTTCAGAATTTCTGGCAGAATCAGGTACTGTATCAAATGGGTTGTGACTAGACAGTACCTAGTCCTGACCCCACTACCCACGTGGTTGTGTCCTGGGGCAAATCATCTGCAGCTTCCTCATCTGAACATGGGGGTACATGTTCCATGGGTTCTTTGAAAAGATTACCTGTCATTAATATAAAGAGTTTAATCACATTTCATGGCCAATTTTTTCCATTTTCTAGTAAGATGTGTTCATTAAAAAAAAATGTCTAGGTACCTTCCTTGGGCAAGAAAAAATATTTAGGTGTCATATATTGATATTCCTCCATTGTTAAACCAGAAAGACCTGGGATCAAACGAATAGAGTAACTGCAGGGTAAGCAAGAAACACAGCCCTTGTGTGGCTGGCTTGTGGGACCAAGGCTGACTCGCATAGTTTCCAGGTCCCCTCTTGACTTTTATTATGTATATTTGATCTTTGTCTTGGTTCATGGCCCAGGCCTCCTAAACTTCTTGGAATTTATCTTCTTTCATAGGTCATGACAGCACTCAAGAAAGGCAGCCAGGAAGCTTTCAGGTTCCGACTGAAACCTCAAACACTCACTTAGATGCTTGAACTTTCACCACTTTCTTGCCAGTACCTCTTGGGATAGTGGAGGGCTCTGAGATTGAGATCAATCGGCCATGGCCGATAATTCAGTCGGTAAGGCTATTTATCGAAAACCTCCATAAAAATCTTAAACATTTGGATTCAGAGAGGTTTTGGGGTTAATAATCATATAGTGATCACATGGATCACGTTAATTTATTATCATCTCAGTAGATTGAATATTAGAGATGATTGTGTAAATGTGTCCGATCATCAAGTAGATATTTTACTAAAAAGAATTCGATCATATCCATTCTATTAAAGACTGTGTATTTGTTGAGAAAATGAGAATGAGAATTAAGTCCCTACAAAGCATTGTTCTTGGGGTGGGGAAACAGCTGTGAAAAATATATGGCAAAATAACTTGCCTTCTAGGAGGGAGACAAGCAATAGCAGAGGGGAGAAATCCTATGGTAGGTCATAAGTTTCTTGAAGGTAGAGAGGGACGTGGAGAAAGGATGTTGTGCTTTTTCTCTCCAGGGTCAGGGAAACCTTCTGTGATAGGAGGCTTTGAGCAGAGGCTGCAGAAGTAATGTGCCTGGTGTGTGTTGGAACAGCAGCCAGGACCAGGGTGGATGGAGCTGGGTGGGTGGAGGGGAGGGGAGTTGAAGGGGAGGGGAGTGAAAGGCNCTAGTTATTTTCTTCTTATTCAATCCCATTTTAGGGAAGCTGAGAGAGAAGTATCATGACAGATTACTTCGCATTATCCTGTTCCTCCAACATTAGTCACATAGGGAGTCTTAACAGTTGGTGTCCTTTTTATTACATCATTAATCATAACCTGAGTTAAAGGAATGAGGAAAAATTTAGTATCATTATATGACCAATACAAAGTTGCTTGCATTCTTAACATTCAGCAACCTCAGAAGTAGAATTCCATTTAAAAATTATGGCTGGAGTATGACAATTCTCTTTTACAGGAAATGTGTTAAACACTTCTGCCTTTATTCAAATTGGCACATTGAGAGCTTGTGTAATTAGCTACATTTCTTCAAAAACATCAGCTACCTGTTTCCTAAGTAAAACTGAACATACTTTTCCATGCACAGTGTCTGATGCAAAAGAAAGAGGTCACTAATATCAATAACTGTTCTACAAGGGGTCAACAATGTCATATTAAAGTGGCTCCAGATTCTCTCCACTGAAACTGTAATTCTTTTTCATTATTCGCAGGAAGGAATTCTTCAAATCAAAGCATAGCCTTGCAACCCCTTTTGGCTGTATATTCCTCTCTTCTACCTATTCATTCAATAACCAGGTTTAACCCAGTTGCTTTGGGAGTCTTAGGTTAGTCCTTAGTTACTTTCAGTTTTGGTTAATGTCCCCATTGCCTAGATATTCCTTTTTGATCCACTAATTTTCCATTGACCTTTGACCTATCACTTATGTGATTTTTCTCTTATAGGTGATCACCTTGCCTAAGTGACGTCTCATCAGCTATAGCTTAAAAGCCATTTTGTAAACGAAGGTTTTCATCACCATTTTCCTTATAGCCCCACTGGAAAAACAAACAAACAAAACTGAATAAATAAATAATTGTTGCTGAAACTACAGTGACAATATTTGGCGTAATTATCTTGTTCACAAAATTATCTGTGTAAGTCTTAAAGAAAAAAAAAGAGTAGAAAAATAGAAAAAAAAAGCACTTATAAATATATCCAAAATTTTTCAGGAAACTCTCAGTTTTGGTAAACAGATAAAACAAGCAGAAACCATCAGTATTTTCATGTTTAAACAATGCAGACAACCTTGCACTGGCTGTTTACAAGGGATTTAAAACTTTAAATACTCTCAACAACTAAGAAAATTATAGAAAAATATACACTCATAAATGCTAAAGTATATAAACATGGAATCCTATATAATATTTAAATAAGTTAGAGGAAGATAAGAGAACAACAGAAAACCAGCTATAAAGTGGCAGACTTAAGTTCTAACAAAATAATAATCACCTTAAATGTAAATAGTCACAATATGCCAATGAAAGGCAAAGACTGGCAGGGTGAATTTTAAAAATTGGTGCATCAATGTCCTTCTAATAAGAAACTCATTTCAAATTCAGAAATGTAAATTGATTTAATGAATTTCTAATTAAATTTAATCAAAAACTTTGTTTTCTATATAGAAATTGACTGCTGCTGCTGCTAAGTCACTTCAGTCGTGTCCGACCTTGTGCGACTTCGTAGACGGCAGCCCACCAGGCTTCCCCATCCCTGGGATTCTCCAGGCATTAAATTGATTTAATGAATTTCTAATTAAATTTAATCAAAAACTTTGTTTTCTATATAGAAATTGACTGCTGCTGCTGCTAAGTCACTTCAGTCGTGTCCGACCTTGTGCGACTTCGTAGACGGCAGCCCACCAGGCTTCCCCATCCCTGGGATTCTCCAGGCAAGAACACTGGAGTGGGTTGCCATTTATCTTATTTTAAAATTTAGTTCCATTCACTCAGTCAGTCGTGTCCGACTCTTTACAGCCCCCTGAATTGCAGCACACCAGGCCTCCCTGTCCATCACCAATTCCCAGAGTTGACTCAGACTCACGTCCATCGAGTGCGTGATGCCATCCAGCCATCTCATCCTCTGTCGTCCCCTTCTCCTCCTGCCCCCAGTCCTTCCCAGAATCAGAGTCTTTTCCAATGAGTCAACTCTGCATGAGGTGGCCAAAGTACTGGAGTTTCAGCTTTAGTATCATTTCTTCCAAAGCAGTTTCACTCTTAAGCATCTATACCACATAAATGTAAATTATGTTCACACAAAAACTTGTACACTCATTTTAATAGTAGATTTATACTTAATAGTCTCAAACTGGAAACCACCCAGATATCCTTAGAATGCTGAATGGTTAAGCAACCTGAAATAATTACTTCATAAAATGGAATAAAAAGGAACAAAACAATGATAATATACAAGAACTTGGATGAATCTGAGGAAATTGTGATGAGTAAACAAAGAAATCAATGTCCAAAAGTTACATGTTGTATGATTCTAGTTATTTGGCATACTTGAAATCACAAAGAGAAACATAGAACAGATTAGTGGCTGCCAGGGGTTAGCAATAGGATGGGGTAGGGGAATAAGAAAGTGGGTAGAGTTATAAAAGTTAACAGTAGCATCTGTGTGGTGACTATTTTATATTGACTGTGATGGTAGATACATGAAGTACACATGTGTTGAAATAGCATGTTCATACACACACACACACACGAATGCTAGTAAAACTTGGAGATCTGAGTAATGGATTGTATCAATGCCAATAGCCTGGTCATTACACTTAATGTTACACTAAAGTTTTACAAAGCAGCTTCTCGGTAGAAACTGGGTAAAAAGTATACAGGATTTTTTGTATCATTTCTAACAACTGCATGTAAGTCTAAAAACAATCTCAAAATTTTTATCAGTTTAAAAATTGTAGTTGTCAAAAATATTTGAGACTTACTGGCATTTTCTCTCATAGAGGACTTTCTATCTTAACTGCTTTGAAGTGTTCTCAGATATCTAGTGCAAAGAGTCAAATAAAAGAAAAAAAGATGGAAAGTCCTTTAGAGACTAGATTCCAAAAACTTCTACTAATGGTTCTCATGAACAGGAGGCAAGGGAGAGGAAGCAATTTGCATTCTTAACTCATAAACTCAGGAAACATTTGGCAATGTGTGAAGAAAATTTGGTTGCCACAGTTGGAAAAGTGCCACTGGCATCTGCTCATTGTAGAACTGGATACAGACTAGATGGTATGTGCGTACGTATGTGCTAAGTCCCTTCAGTCATGTCCGACTCTCTGCAACCCTGTGGTTCATAGCCGTACAGGCTCCTCTGTTCATGGGATTCTCCAGGCAATACTGGAATATTTAAATGTTAAAACCCACTCCAGAATATTGGAGTGGGTTGCCACACTCTCCTCCAAGTGATCTTACCAACCCAAGGTAAAAACCTGTGTCTCTTTTGTAAATCTCCTTCATTGGCAGGAGAGTTCTTTACCAATAGCATCACCTGGAAAGCCCTCTAGATGGTATCAGTTCAGTTCAGTTCAGTCACTCAGTCATGTCCGACTCTTTGCTACCCTTAAAAACCTGTGTCTCTTTTGTAAATCTCCTTCATTGGTAGGAGAGTTCTTTACCAATAGCATCACCTGGAAAGCCCTCTAGATGGTATCAGTTCAATTCAGTTCAGTCACTCAGTCATGTCCAACTCTTTGCTACCCCGTGAATCGCAGCACGCCAGGCCTCCCTGTCCATCACTAACTCCTGGAGTTCACTCAGACTCACTTCCATCGAGTCAGTGATGCCATCCAACCATCTCATCCTCTGTCGTCCCCTTCTCCTCCTGCCACAAATCCCTCCCAAAATCAGTCTTTTTCAGTGAGTCAACTCTTTGCATGATATGGCCAAAGTTCTGGAGTTTCAGCTTTAGCATCATTGCTTCCAAAGAAATCCCAGGGTTGATCTCCTTTAAAATGGACTGGTTGGATCTCCTTGCAGTCCAAAGGACTCTCAAGAGTCTTCTCCAACACCACAGTTCAAAAGCATCGATTCTTTGGCACTCAGCCTTCTTCACAGTCCAACTCTCACATCCATACAGGACTACTGGAAAAACCATAGCCTGATTAGATGGACCTTTGTTGGCAAAGTAATGTCTCTGCTTTTGAATATGCTATCTAGGTTGGTCATAACTTTTCTTCCAAGGAGTATGAACCATCCCCTTAGCACTGCTTTTACTGAATCCCATAGGTTTTGTTTATTTTGTGTTTTCATTTTCATTCATTTCTATGCATATTTTCTTTTTTTATTTCTTCTGTGATTTGTTGGTTATTCAGAAGCGTGTTGTTTAGCCTCCATATGTTTACATTTTAATAGCTTTTCCCCTGTAGTTGGCATCAAATATTACTGCATTGTGATCAGAAAAGATGTTTGAAATGATTTCAATTTTTTTGAATTTACCAAGGCTAGATCTATGGCACAGGATATAATTTATCCAGGAGAATATTCCATGTCCACTTGAGAAAAAGGTGAAATTCACTGTTTTGGGGTGAAATGTCCTATAGATATCAATTAGGTCTAAATGATGCATTGCATCATTTAAAGTTTGTGTTTCTTTGGTAATTTTCTGTTTAGTTGATCTATCCATAGGTGTGAGTGGGATATTAAAGTCTCCCACTATTATTGTGTATTATTGTGTTACTGTTAATTTCCCTTTTCATACTTGTTAGCATTTGCATTACATATTGCAGTGCTCCTATGTTGGGTGCATATATATCTTACTTGTTATATCTTCTTCTTGGATTGATCCATTGATAATTATGTAGTATTCTTGTCTCTTTTCATAGCCTTCATGTTAAAGTGTATTTTATCTGATATGAATATTGTAACTCCTGCTAAAACCCCAAAAGGATGTTCTTTTCATTGTAGGGGACTGGAATGAAAAAGTAGGAAGTCAAGAAACACCAGGAGTAACAGGCAAATTTGGCCTTGGAGTGCAGAATGAAGCAGGGCAAAGAGTAATAGAGTTTTGCCAAGAAAATGCACTAGTCATAGCAAACGCCCTCTTCCAACAACACAAGAGAAGACTACACATAGACATCACCAGATGGTCAACACCGAAAGCAGATTGATTATATTCTTTGCAGCCAAAGATGGAGAAGCTCTATAANTCTCTTTCTGTTCTTGTAGAGTTGTGGTTTTTCTGGTTCATTTGTGTATTTATTTGGGTGTGTTGGGTCTTAGTCGTGGCCTGCTGGCTTAGATGCCCTGCAGCATATGAGACCTTGGTTCCCTGATGAGGGATTGAACCTGGGACTCCTGCATTGGAGGGTGGATTTTTAACCACTGGGCCACCAGGGAAGTTCTGTAGAAGTTTTTGAGGCTGCTTCATGAGGAGATACACGTTTGTACATGATTACTGTAGCATGTCATGCCTAGCAACATTCATCATGATGTCCCAGAAAGGAGGTTTACAAATGGACTTTTCTATATGACCATCCTCCACAACCTTAAATTGTCTATTGCAAAACATGCAAACAAACAAACCGAAACCAAACCTGGTGGCTCCCTTGTTGACCTTGTACACTGAGCTGTGATGGCCATCCTCATAACTGACCCAATGCCCCTCCCATTTCAGCAACTTCTAGACCTGTTTTCTGTCTGGAGGAAAAATTCGCAAGTCCTTGCAGGGGCTGAAAGACCAGGTGCTTCATCAAGGGTGATACGAGAAGTTCAAATGCAATGATGGGGATGGACATCTTTAGCGCTCAGTACATGGAGGATGTACAGAGAGCTTAAAGGTCAACAACTCCTTCACAGAAGAAGGATACATAAAGACCTGTGCTCACACGAAGGGTCCTGGTGGTAAGACAGGTGGCAGGTCAGGGTGGGAGGGGAAGGCTGGGGAAAGAGGTGGGGCTCAGGAGACCACACACCATTCCCGCCTGCACAGTGTCTTTCCTCCTTGTGGCCTCCCAGGAGAAGAGGCTGCACTGTCCTGTGAAACTTGTAACTCTGAGCATGTCCTTCAGGGGTCAGCTTGGCAGAAGATCAACCCTGGATGCCTCTTTATGATCGTCTGAGCCTGATCATATGCTCCCCTTTCTCAGATGGCAACACTGATTCAGCCACCCTCCAGGGCAGGTCTGCAGTTCTCCTGGCACCCCTACCCCCACCCGAAGTTTGAAAAACTCATTTCCTTCTCATTGGCCATCCGGGTCGTGGGGACTATGGTTCCACATTTTTCGGAAAATCTTGGATCTGTCAAGATGACCGGTATCCACGTCTGGAGCTGGAACTCAGCAAGTTACTTTATTTTTGCAGAGGACATGAGAAGAGTGGTCCCTGAAACTGAAGTCCAAGGAGGATCCCTGCAGGACTGGGCTGTGGCTGCTTCTGAAACAGTTCAGTCTCCTCTCAGTTCTTCTCTCCCCCACTCTCCTCAGCAGAACCTGTCTATTTCCTTTCATCCATGGGTCTACATGTCTTAATTCTGTCCCATCCAGCTGTCTCTCAGCACCATGAGAGCCAGCCCTCCCTTTATCCCGAGTGCTTAGTGCAGTTCTTAGCACCAAGGAGACAGTTCATAATTCTTTGAGTAAGGAAGGAATGCTGGATGGAGCACATTCCTCATGCCCACAGTAACTACAGAGCCTGCCGTCTGATGACAGGACTTTTGTTTTCACCTGAATCCTCGCAGCATCCTCACCATCATCCCCCTCCCCACCATCCCTGCTCTTCTTGTGGGCAGTCATGGTGGAATTTCCAGCCTCCAGTTCTCAGCATCAGTCACCGGAGAAGGGTTTGGGATAAAGAAGCTCCTTAACTGCACAATGATGTTACAGTTTTCTTTTCTGTAGCTTCAAACACTGTGGCTTATATTTCAATAAATGCATATTCAAAATTAAACTGACTGGAGTGGAGTCTGTTGTTTGCAACTACAAACCTTAACCAGTAGGGTCCATAGGAACGGTGGTCCTTGCTGCTCTGCTTAGCAGTGGCCACCTCCCTTTTCCCCATCCACAGAGTGTGTCTTACCAGGTATAGGAAGCAAACCCACTATAGCATCATCTACTTTTTCAAAAGCTACACAGAAACCTGGGACACAGATACCTCAATATGTAGGCCTTTATTTCTTACTTCTTTATTTTATTTTATTTTATTTTACTTTACAGTACTCTACTGGTTTTGGCATACATTGACATGAATCCACCACGGGTGTTCACGAACTCCCAAACATGAACCCCCCTCCCTCTTCCCACCCCCCATCATCCCTCTGGATCATCCCCATACACTAGCCCCAAGCATCCTTATTCCTTACTTCTAAGCTCAGTCAAATTTAGGGGCAGGTTGTTCTCCTGGACTCTCAGAAGGAGAATGGATATTAGACTCAATTGTCCACTTTTCTAAGGAATCTGATTCCCTGAGGTCACATGTGGGGGAGGGGGGGCTTCTTACTTCAGTTAAAGAAAGGGCAACTACCTTTTTGCATCCCAGGCTCTGTGTTAGCATTTTGCCTGTATTATTCTGTGTATCTTCCTAAGAATCCTTCAAGGGAGGAAATGGAGACACGGAGATGGCTCTCAGCTGCTGTATTCATTTGCTCACACTGCAGGCCCCCATTCTCCCAAGTAGAGGGACTTTGATGATGTTTTCTTGCTCCTGCCTTGGGAGGATGTATGTTGGAGACACTTTTGGAGAACAGAGAGCCATCAGTTTTACTACAGATGAGGAAAGTGAGGCATGGGCTCCACAGAAAGGACGGTAGTGAAATAAACAAAAACACAGATGGTGCCGGTGCTGGTGCTGTTACTCACTGCTTCCCGTAGACTTGGGCAAATTTCTCAACATCTCGGAGCTTCCCGTTCTTCACTATAAAATAAGCGTAATGGTTGTTAGTGTTTTTAGCCAGAGACCAACTAGAAACCATCTGGCTTCTAGCTGAAGTCTGCTCTGCTCAACTCAGGCACATCTGACTCTTTGTAACCCCATGGACTGTAGCCCACCAGGCTCCTCTGCCCATGGGATTTTTCAGGCAAGAACACTACANAAATAAGCGTAATGGTTGTTAGGGTTTTTAGCCAGAGACCAACTAGAAACCATCTGGCTTCTAGCTGAAGTCTGCTCTGCTCAACTCAGGCACATCTGACTCTTTGTAACCCCATGGACTGTAGCCCACCAGGCTCCTCTGCCCATGGGATTTTTCAGGCAAGAACACTACACCCCGTGGCCATTTCCTTCCCAGAAGTAGCAGTCACTCAAGATAGGGGGATGTCTGGTCATTTTGGTTGTTCCTGTAATTTAACTTGTTTTGTCTGTGTTCAAACATGGTTACCGAATGTCTTATTTTTGCCCTGATATTTCATGGACATAGAATGACCTTGCCTGATATTGAGGTTCTGTTTAAATGTTAATATTGAGCAGAAGAATATTAGGCCCACCGTGGTGCCAGGGCAGGTCTTGGAACTCAGAGGTTGCTTTTTGCTTTGTCTATCAATCTCATCATGTTGTGATCAGAAGAAAAAGTTATTTTAAAAGTGATTTGCACAGGTATTGCCAGAGTAACTTTGGCCAATGTCAGATCTGATAGCAGTAACATTAATACTGTGAATAGATAACGAAGTTAATTCTTACTAAAATTATTAATTTGCAACAGTGTAATAGGATAATGCCTTGGTGTTAATGAAAGGAGACTGGCTCAAGTAACTCACTATGCTGCTGTATGCTCTTGGGCACGTCATTTCATCTCCCTGAGACAGTGGTGTGTTGGGGAACTGGGTGCTATTTTCAGAGACCCCACATGTTTGGAGGCAGGGAAACAACCTAGGCTCACTCTTCTTTATTCTCTGTGTCTCTGTTGGGGTTTGGAGAGGGGTCTATTGTATTAGGGACAGTGCGCTCAGGACCCCTTACCACTTCTCTGCATTTTCAGAATCCCTGGCATATTCAGGTAGTTTATACAATGGGTTGTGACAGGAGAGTGTCTTGTCCTGACCCAATCCTGCCACTCACATGCTGTGTGTCCTCGGGCAAGTCATCTGCAGTTTCCTCACCTGAATAGGGGGACCAGGCTACATGAGCTTTTCGAAAGAGTTATCAGCCATGAGTACGAAGAGTTACACAGTCATGGTCAATGATGACCATTTTCCACCAAAGTGTTTTAGTCCAGAAGACTTGTCTACCTACGTTTCCTCACTACCTACCCAAATAGAAATTTGTGTGTGAAATAATAATCATTTCTCTGTTATGAAATCAATCAGAAAGCTGAGTGACAGCTGAGCTTCTTTGCTCCAGAGGCAACTGCAGGCAAAGTAGGAAATGAAGGACTTCTGTGATTTGCTCATGGGGCCAAGACAGCTTTTTCCAGGCTGGCACTATATTAGTCAAAACTCAAGGCTCATATTCTTTCCTCCCAGTTGGACTATTATTGTTTATCTTCCTATCATGATATAGGATGTTAGAAGAGACTCATAATTATATAAATAAGCTTCATCATCAAACAGACTAACAGGAGTTTTATTATATCCAGTCTCTTCAAAGTTTATGAACTTGGCATGAGGATGAAATGGGAAATTCATCCCCTTGACAAATATTCATCAAATCCTTATGTTTTTTCCCCCATAAAACTTATATTTCTTGGTGTAGGAAAGCAGCAGAAAAGAAAATTAGTAAGATATATGCTTTCTAAGAGGGTGATAGACAGTTAAGGCCAGAAAAATCCCATGCCAGATGGTGATGAGCGTTTTGTAGAAAGAGAGTGATGGGGATACAGGGGGCTGTAGAAGTTAAAGAAACACTCTGGAATAAGGAGACCTTGAGCAGAGGCTGACAAAAACGAGTCTGGTGTGTTTGCACAGCAGCCAGGACCAGGGTGGCTGGGGCTGAGTCGGGGAGGGGAGGTGAGTGGAAGGGGATGAGGCAGACAGGCCACAGGGGCAGGTCGTGAGGAACCCTGTAGGACTTCCTAAGAATCAGAATTTGACTCTGAGAGAGCTGGGAAATCGTGAAGGATTGGTCATGGGAATAATGGGATGAAAGTGTTACTCACTCAGTCGTGTCTGACTCTCTGCGACCCCATGGACTGTAGCCCGCCAGGTTCCTGTCCATGGAATTCTCCAGGCAAGAATACTGGAGTGGATTGCCATTCCCTTCTCCAGGAGAGCTTCCCAATCCAGGGATTGGACCTGGGCCTCCCTAATTGAAGGCAGATTCTTTACCCTCTGAGCCATTAGGGAAGCCCAACAATGGGATAGGACTTCAGTTTTAGCAGGGTCCCTGTGGCTGCAGTGTGGAGAGTGACCTCTAGGGAGCAAAAGGCAGAGACAGAGGACCCTGGGCAGGCTGCTGCATGGTCTAGGTGAGTCAAGATGGAGTGTGTAACTGTGTTGGTCCCGGGTTCGATCTCAGTTCTCTTGATAGCATGAATGATTGCTCTGTTGAAGTACTGTGCATTACTATGTAATGCATCATCACAAATCATGATGCATTAAATCTTTAGACATTTATGACTGATTCAACCTCTAGCCACTCTCCCCACCCTGAGGTGTGGAGGCAGGGGAAGGGGAAAAGGAGAAAGAAAATTCTGACCCCAGAATTTTTGGAAGATGTTGCTTCCCCAGGCAACAAATCCCCATTCTTGGGTTAGGTTGAGGCTTTACTAGTCACCTTCTTCACATGAGAAAAGACTCTTTGTTGCTGTCATCTCTCTGGAAACTTCAACTGTGTTAGGAGCTTTGTGTCAAGAATGGGATGAAGATGAAATTAGTATTTCTTATAAAAGTTGCAACATCAATATCCCTCAATATTCCTTTATCCCATTGTCCAAGACGGAACCAAAGTAAACACACTGGTTGGTGTGTTTTCTTCCGTGCATTTCTCCATTACTGCATGATGCCTTCACACTTTCATTTCAGGGTCGTTGTGAAGTAGCTCAGTCATGTCCGACTCTTTGTGACCCCATGGACTGTAGCCCACCAGGCTCCTCCATCCATGGAATTTTCTAGGCAAGAGTACTGGAGTGAGTTGCCATTTCCCTCTCCAGGGGATCTTCCCAACCCAGGTCTCCTGCATTGCAGGCAGGTGCTTTACCATCTGAGCCACCAGGAAATCATTTCAGGGTGGAAACTGTCAACCACACACATATGTACAGAAAATAGTATTATAAACCCATGGACTATTGTCTAGCTCCAATAATTATCAACATATAGATAATATTCTTAAACGGTATCCTCCTTTTTTATGTATTTTGATGCCAATCAATAGCATCCTGCCAATTCATCTATAAATATTCAGTAGTAATAGGAATTATTTACAGTATTACCCTGTCATTATCATGCCCAACCATATTAATAATAATGTCCTGGAAAGGAGGGTATCAGACTGCCATTTCACATTTCACATCCCTACCACGCTCTATTGCAAACAAACTGGGGATTTCAGTTGTTCATCTTGCAGACTGAGCTGTCTGACCTCCTATCTGACCCTCCCATGCTTACCTCCTCACAGCCTAACTTCTGCCTTGGCCTCCATACAGGGATTCAAGCAAGGCCAAAATATTCAAACACTTCTACATTGTCAAGCCCAGGTTCTGGAAGACCTTTTTCCATGGCAGCTGCAATGTTAAAAACAGCAGCTGCAAGATCAGGGAGTACTGGGTGAAGACTTGTGATAGTGTTATCAGGTCCTGGGGAAAGACAGAGGGCAGGGCAGGGCAGGGTGGGAGGGGAAAGAGAAAGAGACGGAGCTCAGGAAACCACACACCCCTCACAACACCCCAGTGACTTTCCCTCGATGCCTCCCTGGAGAAGTGGCTGTAGTATCAGTGGACTTAGCATGTCCTCCATAGGCCAGTGTGGCAAAAGTTCACCCCCAGAAGCCCCATCATCATAATCTGATTCTATTCACATGCTCCCATTTTTCAGATGGGAACACTGAGTCAGTTTTCCTCGGCCTGGTTTTTTGTTGGTTACCCTGGTCCTGGGAGGACTGTGGTTGCACATTTCTGGGATGGTCTAGGACCGTCAGGGTGTACAGTGTTCAACTCTGGGACTTCAGAGATGTCAATCAGCAAGTTCCTTCTCTTTTACAGAGAATCCGTGAACTGTGCTCCCCTGAGATGCTGAAGTACGAGGAGGATCCACCCAGGGCTGTGTTCTGGCTGCTTCTGAAAAATTTCAGCCTCTGCCTTTTCCTTTTCAACCCTCCCCTCCTCAGCAGAAATCTTCCTCTTCCCTTCCCTCTATGGGCCTGGTTGCTTTAGTTCTGTCTCATCCAGTTGACTCTAAGCACCATGAGAACAAGTCTTCTCTTTATCCCTAGAATGCTGTGCAGCTCCTGGCACAAAGGATTCAGTCCATGAACATTGGAGGAAGGAAGGAAGGAATGCAGGAGCAAAGTTGCCTGACTGGAGTGTCTAGGATTGAATCCAGGATCTTGTCTTACTCTTCTTCCTCACTGCCCCCTCACCTTCATCCTCTATCCCACCATCACCTCTAGAACCTTCTGGAACCTGAGTGCCTGGATGCTGCCCCTCTTCCTTTAGCCAGAACTGCTGGGATCCATTTCTTCTTCTTGATAAATATGATTTGATACTCATGAAGTCTCACCCAAAATCTTTGACACATCATCTATGTTACTATCAGATAGTATTGCCTGGGTGTTGTTCGTATTTTGGTAACATCCAAGTAACTGGGGACACATGACTAACAGGTTTTGGCATGTGTCTTCCCCCTGGTTTTTAACCTGTAATTCCTCCAGCAAGTCACTTTTCCTTGTGTGCGTATTAGTCTTTCAGTCATGTCCGTCTCTTTGCGATCCCGTGGACTGTAACCCTCCAGACTCCTCTGTCCATGGAATTCTCCAGGCCAGAATATTGGGGTGGATTGCCATTCCCTTCTCCAGGGGATCTTTCCCAAACCAGGGATCGAACCTGGATCTCCTGCATTCCAGGCAGATTCCTTACCGTCTGAACCACCAGGGAAGCCTTAGCTGTAGCTCTGTTTCTTCATCTCTAAAATAGGAACTTTGAAACTTAACTGCTACGATGGTTAAATAATAAGCTACTTTCCCCTGAACACTTACTCTGAGTCCTCTCTACAGGTCATAGAGTTAAATGTCCTCCAGGGAAGGGAGTGAAAGCCACTCAGTAATGTCCGGCTCTTTACAACCCCATGGAATTCTCCAGTACAGTCCATGGAATTCTCCAGGCCAGAATACTGGAGGGGGTCGCCTTTCCCTTCTCTAGGGGATCTTCCCAATCTAGGGATTGAACCCAGGTCTCCCACACTGTGGGTGGTTTCTTTACCAACTGAACTATCAGGGAAGCCCAAAATGGTCTCCAGGCTAGGTGAGTAATGGGGATGGGAGTATTTGGAGTCGGGGTGGAAGCAGGGGGACAAAAAGGAACCACGGGGATTATTGGAGAAAGCTCCCCTCCTGAGAAGAGAGTAGCTCTCCCTCAGTTCATGGCTTTCAGAGCATGGTCCCTTGAGCAGCACCCTCAGCCCCCAAAACCTAGTAGATGTGGACACTGAGGTCCCACTCCTGTCCTCCCAGATCAGATCTCAGAAAGTGGAGCTCTCAGATCTGTATTTGACCAAATGGCTAAGGGATTCTGGTGCTCACTCGAAGCTGCAGTCCACTGCCCTTGATAAATTGCAGGACTGTGTTCTTGCCAGATGGTTTACTTTTTCAAACAATGCTAGAAATTCATTTTCTGTAAAACTCCCACTGTTAAATCCTGGCAAACTTTTCAAAATTGTGAAATGTACTGTGTGGGCTAACCATCATTGATATATCCTAGCCAGATGTGCAATCTTTTGTTTATGCTCTTCCTTTTAATATTTGAAATAATCCTTATAAAACATTATTCATGACCTCAGATTTAAGAAGGAAGACCCTGTAGGTTCAAAAAGTGAGGTGCTATTATATCACATAGTAAGAAAGTGTTTGCTCATGACTTGGATATGAATGTCCCTCTCAGAGGGCACAGCATTTCAAACATCTGAACACCTTCTGTCTGACCCTGGTACATTCCATCCATTTCACCAGGTGGCCTTAGATAGCATGGGATCCAAGAGTCTTCTGCTTCAGAGGGAAAAACTGTGGAATAGAAGCAGAGATAGGATCTGGAGTCCCACGGTCTTGGATCTTTATCCAGAATACAATACCTGTGATGTTCTTGCCTTGTTATTTCTCTGAAGATACATGCAGAGGCTGGGGAGGTTTGTAATTAGAGACCTCGGTCATGCATGAGCTGGAGGGGGGAGGGGAGGGGAGGCTGAGCGTCTAACCTGGGGCGTCTAACCTGGACCAGAGTGGGGAGGACCAGGAAAGGAGGACGTTGGGAGAGAAGATGAGAGAGGAGAGGGCAGATTGAAAGGAGACTGGCTCAAGTAACTCACTATGCTGCTGTATGCTCTTGGGCACGTCATTTCATCTCCCTGAGACAGTGGTGTGTTGGGGAACTGGGTGCTATTTTCAGAGACCCCACATGTTTGGAGGCAGGGAAACAACCTAGGCTCACTCTTCTTTATTCTCTGTGTCTCTGTTGGGGTTTGGAGAGGGGTCTATTGTATTAGGGACAGTGCGCTCAGGACCCCTTACCACTTCTCTGCATTTTCAGAATCCCTGGCATATTCAGGTAGTTTATACAATGGGTTGTGACAGGAGAGTGTCTTGTCCTGACCCAATCCTGCCACTCACATGCTGTGTGTCCTCGGGCAAGTCATCTGCAGTTTCCTCACCTGAATAGGGGGACCAGGCTACATGAGCTTTTCGAAAGAGTTATCAGCCATGAGTACGAAGAGTTACACAGTCATGGTCAATGATGACCATTTTCCACCAAAGTGTTTTAGTCCAGAAGACTTGTCTACCTACGTTTCCTCACTACCTACCCAAATAGAAATTTGTGTGTGAAATAATAATCATTTCTCTGTTATGAAATCAATCAGAAAGCTGAGTGACAGCTGAGCTTCTTTGCTCCAGAGGCAACTGCAGGCAAAGTAGGAAATGAAGGACTTCTGTGATTTGCTCATGGGGCCAAGACAGCTTTTTCCAGGCTGGCACTATATTAGTCAAAACTCAAGGCTCATATTCTTTCCTCCCAGTTGGACTATTATTGTTTATCTTCCTATCATGATATAGGATGTTAGAAGAGACTCATAATTATATAAATAAGCTTCATCATCAAACAGACTAACAGGAGTTTTATTATATCCAGTCTCTTCAAAGTTTATGAACTTGGCATGAGGATGAAATGGGAAATTCATCCCCTTGACAAATATTCATCAAATCCTTATGTTTTTTCCCCCATAAAACTTATATTTCTTGGTGTAGGAAAGCAGCAGAAAAGAAAATTAGTAAGATATATGCTTTCTAAGAGGGTGATAGACAGTTAAGGCCAGAAAAATCCCATGCCAGATGGTGATGAGCGTTTTGTAGAAAGAGAGTGATGGGGATACAGGGGGCTGTAGAAGTTAAAGAAACACTCTGGAATAAGGAGACCTTGAGCAGAGGCTGACAAAAACGAGTCTGGTGTGTTTGCACAGCAGCCAGGACCAGGGTGGCTGGGGCTGAGTCGGGGAGGGGAGGTGAGTGGAAGGGGATGAGGCAGACAGGCCACAGGGGCAGGTCGTGAGGAACCCTGTAGGACTTCCTAAGGATCAGAATTTGACTCTGAGAGAGCTGGGAAATCGTGAAGGATTGGTCATGGGAATAATGGGATGAAAGTGTTACTCACTCAGTCGTGTCTGACTCTCTGCGACCCCATGGACTGTAGCCCGCCAGGTTCCTGTCCATGGAATTCTCCAGGCAAGAATACTGGAGTGGATTGCCATTCCCTTCTCCAGGAGAGCTTCCCAATCCAGGGATTGGACCTGGGCCTCCCTAATTGAAGGCAGATTCTTTACCCTCTGAGCCATTAGGGAAGCCCAACAATGGGATAGGACTTCAGTTTTAGCAGGGTCCCTGTGGCTGCAGTGCGGAGAGTGACCTCTAGGGAGCAAAAGGCAGAGACAGAGGACCCTGGGCAGGCTGCTGCATGGTCTAGGTGAGTCAAGATGGAGTGTGTAACTGTGTTGGTCCCGGGTTCGATCTCAGTTCTCTTGATAGCATGAATGATTGCTCTGTTGAAGTACTGTGCATTACTATGTAATGCATCATCACAAATCATGATGCATTAAATCTTTAGACATTTATGACTGATTCAACCTCTAGCCACTCTCCCCACCCTGAGGTGTGGAGGCAGGGGAAGGGGAAAAGGAGAAAGAAAATTCTGACCCCAGAATTTTTGGAAGATGTTGCTTCCCCAGGCAACAAATCCCCATTCTTGGGTTAGGTTGAGGCTTTACTAGTCACCTTCTTCACATGAGAAAAGACTCTTTGTTGCTGTCATCTCTCTGGAAACTTCAACTGTGTTAGGAGCTTTGTGTCAAGAATGGGATGAAGATGAAATTAGTATTTCTTATAAAAGTTGCAACATCAATATCCCTCAATATTCCTTTATCCCATTGTCCAAGACGGAACCAAAGTAAACACACTGGTTGGTGTGTTTTCTTCCGTGCATTTCTCCATTACTGCATGATGCCTTCACACTTTCATTTCAGGGTCGTTGTGATGTAGCTCAGTCATGTCCGACTCTTTGTGACCCCATGGACTGTAGCCCACCAGGCTCCTCCATCCATGGAATTNCTGGTTGGTGTGTTTTCTTCCGTGCATTTCTCCATTACTGCATGATGCCTTCACACTTTCATTTCAGGGTCGTTGTGATGTAGCTCAGTCATGTCCGACTCTTTGTGACCCCATGGACTGTAGCCCACCAGGCTCCTCCATCCATGGAATTTTCTAGGCAAGAGTACTGGAGTGAGTTGCCATTTCCCTCTCCAGGGGATCTTCCCAACCCAGGTCTCCTGCATTGCAGGCAGGTGCTTTACCATCTGAGCCACCAGGAAATCATTTCAGGGTGGAAACTGTCAACCACACACATATGTACAGAAAATAGTATTATAAACCCATGGACTATTGTCTAGCTCCAATAATTATCAACATATAGATAATATTCTTAAACGGTATCCTCCTTTTTTATGTATTTTGATGCCAATCAATAGCATCCTGCCAATTCATCTATAAATATTCAGTAGTAATAGGAATTATTTACAGTATTACCCTGTCATTATCATGCCCAACCATATTAATAATAATGTCCTGGAAAGGAGGGTATCAGACTGCCATTTCACATTTCACATCCCTACCACGCTCTATTGCAAACAAACTGGGGATTTCAGTTGTTCATCTTGCAGACTGAGCTGTCTGACCTCCTATCTGACCCTCCCATGCTTACCTCCTCACAGCCTAACTTCTGCCTTGGCCTCCATACAGGGATTCAAGCAAGGCCAAAATATTCAAACACTTCTACATTGTCAAGCCCAGGTTCTGGAAGACCTTTTTCCATGGCAGCTGCAATGTTAAAAACAGCAGCTGCAAGATCAGGGAGTACTGGGTGAAGACTTGTGATAGTGTTATCAGGTCCTGGGGAAAGACAGAGGGCAGGGCAGGGCAGGGTGGGAGGGGAAAGAGAAAGAGACGGAGCTCAGGAAACCACACACCCCTCACAACACCCCAGTGACTTTCCCTCGATGCCTCCCTGGAGAAGTGGCTGTAGTATCAGTGGACTTAGCATGTCCTCCATAGGCCAGTGTGGCAAAAGTTCACCCCCAGAAGCCCCATCATCATAATCTGATTCTATTCACATGCTCCCATTTTTCAGATGGGAACACTGAGTCAGTTTTCCTCGGCCTGGTTTTTTGTTGGTTACCCTGGTCCTGGGAGGACTGTGGTTGCACATTTCTGGGATGGTCTAGGACCGTCAGGGTGTACAGTGTTCAACTCTGGGACTTCAGAGATGTCAATCAGCAAGTTCCTTCTCTTTTACAGAGAATCCGTGAACTGTGCTCCCCTGAGATGCTGAAGTACGAGGAGGATCCACCCAGGGCTGTGTTCTGGCTGCTTCTGAAAAATTTCAGCCTCTGCCTTTTCCTTTTCAACCCTCCCCTCCTCAGCAGAAATCTTCCTCTTCCCTTCCCTCTATGGGCCTGGTTGCTTTAGTTCTGTCTCATCCAGTTGACTCTAAGCACCATGAGAACAAGTCTTCTCTTTATCCCTAGAATGCTGTGCAGCTCCTGGCACAAAGGATTCAGTCCATGAACATTGGAGGAAGGAAGGAAGGAATGCAGGAGCAAAGTTGCCTGACTGGAGTGTCTAGGATTGAATCCAGGATCTTGTCTTACTCTTCTTCCTCACTGCCCCCTCACCTTCATCCTCTATCCCACCATCACCTCTAGAACCTTCTGGAACCTGAGTGCCTGGATGCTGCCCCTCTTCCTTTAGCCAGAACTGCTGGGATCCATTTCTTCTTCTTGATAAATATGATTTGATACTCATGAAGTCTCACCCAAAATCTTTGACACATCATCTATGTTACTATCAGATAGTATTGCCTGGGTGTTGTTCGTATTTTGGTAACATCCAAGTAACTGGGGACACATGACTAACAGGTTTTGGCATGTGTCTTCCCCCTGGTTTTTAACCTGTAATTCCTCCAGCAAGTCACTTTTCCTTGTGTGCGTATTAGTCTTTCAGTCATGTCCGTCTCTTTGCGATCCCGTGGACTGTAACCCTCCAGACTCCTCTGTCCATGGAATTCTCCAGGCCAGAATATTGGGGTGGATTGCCATTCCCTTCTCCAGGGGATCTTTCCCAAACCAGGGATCGAACCTGGATCTCCTGCATTCCAGGCAGATTCCTTACCGTCTGAACCACCAGGGAAGCCTTAGCTGTAGCTCTGTTTCTTCATCTCTAAAATAGGAACTTTGAAACTTAACTGCTACGATGGTTAAATAATAAAAAGCTACTTTCCCCTGAACACTTACTCTGAGTCCTCTCTACAGGTCATAGAGTTAAATGTCCTCCAGGGAAGGGAGTGAAAGCCACTCAGTAATGTCCGGCTCTTTACAACCCCATGGAATTCTCCAGTACAGTCCATGGAATTCTCCAGGCCAGAATACTGGAGGGGGTCGCCTTTCCCTTCTCTAGGGGATCTTCCCAATCTAGGGATTGAACCCAGGTCTCCCACACTGTGGGTGGTTTCTTTACCAACTGAACTATCAGGGAAGCCCAAAATGGTCTCCAGGCTAGGTGAGTAATGGGGATGGGAGTATTTGGAGTCGGGGTGGAAGCAGGGGGACAAAAAGGAACCACGGGGATTATTGGAGAAAGCTCCCCTCCTGAGAAGAGAGTAGCTCTCCCTCAGTTCATGGCTTTCAGAGCATGGTCCCTTGAGCAGCACCCTCAGCCCCCAAAACCTAGTAGATGTGGACACTGAGGTCCCACTCCTGTCCTCCCAGATCAGATCTCAGAAAGTGGAGCTCTCAGATCTGTATTTGACCAAATGGCTAAGGGATTCTGGTGCTCACTCGAAGCTGCAGTCCACTGCCCTTGATAAATTGCAGGACTGTGTTCTTGCCAGATGGTTTACTTTTTCAAACAATGCTAGAAATTCATTTTCTGTAAAACTCCCACTGTTAAATCCTGGCAAACTTTTCAAAATTGTGAAATGTACTGTGTGGGCTAACCATCATTGATATATCCTAGCCAGATGTGCAATCTTTTGTTTATGCTCTTCCTTTTAATATTTGAAATAATCCTTATAAAACATTATTCATGACCTCAGATTTAAGAAGGAAGACCCTGTAGGTTCAAAAAGTGAGGTGCTATTATATCACATAGTAAGAAAGTGTTTGCTCATGACTTGGATATGAATGTCCCTCTCAGAGGGCACAGCATTTCAAACATCTGAACACCTTCTGTCTGACCCTGGTACATTCCATCCATTTCACCAGGTGGCCTTAGATAGCATGGGATCCAAGAGTCTTCTGCTTCAGAGGGAAAAACTGTGGAATAGAAGCAGAGATAGGATCTGGAGTCCCACGGTCTTGGATCTTTATCCAGAATACAATACCTGTGATGTTCTTGCCTTGTTATTTCTCTGAAGATACATGCAGAGGCTGGGGAGGTTTGTAATTAGAGACCTCGGTCATGCATGAGCTGGAGGGGGGAGGGGAGGGGAGGCTGAGCGTCTAACCTGGGGCGTCTAACCTGGACCAGAGTGGGGAGGACCAGGAAAGGAGGACGTTGGGAGAGAAGATGAGAGAGGAGAGGGCAGAAAAGAGGAGTCTCTGCTGTTAGGAGAATTCTCTGCAGCTGCCTGGTCTCAGGTGGACAGACAGAGGCACAGGGCCAGCGGGCCTCCTGAACTAGAATCCTACCCCCCTACAGCTTGTGTGTCCTGAGCAAGTGGCTTTCCTTCTCTGACACAATGGGATGAGAATCCCAGATGCTGTAGGACTGACCTGAGGCTAAATGAAATCACGCACGTGGAATGTCTCAGGAGAGAGGGACCCTCCACTCACAGTGGCTTGTTCTCAATGAGTCGTCCACTCCCAATGCCCTTCTGCCCTGGGGCAGCTCGGTATTGAGAGCTCTTGTAATGGCAACCCCACTCCAATACTCTTGCCTGGAAAATACCATGGACGGAGGAGCCTGGTGGGCTGCAGTCCATGGGGTCGCTAAGGGTCAGACTCGACTGAGCTTTTCACTTTCACATATTGGAGAAGGAAATGGCAACCCACTCCAGTGTTCTTGCCTGGAGAATCCCAGGGATGGGGGAGCCTGGTGGGGGGCCGTCCTTGGGGTCGCACAGAGTCGGACACGACTGAAGCGACTTAGCAGCAGCAGCCCTTCTCCAGGGAAAGGGTGTCTGTGCAGGAAGGCAGCCCCCGTGTCCTCTGCAGCTCATCACCTAGCTCTGAGCCTGCTTGACGTTTGGCTGGACTTGCTCCTGGGGCTTCTGGGCACTGAGCCCAGCTCCCTCCTCCTTGAGCCTGGAGGGAGCACAGGGTGTGTGTGTGTGTGTATTAACAGAAGAATGACTGTGTGTGAGTGACTGTGCAGGGCTTGTGGTCAGTGGTTGTAGCTGGGAGTGCATATACAGGAGCGAGTGAAGGGACTGTGGGTGTGTCACCCCTCACGTGTGCACCATAGTTTTCAGCCAACAGTGTAACTGAGTGCATGTGCACAGACTTGGAAACCAGAACCCTGCCTTCAAGTCCTCTCTCCGTTCTATGACTGTAGGCAAATTACGTTATTTGCTTTCACCTCAGGTTCCTCCTCTGTAAATGAAGAAATGTCATTCATTCCTCACCCCCTCCTTTAGGATTTTTGCAAATTATTGGAGTTAATATATGTCAAGTGCTTAGGATAATGCTTGGGTTGGGAAGATCCCCTGGAGAAGGAAATGGCAATCCACTCCAGTACTATTGCCTGGAACATCCCATGGACAGAGAAGCCTGGTAGGCTACAGTCTGTGGGGTCGCAAAGAGTTGGACACGACTGAGCAACTACACTTAGACTTACTTACAGATTATTATTAATAGTACAAGGGACTTTGACATCTTAGGGAAAATGAACACATGTCTGTTGTATCCGTTGGCTCCACAGCGACCTCATGATGTGGGCAGTGCTGATATCACGTGACACCTGAAGACATGGACTCTGGGAGATTCACATGCTCAGGTGCAGAGTTAGGAAAAGGCAGAGCTGGTACCGGAACTGAGGTGCTGTGACCCCGATGCCACTGGAGGAGAGAGCAGGAGGAAGAAGTCGCAGTGGATCTTCCAAGGTCCCCTGAGTTCCACTCAGGCAAGGCATATGTCTAGTTGTGAAACAGATTGAAGAATGGCAGGTGGTCATGCTGTGGAGACATGGTCAGCTCCCTGCCCCTTCTCTGCCCCCACCCCTTACTCCTTTTTCTACCCAGAAAATAGGGTGGCTGCTCAAGCAGAACATTATCTTCTGCAGCTGAGTTCCACTTGGACCAGTGGCAGGGAAAGAGCAAGGGTCCATCCGGTGGAGAAGCTGTGGCACTGCTTGCACAAAGGTGTGCTGTGTCGCTTCTGTCTTCTCAGATAGGTGAAGGGGGTGGAGATGGATGAAGGGTGTTGCTGCCAAGATGTGATGACGCCTCCAGGAGGCTGAGCTCGCACAGTGGTTGTTGGGGGTGAGCTAACACACTGCTGATATCCTATCTGTCCTTTGATNACACTGAGGTCCCACTCCTGTCCTCCCAGATCAGATCTCAGAAAGTGGAGCTCTCAGATCTGTATTTGACCAAATGGCTAAGGGATTCTGGTGCTCACTCGAAGCTGCAGTCCACTGCCCTTGATAAATTGCAGGACTGTGTTCTTGCCAGATGGTTTACTTTTTCAAACAATGCTAGAAATTCATTTTCTGTAAAACTCCCACTGTTAAATCCTGGCAAACTTTTCAAAATTGTGAAATGTACTGTGTGGGCTAACCATCATTGATATATCCTAGCCAGATGTGCAATCTTTTGTTTATGCTCTTCCTTTTAATATTTGAAATAATCCTTATAAAACATTATTCATGACCTCAGATTTAAGAAGGAAGACCCTGTAGGTTCAAAAAGTGAGGTGCTATTATATCACATAGTAAGAAAGTGTTTGCTCATGACTTGGATATGAATGTCCCTCTCAGAGGGCACAGCATTTCAAACATCTGAACACCTTCTGTCTGACCCTGGTACATTCCATCCATTTCACCAGGTGGCCTTAGATAGCATGGGATCCAAGAGTCTTCTGCTTCAGAGGGAAAAACTGTGGAATAGAAGCAGAGATAGGATCTGGAGTCCCACGGTCTTGGATCTTTATCCAGAATACAATACCTGTGATGTTCTTGCCTTGTTATTTCTCTGAAGATACATGCAGAGGCTGGGGAGGTTTGTAATTAGAGACCTCGGTCATGCATGAGCTGGAGGGGGGAGGGGAGGGGAGGCTGAGCGTCTAACCTGGGGCGTCTAACCTGGACCAGAGTGGGGAGGACCAGGAAAGGAGGACGTTGGGAGAGAAGATGAGAGAGGAGAGGGCAGAAAAGAGGAGTCTCTGCTGTTAGGAGAATTCTCTGCAGCTGCCTGGTCTCAGGTGGACAGACAGAGGCACAGGGCCAGCGGGCCTCCTGAACTAGAATCCTACCCCCCTACAGCTTGTGTGTCCTGAGCAAGTGGCTTTCCTTCTCTGACACAATGGGATGAGAATCCCAGATGCTGTAGGACTGACCTGAGGCTAAATGAAATCACGCACGTGGAATGTCTCAGGAGAGAGGGACCCTCCACTCACAGTGGCTTGTTCTCAATGAGTCGTCCACTCCCAATGCCCTTCTGCCCTGGGGCAGCTCGGTATTGAGAGCTCTTGTAATGGCAACCCCACTCCAATACTCTTGCCTGGAAAATACCATGGACGGAGGAGCCTGGTGGGCTGCAGTCCATGGGGTCGCTAAGGGTCAGACTCGACTGAGCTTTTCACTTTCACATATTGGAGAAGGAAATGGCAACCCACTCCAGTGTTCTTGCCTGGAGAATCCCAGGGATGGGGGAGCCTGGTGGGGGGCCGTCCTTGGGGTCGCACAGAGTCGGACACGACTGAAGCGACTTAGCAGCAGCAGCCCTTCTCCAGGGAAAGGGTGTCTGTGCAGGAAGGCAGCCCCCGTGTCCTCTGCAGCTCATCACCTAGCTCTGAGCCTGCTTGACGTTTGGCTGGACTTGCTCCTGGGGCTTCTGGGCACTGAGCCCAGCTCCCTCCTCCTTGAGCCTGGAGGGAGCACAGGGTGTGTGTGTGTGTGTATTAACAGAAGAATGACTGTGTGTGAGTGACTGTGCAGGGCTTGTGGTCAGTGGTTGTAGCTGGGAGTGCATATACAGGAGCGAGTGAAGGGACTGTGGGTGTGTCACCCCTCACGTGTGCACCATAGTTTTCAGCCAACAGTGTAACTGAGTGCATGTGCACAGACTTGGAAACCAGAACCCTGCCTTCAAGTCCTCTCTCCGTTCTATGACTGTAGGCAAATTACGTTATTTGCTTTCACCTCAGGTTCCTCCTCTGTAAATGAAGAAATGTCATTCATTCCTCACCCCCTCCTTTAGGATTTTTGCAAATTATTGGAGTTAATATATGTCAAGTGCTTAGGATAATGCTTGGGTTGGGAAGATCCCCTGGAGAAGGAAATGGCAATCCACTCCAGTACTATTGCCTGGAACATCCCATGGACAGAGAAGCCTGGTAGGCTACAGTCTGTGGGGTCGCAAAGAGTTGGACACGACTGAGCAACTACACTTAGACTTACTTACAGATTATTATTAATAGTACAAGGGACTTTGACATCTTAGGGAAAATGAACACATGTCTGTTGTATCCGTTGGCTCCACAGCGACCTCATGATGTGGGCAGTGCTGATATCACGTGACACCTGAAGACATGGACTCTGGGAGATTCACATGCTCAGGTGCAGAGTTAGGAAAAGGCAGAGCTGGTACCGGAACTGAGGTGCTGTGACCCCGATGCCACTGGAGGAGAGAGCAGGAGGAAGAAGTCGCAGTGGATCTTCCAAGGTCCCCTGAGTTCCACTCAGGCGAGGCATATGTCTAGTTGTGAAACAGATTGAAGAATGGCAGGTGGTCATGCTGTGGAGACATGGTCAGCTCCCTGCCCCTTCTCTGCCCCCACCCCTTACTCCTTTTTCTACCCAGAAAATAGGGTGGCTGCTCAAGCAGAACATTATCTTCTGCAGCTGAGTTCCACTTGGACCAGTGGCAGGGAAAGAGCAAGGGTCCATCCGGTGGAGAAGCTGTGGCACTGCTTGCACAAAGGTGTGCTGTGTCGCTTCTGTCTTCTCAGATAGGTGAAGGGGGTGGAGATGGATGAAGGGTGTTGCTGCCAAGATGTGATGACGCCTCCAGGAGGCTGAGCTCGCACAGTGGTTGTTGGGGGTGAGCTAACACACTGCTGATATCCTATCTGTCCTTTGATTGGCTCTCATCCACTCACTGACTATCTATCATGTTCCGTGCACTGCTCTAGGTACTGGGACGCTCCCTGAGTGACCATATTGGAATCACGATCTGTGTTCACAGGAGACTCACAGGCGGAGTCAAGTCTGAGAAGCACTGTTCCTTGGTATTTGGCCCCAGCAACCAGAAACACGAAGTCAGGTGGAGATTGCACAATAAACAGGACTGACCCAGCTCCTCCCCTTCTCTTCCCTCTTCATTGCCTGATCACACCCCTCGGCCAGGATATTAAAAGCTCCATTCATCCTCAGCATCTTCAGGAGCCCTCCTGCAAGTGCATGAAGATGAACCGGCTCTGCCTCTCTGCAGCCCTTCTCGTCCTCCTGGTCATCCTGGTGGATGGCACCCCAGAGGATATTAACAAAAGCCGTGACCACGGTAAGTGTGGGCTCACCACTCCTCTACACACTGAAGGGAAATGAGGGGAGTTCATGGAAAGGGCGGGGGGCGTGGGTGGGGTGGGTGCTGCCAGCCCTCTCTTGGGAAATTGGGCAGTTTCATTTCACCACTCTCAACATGGGAAAAAAAAGGAAAATTAGAATTAAAAGAATATATTTCCAGGTAAAGTACCAGATCAGGGACCACCTCCCTGAGACTCTATTCCTGGTCAGTGCAGTGTCTCTGATCCTCACTGTAGGGTAGTAAAAAGATATATATTTGATCCTTGACTGATTCGTGAGGCAGGCCTTTTGAACCTCTTGGAATTCACTGTTTTTCGTAGGTCATGAGATGAGTCATGGACAGCAACTGACAATAACTTCAGATCTGCGCTTATCTCCAAAGAAAGACAAACATGCTTTTGCAAGTTAGAATTTTCACCAGGCCCCATGACAGCATTTCTGGGGAGAGCGGAGGACACTGAGACTCAGTCAATCACCAATGGCCACAGATCAATCAATATGCCTTTGATTTGAAGCCTAAATAAAAATCCATAAGCATTGGTGTTTAGAGAGCTTTCAGAGTGATGAACACAAGGAGGTGACATGAGGGTGCTGGGCTCACTGGGGTATGGAGGCTCCACACACCTCCACTCCGCCTTTGTCCTACCCATCTCCTCCATTTCACTGTCCCCAAGCTTTATCTTTTATAATCACATGGGTACAGTAAGCAAGGTGTTTCCTGAGTTCAGTCGTTGGTTCTATGGAGTTGTTGAACATGGAGGTTAAGGATCATGGAAGGTCTGATTCTCACCCCGTTGGTCACAGGCATGAGTTATTTGAGATCACATGACTCATATCTGACCTGAGGACAGTAAGAGCTCTCAACCAGCAGGATCTGCACCAAGTCCACCCATACACTACCAGAAGTGAATTGACTGTGTGACACCCAGTGGGTGTTTGGGGAATTGGTTGGTGTTGGTAGAGACATCACACATTTGGTGTCAGAGAAAAACTGAGACTCACTCTACTTTGTGATTTGGGGGCTGAGGTGAGACGCGGGCACAGGGGAGTAATGAAAATACCTGGAAACTCTTACCAGTTATGTGTATTTTCATAGCTCCTGGCCAAATCAGAGAGTGTGTCAAGTGGTTTGTGACTGGACAGTACCTTGCCCTGACCCCCTACTACCATGCCTTGTGTCCTGGGGCAGGTCATCTGCAGTTTCCTCATCTGAACAGGGGTACATGTTCCATGGGTTCTTTGAAATGATTATTTGTCAGGAATAAATATAAAGAGTTTGATCACATTTCATGACCACTTTTGTCCATTTTCTACTTAGATGTGTTAATTTTGAAAAAATATGTCTGAGTACCTTCCTTGAGCAAGAAAGAATATTTAAGTATCATGTAATGATATTTCTTTATTATTAAAATGAATCAGAAAGATATAGGACCATTGAGCAGAGCAACTTCAGGGAAAGGTAAGAAACAGCCCTGGCGTGGCTGACTTATGGGACCAAGGCTGGTACACTCTTAGTAAAGTCTCCAAGCCCTTTCCCTTGTCCCCTTTGACTGTTATTTTATTATCTGCTTTTGATGCTTTTCCTGGTTCTTGGTCCAGGCCTCCTCAAACTCTTGGAATTTACTGTCTTTCATAGGTTACGAGATGACTTACGGAGGACGAAATGGGAACCATTCAGGTACGGACTGGTCTAAAAAAATTTAAACCACCTTGTAAAGGTTTGAACCTTCATGCCCTTCACCATGCCGGCACCTCTGGGGAGAGTGGGATCAATTATCAACAGCTGACAATTCAATCCATATGCCGATTTATTGAAAACTAAATAATATCCATAAACACTGGGGTTCAGAGTATTTTCAGGGAGATGAACACAAGGAGATGATGTGAGCATGCTGTGCTCACCAGGACATGAAGGCTTCATACACCTCTACTCCCGCTTTGCCCTACACGGCTCCTCTGTTTCTCTGTCTGTGAGTCGCCTCCTTTCTAAATTTCTGGAAAAAGTGAGTGAAGCACTTTCCTGACATCAGTCACTGGTTCTATTGAGTGAGTGAAGATGGAAGACGGGTCATGGTACCTTTCACTTTTAGCCAGTTGGTCACAAGTGTGAGTTATTCAGGATCATGGGGCTGGCATCTGAACTGAGGACAGTCTTGAGCCATCTGTGTGCAGAGTCTGATGTGCCTGATCATCAAGTAGATTTTTTTTTACTAAAAGGAATTCAAGTCATATTCATTCTATTCAATGACTGTGCACTTGCTGAGAGAATGAAGATGAAAGTTACTAAGTCCCTACAAAGCATTGTTCTTGGGGTGGGGAAGCAGCTGTGAAAAAAATATGGCAAAATAATTTGCCTTCTAGGAGGGAGACAAACAATAGCAGAGGGGAGAAATCCTATGGTAGGTCATACGTTTCTTGAAGGTAGAGAGGGATGTGGAGAAAGGATGCTGTGCTCTCTCTCTCTAGGGTCAGGGAAACCTTCTGTGATAGGAGGCTTTGAGCAGAGGCTGCAGAAGTAATGTGCCTGGTGTGCGTTGGAACAGCAGCCAGGACCAGGGTGGATGGAGCTGGGTGGGTGGAGGGGAGGGGAGTTGAAGGGGAGGGGAGTGAAAGGCGATGAGGCTGAGAGGCCATGGGGGCAGGCCATGAGGAGACTTGTGGGGCTTATTAAGATTAAAATTTGACTCCCAGAGAAACAGGGAGTCACTGAGTAATGGGGAGCAATGGGGTAGGATTCAAAATAGTAACAGGATCCCCGAGGCTGCAGTGCAGAGAGTGCCCTCTAGGGGGATGAAGGGCAGACACGGAGGCCCAGGGAGCAGGCTGCCACAGTGGTCCACGTGATCCTTGATGGAGCATTTATTTATGTTGTTCCCTGAATTGATCTCAGGTTTCCTGAATAATATGAATGTCTTGCTCTGTTGAGGTTTCTGTGGAGGCTTCATTACCTAGTCATGATGCATTAAATCGTTAGCTGTTGGTGATTGTTCAACTGACAGCTCCTCTCCCCTCCCTGAGGTGGAGGAAAGGAGGAGGAGGAGGACGGAAGATAAAAGATCAAGGAGGAGGGTAGCAAGGAAAGCTCCAACCCTCTCTCCTGCCAGACAGTCCTTCCTGTGCATTCAGAGCCCACGCTGGGGTTACGAGGGTCTTTCCAAAATCACTGACATCACATACCAAAAGACACTTTTATTGTTCTCATCACATAAGAAATACCAACGTTTTCAGGAACTTAGTGTTAGGAATGCTTTTGAACTGTGGTGTTGGAGAAGACTCTTGAGAGTCCCTTGGACTGCAAGGAGATCCAACCATTCATTATTCAATTTATAGAATCTTCCTGAGGTATCCAAAGTAAACACACTGGTATGTTTTTTTCATGCCTTTTTCCATTACAGCATGTTTCCTTCACATTTTTTTTTTTATTAATGGTGGAAAGTTTTTAACATGCACATAAGCACAGAGAATAGTATCATAAAACCCAAGTATCCAGACCCAGTAATTACTGACCCATAGCAAATATTTTTCACCTCAGAGCCCTTTTTCTTGTTTTAGAGTTGTGGGTTTTGTTTTTTTCATTTGTGTATTTATTTTTGGCTTCCCAGGTGGTGCTAGTGGTAAAGAACCTACCTGCCAATGCAGGAGATGCATTCATTATTCAATTTATAGAATCTTCCTGAGGTATCCAAAGTAAACACACTGGTATGTTTTTTTCATGCCCTTTTCCATTACAGCATGTTTCCTTCACATTTTTTTTTATTAATGGTGGAAAGTTTTTAACATGCACATAAGCACAGAGAATAGTATTATAAAACCCAAGTATCCAGACCCAGTAATTACTGACCCATAGCAAATATTTTTCACCTCAGAGCTCTTTTTCTTGTTTTAGAGTTGTGGGTTTTGTTTTTTTCATTTGTGTATTTATTTTTGGCTTCCCAGGTGGTGCTAGTGGTAAAGAACCTACCTGCCAATGCAGGAGATGCAAGAGACCTGGATTCAATCCCTGGGTTGGCCAGACACCCTGGAAGAGGGCACAGCAACCCGCTCCAGTATTCTTGCCTGGAGAATCCCTTGGACAGATGAGCCTGGTGGGCTACAGTTTGTAATGTCGCAAGGAGTCCGACACGACTGAAGCGACTTGGTGTGCACGCACGCGCACATGCGCACATATTTATTTGGATATATTGGGTCTTAATTGCAGGTTGATGGCTCAGTAATTGTGGCCCACCGGCTTAGTTGCCCCATGGCATATGGGCCCTTAGTTCCCTGACAAGGGATTGAACCCAGGATTCCTTAGTTGGAAGGAGGTTCTTAACCACTGAACCACCTCGGAAGTCTTATAGAACTTTTAAGGCTAATCAAAGGCATTATACCAATTTTCCTTAAAATACTTTCTGAGAAGATATATATATATTTGAACATGATTATTATATCATGTTACATCTAGCAATATTCATAATTCTGTCCCAGAAAGGAGGTTTTCAAATGGCCTTCCCAATTTGACCATCCCCCACAACTTTAACATTCTCTATGGCAAGCAGACTGACAGCTCTAGTTGTTGACCTTATATGGAGCTGTGATGACCATCTTCATAACTAAGCCACCGTCCCTCTCATTTCAGCAGCTTCTAAGCCTGCCTTCTGCCTGAAGCCTAAATTAGTAGGTCCCTGCAAGGGCAAGAAGATCAGGTACTTCTACGATGCCAAGACCGGGCAATGCCAACGCTTTTTCTACGGTGGCTGCAAAGGGAACTTGAATAACTTCCACACCATAGCGCTGTGCATGAAGACCTGCAATCATGCTGCGTGGTCCCGGAAGTAAGACAGAGCGCAGGGCAGGGGGGGGGGGGAAGGGCTGGGGAAAGGGGCGGAGCTCAGGGGGCCACACACCATTCAGCCTGCACAGTGTCTTTCCTCCTCGCTGCTGCCAGGAGAGGCTGCAGTGTCCTCTGAAACCCACACTGAGCGAGCTCTCCAGGGAGAGAATGGCAGAAGGTCAACCCCAGAGGCCTCTTTGTGATCATCTCAGCCTGATCACATGCTCCTCTTTCTCAGTTGGGAACACTGACTCAGCCACCCTCCAGGGCAGGTCTGCAGAACTCCTGAGCACCTCCCCTCATCCAGGCTTGGAAAATTCACTGCCTTTTTGTTGGTTTCATATTTCTTTTGAAAATCTAGGATCTGTCAAGATGAACAGTATCTAGGTTTGGGGCTACAGTGAAGTCACTCAGGAAGTTCTTTTTTTTTTTTTTTTTCCTTGCAGAAGACATGGGAAGAGTCATGCTCCAAAACTCTGAAGTCCGAGAAGGACCCATGAGAGTCTGGGCTGCTCCTGAGACAGTTCAGTCTCCTTGCATTTCTTCTCTCCCCTACCCTCCTCAGCAGAGCCTGCCTGTTTCCTTTCCTCCATGATGCTGAGAGACTTCCCTGGTGGCTCAGATGGTAAAAGCGTCTGACTACAATGCGGAAGACCCGGGTTCAGTCCCTGGGTCAGAAAGATCTCCTGGAGAAGGAAATGGCAACCCACTCCAGTGTTCTTGCCTGGAAAATCCCATGGACAGAGGAGCCTGGTAGGCTACAGTCCATGGGGTCGCAAAGAGTAGGACACGACTGAGCAACTTCACTTCACTTTATGATGCTGGGAAAGATTGAGAGCAGGAGGAGAAGGGGACAGCAGAGGATGAGATGGTTGGGTGGCATCACCAACTCAATGGGCATGAGTCTGAACAAACTCTGAGACAAAGTAAAAGACGGGGAAGTCTGGCATGCTGCAGCCCATTGGCTCACAAAGGGTTGGACACGACATAGTGTCTGAACAACGTGGGTCTATGCACCTTAGTTCTGTCTTATCCAGTTGGCTCTAAGCACCATGACAGCATGTCTTCCCTTTATCCTAAGCACTTAGCCCAGTTCCTGGCATGAAGGAAGCAGTTCATAATTATGTGAGGAAGGAAAGAGTGCAGGAGGAGCACATTCCTCTCGACCAGAGTAACTAGAGAGCCTGAGGTTTGACACCAGGATTGTTGTCTCAAACCACATACTCATGGTATCCTCACCATGCCATCACTGCTCTCCTTGTGTGAGGCCTTGGTGGAATTTCTGGCATCCATTTCTCAGCATCAGTAATGAGAGAAGTCTTTGCAATAAAAAAGCCCTCCTTTCCCATAAAGATGTTGCAGTTTCCCTTTCTGTATTTTCAAACACTGTGGCTTATATTTCAATAAATGCATATTCAAAACTAAACTGAGGGCAGTGGAGTCTGTTGTTTCCAACTACAAATGTTTACCAATAGGATCCATGGAAATGGTGGTTCTTCTCTCTGTTCTGCAGAGCAGTGGATGCCTCCCCTTTCCAAGTCCATAGACTGTGCCCTACCGAGTAGAGAAAGCAAGCCCATGATAGCATCATTGACCTCTTAACAGCCACCCCAAGTTACACAGAAAATCCTGGGAGACTGATACATCAGTATTCCTTACTTCTAAGGCTAGTTCAAATCTGGGGGCAGCTGTCCTCCTGGACTCTCAGAAGGGGAAAGTGCATAAGATTCAGTTGTTCATCTTTCTAAGGAATCTGATTCCTTGAAGTCACATGTGGGGAGGTGGTGTCTTATTTCAGTTAAAGAGGGGCGGCTACCGTTTAGTGTGCCAGGCTCAGTGTTAGCATTTTGCCTGCATTATTCTATTAACCATCCTAAGAATCCTTCAAGGGAGGAAATGGAGGCATGGAGATGGCACTTAGCTGCTGTATTCATTTTCTAACTCGGCAGCTTCCCGCTCTCTCAAGTAGAGGGACTCTGATGAAGTTTTCCTGCTCTTCCTCTGGGAATATGTAGGAGGGAGGCACTTTGGGAAAACAGAGTATCTGCTTCATGACAGATGAGGAAAATGAGGCATGGGGACCACAGCAAGTTCAGTTCAGTTCAGTCACTCAGTCGTGTCCGACTCTTTGCGACCCCGTGAACTGCAGCACACCAGGCCTCCCTGTCCATCATCAACTCCCGGAGTCTAACCAAACCCATGTCCATTGAGTTGATGATGCCATGCAACCATCTCATCCTCTGTTGTCCCCTTCTCCTCCTGCCCTCAATCTTTCCCAGCATTAGGGTCTTTTCAGATGAGTCAGCTCTTGGCATCACGTGGCCAAAGTATTGGAGTTTCAGGTTCAACTTCAGTCCTTCCATTGAACACCCAGGACTGGTCTCCTTTAGGATAGACTGGTTGGATCTCCTTGTAGTCCAAGGGGCTCTCAAGAGTCTTCTCAAACACTACAGTTCAAAAGCATGAATTCTTCGGTGTTCAGCTTTCTTTATAGTCCAACACTCGCATCCATACATGACCACTGGAAAAGCCATAGCCTTGACTAGATGGACCTTTGTTGGCAAAGTAATGTCTCTGATTTTTAATATGCTGTCTATGTTGGTCATAACTTTCCTTCCAAGGAGTAAGCGTCTTTTAATTTCATGGCTGCAATCACCATTGGCAGTGATTTTGGAGCCCAGAAAAATAAAGTCAGCCACTGTTTACACTGTTTTCTCATTTATTTGCCATGAAGGGATGGGACCGGATGCCATGATCTTAGTTTTCTGAATGTTGAGCTTTAAGCCAACTTTTTCACTCTCCTCTTTCACTTTCATCGAGGCTCTTTAGTTCTTCTTCACTTTCTGCCATAAGGGTGGTGTCATCTGCATATCTGAGGTTATTGATATTTCTCCCGGCAATCTTGATCAGCTTGTGCTTCTTCCAGCCCAGCGTTTCTCATGATGTACTCTGCATAGAAGTTAAATAAGCAGGGTGACAATATACAGCCTTGATGTACTCCTTTTCCTATTTGGAACCAGTCTGCTGTTCCATGTCCAGTTCTAACTGTTGCTTCCTGACCTGCATATAGGTTTCTCAAGAGGCAGGTCAGGGGGTCTGGTATTCCCATCTCTTTCAGAATTTTCCACAGTTTGTTGTGACCCACACAGTCAAAGGCTTTGGCATAGTCAAGACAGCAGAAGTAGATGTTTTTCTGGAACTCTCTTGCTTTTTTCAATGACCCAGCGGATGTTGACAATTTGATATCTGGTTCCTCTGCCTTTTCTAAAACCAGTTTGAACATCAGGGAGTTCATGGTTCACATATTGCTGAAGCCTGGCTTGGAGAATCTTGAGCATTACTTTACTAGCGTGTGAGATGAGTGCAATTGTGCGGTAGTTTGAGCATTCTTTGGCATTGCCTTTCTTTGGAATTGGAATGAAAACTGAGCTTTTCCAGTCCTGTGGCCACTGC
>SJYX01019744.1:134554-163411 GCA_006410675.1 Oreotragus oreotragus | reverse complement strand
TTCTTTTTCTTGGGGATAGTCTTGATCCCTGTCTCATGTACAATGTCATGAAACCTCCGTCCATAGTTCATCAGGCACTCTGTCTATCAGTCTAGTCCCTTAAATCTATTTCTCACTTGCACTTTATAGTCATAAGGGATTTGATTTAGATCAGACTTGAGTGGTCTAGTGGTTTTGTCCCCTTTCTTCAATTTCAGTCTGAATTTGGCAATAAGGAGCTCATGATCTGAGCCACAGTCAGCCTCTGGTCTTGTTTTTGCTGACTGTATAGTTTCTCCATCTTTGGCTTATGTCAGGATCTCTTTTTTTTTTTTAATTGAAACCAAGTGAGGAGTAGTGGGTGGCCATGCTGTGGAGACGCGTTTGTCTCTCTGCTTTCCTTCTACCTACTCTCTCTTTTTTTCTACCCAAAATGCCAGAGCTTGTGCCCCAGATGAAGATGGTCTTCCCCTGGCTCACCATCTGCCTGGACCAGTCCCAAGTAAAGAGCTGGTGTCTGTCTAGTAGAGATGCTGCCACAGTAATTGCAGGAAGCCTGACATGTTACTTCTGCCTGGTGAAGTAGGTGAGGCTAAGATGGGGGTGGGGTGGGGTGGGCAGGATGTACAGACACCTACAAAAGGCTTTAAAGGATGACCTGAGCTAACACACTGCTGATCACCTACCTGTTCTGTGATCTGCTCTCACCCACTCACTGACCACCCATCGCGTGCCACGCACCACTCTAGGTGCTGGGAAATTCTCTGAGTGACCTTATTGGACAAAATTCCAACTCTGGAACCACGGCCTGTGTTTCCACGAGACCCACAAGCATAGTCAAGCTTAAGAATTGATGTTACTGGGCATTTGGCCCTGGTAGGCAGAAGCAGGACCATGGGAGGTGGGGAGATTACACACTTTATAAAACTGACCCCAGCTCCTCCCTGCCATCGCTCCCCTCCTTGTCGGCTGTTCTGACCCCTCAGCTGGCGTGTGAGCTCAGTCAGCCCTCAGGTTTCATCACAAGTCCTCCCACTAGCCACAGGGATGAGCTGGTTCTGCCTCTCTGCAACCCTTTTCATCCCTTGGGCACTTGGTAGATGAAGCAGGAATCAGCCGTAAGGTATGTCCTGACTTCACCTCTCCTCTACAGGCTGGGGAGGGGGTGATGGGGGCAGTTCATGAAAGGGGCTGGGGAGCAGGGCTGGGTGTGTGCGCAGCAAACCCTTAGCATTTCTTATGGTAAATTAGGTAGTTTTCACTCCAGGGATATTCCTTGACTCTCAAAAGATATCATTGCATGTTCAGTTAAAAAAAAAAAAAGACTCTACCTGATCTGTGACCTCATCACTGAGACAATATTCTTAGTCACTGCCTTGCTCCTGACCCTTGCTGTCATTTCGTAACAAAAACCATAATTGACCCTTGTTGCAGTTCATGCCCCAGGCCTTCTGAAACTCTTGGAATTTTCCATAGTTTCATAAATCATGTGATGAGTGAGGGATGGGACCTGAGATAGTGTTTGGATGATACTATTTGCATGGGACTGGACTCCAGAATGTTCCATCAGGTGCTTAGAAATTTAGAACTGTCAACCCTCCGTTCCTCTGAGGACAGGAGAGGGTACTATACTGAGTTCAATCACCAATAGCCAATGATCTATCAACTTGCCTACCTCCAACCCTCAATTGAAATCCATAAACATTGTGTTCAGAGAGCATCAGGGGAGGTGATAACATCGAGACTGAGAGCAGAAAGAGTCTCAAGAAGGCCTAGAGGTTCAGCAGCCCCAACTCCCCATTTACCCTAAGCTTCTCCATTTGGCTGTCCCTGAGTTTTGTGCTTTATAATAACTTGGAACCATAAGGAAAGGGCTTTCCTGAGTTCTGGGAGTAGTTCTATTAAGTTATTGAACATGGGAGGTGGGTTATGGAACCTTTGCGCTAATAGCCAGTTGGTCACAGGTGTGAGTGACTGCAGGACTTGTGATCAATACTTGAAAGTATGGGCAGTCCTCAGGGACCCAGCCCTCACCTTGTGGGTTCTACGCTACCTCTATGGATTTAGTGTCAGAAGTGAATTGACTTCTGAGATGGGCAGTGGATGCTGGGAAACTGGTCGCTGTTGGCAGAGATCTCACGTGTTTGGAGTTGGGGACAACACCAAGACTCACTCTTCTCTATCATTTGTGTCTGGTATGAGGATCAGGGCCGTGGGACTGTATTATGTGGGGCAGAGCACTCAGAACCCCTTCCCAGTTATCTGCATTTTCAGAATTCCTGGCAGAATCATGCCTTTGATTCATGGGTTGTGATTTGTACTCCTTTGTTGTAGTTCAGTATCTCAGTCCTGTCTGACTCTTTGTGAGCCCATGGACTGAAGCACGCCAGGCTTCCTTCTCCTTCACCATCTCCCAGAGTTTGCTCAAACTCATGTCCATTGAGTTGGTGATGCCATCCAACCATCTCATCCTCTGTTGCCCCCTTCTCCTCCTGCCTTCAGTCTTTCCCAGCATCAGGGTCTTTTCCAGTGAGTCAGCTCTTTGCATCAGGTGGCCAAAGTATTGGAGCTTCAGCTTTAGCACCAGTCCTTCCAATGAATATTCAGGGTTTGATTGCTGTTGTTATTAATATTACAAAGGATTCTGACTTCTCAGGGAGAAGGAACATATGTTTGTTGTGTCTGTTGCTTCCATAGCAATCCCATGATGCGGGCAGCAGTGATCTCATAAGACACCTGAAAACACAGGGCTCTAGGGGATTTATATCCTGAGGTACAAAGATAGGAAAAGGCAAAACCGAAACTGAGGTCCTATGACCCCGAAACCACTGGGAGAGAGGACTGGTGTGGCTTCAGGGAGTGGCTTCAGGCAAACTTCCATGGTCTCCTGAGGTCCACTCGGGCAGAAAGCTCTCCTGTTTGTGAAACCAGGTGAGGATGGCAGGTGGTCACGCTCTGGAGATGAGTTCAGTTCTCTGCTTCCCCTCTGCCTGCCTCTCCCCTTATTCCTTATGTGAAGCAGTAAACAGGGTTACAACCCAGGAGGAGACCACCTTCCCCAGTTAGGTTCCTGCCTGGACCAGTCCCTCATGAAGGGCAGACGTCCATCCAGTGCAGAAGCTGTGGCAATGGTTGCAGGAAGGTGACCCGTGTCACACCTGTCTTCTGAGCTAGGTGAGGGGGGTCAGGGCATTGAGGCCCAGATGTGATGACACCTACAGGAGGCTGGAAAGGAGGACCTGGGCTCACACACTGCCAATCACCTATACATCTTTGATTTGTTCTCATCTACTCACTGACAAGAAAAGTTATGACCAACCTAGATAGTATATTCAAAAGCAGAGACATTAGTTTGCCGACTAAAGTCCGTCTAAGCAAGGTTATGATTTTTCCTGTACTCATGTATGGATGTGAGAGTTGGACTGTGAAGAAAGCTGAGCACTGAAGAACTGATGCTTTTGAACTGTGGTATTGGAGAAGACTCTTGAGAGTCCCTTGGACTGCAAGGAGATCCAACCAGTCCATTCTGAAGGAGATCAGCCCTGGGATTTCTTTGGAAGGAATGATGCTAAAGATGAAACTCCAGTACTTTGGCCACCTTATGTGAAGAGTTGACTCATTGGAAAAGACTCTGATGCTGGGAGGGATTGGGGGCAGGAGGATAAGGGGACAACAGAGGATGAGATGGCTGGATGACATCACTGACTCGATGGACATGAGTCTGAGTGAATTATGGGAGTTGGTGATGGACAAGGAGGCCTGGTGTGCTGCGATTCATGGGGTCGCAAAGAGTCAGACATGACTGAGCGACTGAACTGAACTGAACTGAACTCACTGACCATCCACCATGTGTCATACACTGCTCTAGGTGCTCAGATGCTTCCTGAGTGACTATATTGAACAAAACTCCATCTATCTGATCACAATCTGTGTTTACACAAGACGCACAGGCATAATCAAGTCTGAGAACTGCTGTTACTGGACATTTGACCCCCTGCAGACAGAAGAAAGAGGCATGGTTAGGTGGGGGAATTTCACAATAAACAGGAATGGCCCAGATCCTCCCCTGTCTCATTCCCTTCCTCATCACCTGATCCAACCTCTCAGCCAGGATATTAAAAGCCCAGCCCACCCCCAGCATCCTCAGGAGCCCTCCTGCAAGGCCATGAAGATGAGCCGGCTCTGCCTCTCCGCAGCCCTTCTCTTCCTCTTGGTTATCCTGGTGGACAGCACCCCGGTGTATGAACAGAATACCCAGGACCAAGGTAGGCTCACCTCTCCTCTGTAGACCGGAGAGGAATGAGGGGAGTTCTTGGAAGGGGTGGGGTGGATGCTGCCAACCCTCTTGGAACATTTCCTGCCACGTTGGGTGGGGCTTTTGTTGGTCTTGGCCATATTGTTCTTCCTTGTTGCGCGAGGACATTTTCTAGTTCCAGGGTCTACTCTCTGGTTGCAATGTGTAGCCTTCTCCACGGGGTGGCTTCTCTTGTCGCAGAGCAGAGGCTCTAGGCATCTGAGTTCAGTAGTGTGGTTCACCTGCTTAGTCGCCTCTAGGCATGTGGAATCTTCCCAAACCAATGATAGAACCCATGTCAATTGCGTTGGCAGGCTGATTCTTAACTACTGGACATCAGGGAAGTCTGAAGTTACAAATCTTTAACTCTACTCCCATTATGATTCTCATGAGGAAATACCTTAAAATTAAATACATATGTATATCAAATGGGTTGTGACAGGGCAGTATCTTGTCTGAAACCTGCCACCCACATGCCCTGTGGCCTAGGAGGAGTCATCTACAGTTTCCTCATCTGAGCAGCAGGTACCTGTAACATGGGTTCTTTGGACATATTGCCAGTCACAATTATAAAGAGTTTATTCACATTTCTTGACCAATTTTGGTCATTTTCCACCAAGATATGTTCACTTGAAAATATTTATTTACCTACTTGCTTGGGGCCAGAAAGCCTATATGTGTGTGTGTGTGTCAAATAATGGTTATTTATCCCTCTATTATAAAAATTAATGAAAAAGATCTGGAACTACTGAGCACAGAGCAACTACAGGGAAAGCAAGAAACACAGCTCTGTGCTGGTTGGCTCGTGGGGCTAAGGTTGACACAGTATTAGCCAGTTGCCAGACCGTTACCCTTGTCTTCTTTTGGCTATCATATTATTATCTGTATTTGATCCTTGTCCTGGTTCATGGCCCAAGATTCCAGACAATTTTGGAATTTTTGTCTTTCATAGGCCACAAGATTGTTAAAGAATTGAAATTCGCTATACTAAAAGGGTTGACTAAGAGAATCTTCAATAACAGACTTAAAGCTTTGAACTTTCTGCACCTCTGGGGAGAGAGGAAAGCACAGAAATTGAGACCAATCAGCACTGGCTGATGATTTAATCAATGTGCCTATTTAGTCAACCATCAATAAAAATCCATAAATACTGTCATTCAGGTAGCTTTTGTGGTGGGAACTAATGGTGGTGTTGTGACGGTGCTGTGCTCACCAGGGCACGGAGGCTCCAAACACCTCCACTCCCCTTTTGCCCTACATATCTCCTCCATTTCACTGCTCCTGAGTTTTATTGTGTATATTAATGTGAGAACTGTAAGTAAGGGTTTTCATGAGTTTGGTCGACAGTTCTATTGAATTTTTTGAGCATGGAGCTGGAGTCAGGGAAACTCTCACCTTTAATCACTTGGTCAGAAGCATGGGTGACTTGAGACCACTTGCCTGGCATCTGAAGAGAGGACAGTCTGGATGCCTCAACTGTGGCATCGGCACTAACTCTACAGATTTGGTATCAGAAGTCAGTTAGCTGTGGTTTTCCCATTGGGTGTTGGGAATTGGATGGTGTTGGTGGAGAAACCATGTATTTCATGTCAGGAAAAAACCCAGACTCACCTTCTCCTGTGATATGAGGGCTCACGTGAGGCTTGGGGAGAGATGAGTAGTGAAATATTTCTTAATCAAATAATGATTATTTCTCTATTATTAAAACTAATCAGAAAATGTGGAGTAGGGAGGAGAGTAACTTCAGGGAAGTGAAGAAACACAGCTCTGTGTGGCAGGCTGTGGGACCAAGGCTGACATAATATTACCAAAGCCTCCAGGCCCTTTCTCTTGTCCTCTTTTTTTATTTTGTCCTATTTTGTTATTTTCTTAACCATGTTTGATCTGTTTCATGGACCAGGACTCCTGAAACTCTTGAAATTTATTCTCTTTAATAGGTCATGTGATGATTTCTGGAAAGCAACTGGAGAAACATTCAGTAAAGGAGCTCCCAACAGCAATACTCCAAGAAGAGAATAATGGTTTGTACTTATGCACCTTTGGGGAGAGGGAAGGTCACTGCGAGTGAGAGCAGTCACCAGTGGCCAGTGATTCAATCAATAAGCCCATTTCTTGAAACGTCAATATAAATTCACAAATATTTGGATCAGAGAGTATTCCAGGTGGGAATGCAATGACGTGATGTGAGGGTGCTGTGCTCCAATAGGGAATGGAAATTCCACATGCCTCCATTCCTGCTTTGCCCTACAGATCTCCATTCCACTGTTCGTGAATTTTCATGTATATTAATCTGAGAATAGTAAGTAAGGATTTTCCTAAGTTTGGTCACCAGTTCCACTGATTTATTGCATATGGAGGGATCATGGGACCTCCACATTTTAGCCATTTGGTCACAGGCACAAGTAAATTTGGACCACGTGGCTGGCACTAAAGTGAGGACAGTATTGAGCCCTCAACCTGTGGGAGCTGCATTAACTGCATGGATTTCGTCTCAGATGTCAATTGATGGGGGACACTCAGTGAGTGTTTGGGGAATTGGTTACTGGTAGTAGATACACCACCAGATCATGCCTCCAGATCATGCAAAATGATCTGGAAAACCTTTAGGAAAAGGCAGGTCTCCCCCAAAACTCAAACACCGATTAAGAGATTGGAAATTCACTACTTTCTTACTAGCACCTCTGAGGAGAGGGGCAGGCTCCTGAGATTGAGATCCACCAGCAATGGGGGCTAATTCAATCATTATGATTACTTCTTGAAAACATCCATAAAAACTCATATTTATTTGGGTTCAGAGAGATTGCTGGGTTAGTGATCACCTGGACACATTATTTTATTATCCTGTCAGGAGACTGAATGTTAGAGGGAGATTGACTATTATGTTGATGTGCTGTATCTATCATCAAGGTGATTTTTTTTACTAAAAGGAATTCAATTATATCCATTCTATTTAATGACCTTGCACTTGTGGAGATAATGAAAATGGGAGTTTGTAAGTCCCTACAAAGCACTGTTCTTGGGTTGTGAAAAAAAAAAATTGGCAAGTAGCTTGCTTTCTAGGAGGGAGACAAACAATAGCAAAGGTGAGAAATCCTATGGTAGGTTATAAGTTTTTTGAAGTTAGAGAGTGATTCGGAGGAAGGATGCTGTGCTTTTTCTCTGCAGGGTCAAGGACACCTTCTGTGATAAGGAAGGTTTGAGCAGAGGCTGCAGAAGAAATGTGGCTGTTGTGTCTGAGCAACAACTTGGACCAGGGTGGTTGAAGATGAGTGGGTGGAGGGGAGGGGAAGGGAGTGGGAGGGAATGAGGCCAACAGGCCATGGGGGCAGGTCATGAAGAGCTCTGTAGGACTTTATAAGAATCAGAATTTGACTCTCAGAGCAGAGTAGTCACTGAGGGACTGGTCATAGGAACAATGGGAAAGGACTGAATACTAACAGGATCCCTGAGGCTGCAGTACAGAGAGTGCCCTCTAGGGGGCAAAGGGCAGAGACAGAGGCCCAGTGAGCAGGCTCCAGCAGTGGTCAAGCGAGCCAGGATGAAGTGTGTATCTATGTTGTTCCTTGCGTCGATTTCAATTATCTTGAAATTGAATGTCTTGCTCTGTTGAGGCCTCTATGGAGACTTCATTACCTAGTCATGATGCATTGAATCGTTAGCCTTTGGAGATTGTTCAACAGACAGCTCCATTACCCTCCCTGAGGTTGAGGAAAGGTGAGGAGATGGAGAAAAGCAGACCACAGGGGAGGATAGGAGGGTAAGAAGGAAAGGCGCTCCTTTCCTGTGCAGTCCAATCTGGGGTTACAAGGGTCTTTCCAAAATCTCCGACTTCTAGTACCAGAAGACACTTTTATTGTTCTTCTCACATAAGAAATACCAAGATTTTTAGGAACTCAGTGTCAGGAAAAGGATGAAAAGAAAAAAAACACAAAAACCTATATTTCTTTTTATGATCACAGTATCAATGTATTATTAGTATCAACATTCAATTTATGCAGTTCTCCTGAGGTATCTGGAGAAGGCAATAGCACCCCACTCCAGTACTCTTGCCTGGAAAATCCCATGGATGGAGGAGCCCGGTAGGCTGCCGTCCATGGGGTCGCTAAGAGTCGGACACGACTGAGTGACTTCACTTTCACGCATTGGAGAAGGAAATGGCAACCCACTCCAGTGTTCTTGCCTGGAGAATCCCAGGGACGGGGGAGCCTGGTGGGCTGCCGTCTATGGGGTCGCACAGAGTCGGACACAACTGAAGTGACTTAGCAGCAGCAGCAGCCTGAGGTATCAGAAGTAAACACACTGGTATGTTTTCTTCATGCTTTTCTTCCACTATAGCATGATTCCTTCACATTTTAAAAAATTAACTGTGGAAAACTTTTACCATCCACATAAGCACAGAGAATAGTATTATAAAACCAAGGTATCTAGATCCAATAATTATTAATACATAGGGAATAGTTTTTTATCTGTGATATCTCTTGGTTGTTGTAGAATTGTGTGGGCTTTTTTTTAATTGAGCATTTATATATTAATTTGACATGTTGTATCTTAGTTGCGGGCCAAAAGCTCAGTAGTTGTGGTCCAGCAGCTTAGTTGCTCCGAGGCATGTAGGACCTCAGTTCCTTAAAAAGGGACTGAACCCAGGACTCCTGTATTGGAAGGCAGATTCTTAACCACTGCACCACAGGTAAGTCCTATAGACGTTTTTGTTCAGTTCAGTTCAGTCGCTCAGTAGTGTCCAACTCTTTTTGACCTCAGGGACTGCAGCACGCCAGGCTTCCCTGTCCATCACCAACTCCTGGAGCTTACTCAAACTCATGTCCATTGTGCCGGTGATGCCATCAACCATCTCATCCTCTGTCATCCCCTTCTCCTCCTGCCTTCAATCTTTCCCAGCATCAGTGTCTTTTCCAGTGAGTCAGTTCTTCATATAGGTGGCCAAAGTACTGGAGTTTCAGCTTCAGCATCAGTCCTTCCAATGAATATTCAGGATTGATTTCCTTTAGTATGGACTGGTTTGACCTCTTTGCAGTCCAAGGGACTCTCAAGAGCCTTCTCCAACACTGCAGTTCAAAAGCATCAATTCTTAAGTGCTCAGCTTTCTTTATCGTCCTCCGTCTTACATCCATACGTGACTACTGGAAAAACCATAGCCTTGACTAGACGGATCTTTATTGGGAAAGTAACGTCTCTGCTTTTTAAGATGCTGTCTAGGTTGGTCATAGCTTTTCTTCCAAGAAGCAAGCATCTTTTAATTTCATGACTGCAGTCACCATCTGTGGTGATTTTGGAACCCCCCAAAATAAAGTCTGTCACTGTTTCCATTTTTTCCCCATCTATTTGCCATGAAGTGATGGGACCAGATGTCATGATCTTAGTTTTCTGAATGTTGAGTTTTAAGCCAACTTTTTCACTTTCGTCTTTCACTTTCATCAAGAAGGTCTTTAGTTCTTCTTCGTTTTCTGTCATAAGGGTGGTTTCATCTCCATATCTAAGTTATTGATATTTCTCCCAACAATCTTGATTCCAGCTTGTGCTTCATCCAGCCTGGCGTTTTGCATGATGTACTCTGCATATAAGTTAAATAAGCAGGGTGACAATATACAGCCTCGACGTACTCCTTTCCCTATTTGGAACTGGTCTGTTGTTCCATGTCCAGTTCTAGCTGTTGCTTCTTGACCTGCGTACAGTTTTCACAGGAGGCAGATCAGGTGTTCTGGTATTTCCATCTTTTTAAGAATTTTCCACATTTGTTGTGATCCACACAGTCAAAGGCTTTGATGTAGTCAATAAAGCAAAAGTAGACGTTTTTATGGAGCTCTCTCCCTTTTTTGATGATCCAGCAGATGTTGGCAACTTGATCTCTGGTTCCTCTGCCTTTTCTAAATCCTTTTCTAAATCTTTTTGAATATCTGTAAGTTCATGGTTCATGTACTGTTGAGGCCTGTCCTGGAGAATTTGGAGCATTACTTTACTAGCGTGTGAGATGAGTGCAATTGTGTGGTAGTTTGAACATTCTTTGGCATTGCCTTTCTTTGGGATTGAAATGAAAACTAACCTTTTCCAGTCCTGTGGCCACTGCTGAGTTTTCCAAATTTGCTGGCATATTGAGTGCAGCACTTTCACAGCATTATCTTTCAGGATTTGAAACAGCTGAACTGGAATTCTATCACCTCCATGAACTTTGTTTGTAGTGAATCCTAAGGCTCACTTGACTTTACATTCCAGGATGTCTGGCTCTAGGTGAGTGATCACACCATCATTGTTATCTGGGTCATGAAGATCTTTTTTGTATAGTTCTGTGTATTCTTGCTACCTCTTCTTAATATAGTCTGTTTAACCCATAGGCTTCATGAAATGGTGGTCCTTCTCACTGTTTTGCAGAGCAGTGGGCATTTCCCCTTTCCTCATCACAGAGTGTGCCCTACCAGGTATAGGAAGTGAACCCATTGTAGCAGCAGCAACCTTTTAATAGCCATTCCGAGCTACACAAAAACCTGGGACACAGACATCTCAATATGAAAGCTTTTGTTCCTTACTTCTAAGTTCAATTCAAATGGAGGGGGCGGGGCATGGCAGGTTGTTCTCCTGGACTCTCAGAAAGAGAATTGGCAGAAGGCTTAGTTGTCCACTTTTCTAAGAATCTGATTTCCTGAGGTCATATAGGGCTTCTCACTTCAATTAAACAGATGCAACTACCCTTTAGTGCCCCAAGCTCTGTATTAACATTTTGCCTGAAATATTCTATTAACCATTCTAAGTGTCCTTCAAGAGCAGAAATGGAGGCATGGAGATGACATTAAGTGCTCTATTTTTTTCTTAACAGAGCAGGTCCCCACTCTCTCAAGTAAAGCCACTTTGATGATGTTTTCCTGCTCCTGTCTCAGGGAATATGTAGGATGGAGGTACTTTGGGAAAACAATATCTTTTTCACGACGGATGGGGAAAGTGAGGCATGGGGATCACTGTAAGCACAGTATTATAATAAGAACACAGAAGATGCTAGTGCTGTTACTTACTTTCTTCCAGTGTTGGGCAAATTTCTCAACATCTCTGAGCTTTCCTTTCTTTGGTTATAAAATAAGGATAATGCTTATACTTGTTAATATTTCTCACTGGAGACCACTAGAAACACCTCCATTCTTAGTTGAACTAGTTGGGTTTATTACTCACTGCAGTAAGGACCAGGAATCTCCTTGGAAAACAATATGATGTATTAAGAGAAGTTAGAAAGATCTTCTAGTAGGTGGGCTGTGTTAGGTGATTTTGGTGAGGGTTTCATCTGCTTTGGATGGATAGTGTTAGGAAGTGGGCTGTTCTTCACACTGGGTATCTTAATGTTAACTCTATAAAGAGAAGTCTAGATAGAAGTGAAAGCTGTGCTTGGTCAAGATGTAGCAGTCACTCAAGATAGAGGGATGTGTGGTTATTCTGGTGGTTTGTACAATGTAACTTGTTGTGTCTGTGTTCAAACATAATTATCGAACATCCTATTCTTGTTTTGATCTTTCGCAGACACAGAATGAACTTGTCTGATATTGAGGTTCTGTGAAATGTTGATGGTGAGCAGGAGAACAGAAGCCCCACTGTGGTGCCAGGTCAGGCCTTGCGACTCAGAGGTTGCTTTCTGCTTCATCTATCAATCTCATAATATTGTGATCAGAAGAGAAAAGATATGATATATGTTAAATCTTTGGTGCAACTATTGATAAGAGTAACATATTAATAAAGTTAAGATATGAGTGTAGTAACAGTAATACTATGAATATATACAGAATCAAATTTTTATTAAAATTATTAATTCATAACTGTAACAAGAATATGATTCAGTATTAAAGAAAAGAGATTGGCATTTTTAACTCACTATACTACCATGTCGTCTTGGGCAAGTCATTTTTTTGCCCTGAGTCACAGATTCTTTTTTAATGAAAAGAGAATGATCATGTCTGCATTAAGAAATCCCCAGATCTGAGTCCTTTTGAGAACCATGTTGATTATGCTGCTAATGTACTTTGAACAGCACAGACCAAAGCATATTTATTGTCTTGAAGCACACAGAGTTTTCATTTCCTTGGCTCTGGAGTGCTCTTTAAAAGTGCTGTCAACTGTAGAAAGGAACAAATAGCATTGACTGTTGTAGTGCCAGCTTCTTGAAGTTCACCATCAGAAGGGTCCCCCAGTGCCAGAGTGGAGTCAGTCTCCTTCTTCCTCAGAGGTGACTGAAAGCCCTCTTGCTTCAGTGATTGACCTCACCCAGGTCCAACCCCCTTCCCACTCCACCTTGCCATTGTTTGACCCTTTGGTCAAAGGAGTAAAGTGTTAACTCTCATAATTCCTCACTATTATTGTTTCAAAAGGCTTAACCTTGGCAGAGAGAAAAATATATGTCTACGGCCTTGAATGCTTTCATAAGAGCCCGACAATGTGAGCAGCACGATTGCATGTCGCAAGGGAAGACACGGGTGATTTGTGGCCCCAGGTCACATAGTTACAGAGATGCGGAAGTGGGGCTCTAACTGAGGTCTTCTGATTCCCAAACCAGGGAGAGACTGGAGGTGGGGTGCAGGTGATCTTCCAAGGTTTCCGAGACCCACTCAGGCAGGCAGCTCTCCTGTTGGTGAAACCAGTCAAGGGGCGGTGGGTGAGCATACTGTGGAGACATCTTTGTCTCTGCTTCCCTCCTGCCTTCTCCTTTTACTCTTTTTTTCTACCCAGAATATCAGGGTTTGTGCCCCAGATGGAGATGCTCTTCCCCCGGCTCACCCTCTGCCTGGACCACTGCCAGGTAAAGAGCTGGTGTCTGTCCAGTAGAGATGTTGCCACAATGGTTGCAGGAAGCCTGACACGTCACACTTGTCTGGTGAAGTAGGTGGGGTTAATTAAGTAGGTGGGGCTAAGGTGTTGGTGTCAGGATGTAAAGACACCTACAGGAAGCTGAAAAAAAAAAAGGACCTGAGCTAACACACTGCTGATCCTGTCCTTTGATTTGGTCTCACCACTCACTGACTACCCATTGCATGCCATGCATTACTCTAGGCCCTGGGATGCTCCCTGAGTGACCATACTGGACAAAATTCTACCTGGGGAATTGCAATCTGTTTGTTCACAAGAGTCATAGGCATGGTCAGGTCTGAGCAGTGTTGTTATTGGGCCCTTGGCCCCAGCAGGCAGAAGCAGGAAGACTGACTAGGCAGGGAGGTTAAGCATGAGACTAGCTCAGCTCTTTCCCTCTCCTATCCCCTGCTCCTCACCTGATCCCATCACACAGCCGGGGTATGAAAAGCTCAGCAAGCCCCCAGCTTTCCTCAGAAGTCCTCCTGCAAGGCCACCAAGGTGAGCCAGATTCTGCCTCTCTGTAGGCCTCACCCCCAGGGGCTGAAACCTGCATCTGGGCCCAGGTTAAGTGCTGGATCACCTCTCTTCCACAGGTGGGGTAACAGGGTTGAGGGGAGTCCATAGAAGGGGATGGGGAGCAGGGGTGGGATGGGTACAGCAAACCCTCTTTGGATTTACCCTGATAAATTGGGCAGTTTTTCCTCCAGGGACATTCGTGATTCTCAAAAGTTATGTGTTCAGCTTAAAAAAAAAAAAAAAAAAAAAGTATTCCACCTGATTCTACAGGATCAGGGCCCTCATCTCTAAGCCCCTGTTCCTGATCCCTACCTTGCCTCTGATCCTCACTGTCGTGTCATAACAGGATCCATAATTGATCCTTGTCTGTGTTTAGGCCCCACATCTCTTGAACTTTTTAAGGGCTTCCCTGGTGGCTCAGATGATAAACCATCTGCCTGCAATGCAGGAGACCTGGGTTCGATTCCTGGGATGGGAAGATCTCCTGGAGAAGGAAATGGCAATCCACTCCAGCACTCTTGTCTGGAAAATCTCATGGATGGAGGAGCCTGATAGGCTACAGTCCATGGGGTTGCAAAGAGTCGGACAAGACTGAGTGACTTCACTCACTCCTGAAACTTTTAGAATTTACTGTAAATCTGTAAGTCATGAGACGAGTAAAAGATAGGACCTTAGGTAGTGTCTGGATGGGAATGGACTCCAAAACACGCCATCTGGATGGGAATGGACTCCAAAACATGCCATCAGGTGATTAGAGAGAACGATCAACCTCTCCCCAGAGAGAGGAGAAGGTACTAATACTGAGTTCAATCACCGATGGCCAGTGATTCTGTCAACTTGCCTACTTCCAACCCTCAATTAAAACCCATAAACTTTGGGTTCAGAGAGCTTTAGAGGAGGTGATAACATCAAGGGATTGTGAGGGGGGAGAGTCCTGAGAGGGTCTGGAGGCTTGGCACTCCCAACTCCCCCCAGTTACCCTACACTTCTCCTCCATTTGGCTATCTCTGAGTTTTATGATTTAACATAACTAGGGACAGTAAGTAAAAGGCTTTCCTGAGTTCTGTGAGTGGTTCTAATAAGTAATTGAACATGGGAGTTTGGTCATGGAACATCTGAGTTCATAGCCAGTTGGTCACAGGTGTGAGTGACTGCAGGACTTGTGATCAACACTTGAAAGTGTGGGCAGTCCTCAGGGACTGAGCCCTCAGCTGTGGCTTCTATGCTACTTCTATGGATTTAGGGTCAGAAGTGAATTGATTCCTGGCATTTCAGTGGGTGTTGGGGATTCAGTTGCTTGTTGGCAGAGACCCTGCATATTTCAAGTCTGGAAAAACATCCAGACTCACTCTTCTCTCCCATTTGTGTCTTGTGTGAGGGTCAAGGCTCTGGGACTAAAATTATGTGGGCTCAAACACCCAGAAAGAAAGAAAGTGATATTGCTCAGTTGTGTACACCTCTTTGAGACCCCACGGACTATAGCCTACCAGGCTCCTCTGTCCATGGAATTTTCCAGGCAAGAGTGCTAGACTTTACCATTTGAGCCACCAGGGAACTGCTTCCCAGTTCTCTGCATTTTCAGAATATCTGGCAGAATCAGGTACTTGATTAAATGGGTTGTGACAGGAGTCTTGTCTGATTCTACCACCTACCTGCTGTGTGTCCCAGGATAAGTCATCTACACTTTCCTCAGCTGAACAGTGGGACTGCAGGACCTTGTGATGGGAGGTTTTTGAAAGGATTACCAGTCATGAGTGTAAAAGTTTGCATATTTGTGGTCAGTGATGTCTATTTTCCACCTAAATGTCTTAGTCCAAAAGACTAGCCTTTCTTCATTTCCTCACCACCTCTCTAAAACAATTTATCTGCCAAATATGATCATTTCTCTGTTACAAAATTTATCAGAATGTTGAGTGACAGTTAAGTGTCTTCCCTTCAGAGGCAACTGCAGGCAGAACAGGAAAGGCAGTACTTCCCTGAGTCTGCTCAAGACACCCGACTGTTCTTTTTAGGCTGGTACAGTCTTAGTTAAGACTCAAGGCATTTCCCTTTCTTGTCCTGTCAGACTATTATTTCATTTTTCTATCCAATATAGGATGTTAGAGGAGACTCAAAAATTACATAAACAGGCCTCATCATCAAATAGACTAACAGGAATTTTATTATATCCAGTCTCTTCAGTGACTCTGCACTTGGCATGAGAATGACATGGGAGATTAATTTATCGGACAAATATTTATCAAATATTTATGCCTTTGCCCCAGAAGGCATATTTCTTGGTGTAGGGGCACAGCTGTAAGCAAAACATAGTAAAATACTATGCTATCTAAGAGGTCGACAGACAGTGAAGATGGGAAAATCCTCTGCCAGATGGTGATGAGTGTTGTGAAGAAAGAGAGTGATGGGGATTCAGGAGGCTTAGAGGGTCAGGGAAACACTCTGGAATAAGGAGGCCTTGAGCAGAGGCTGCCAAAAATGAGCCTGGTGTGTTTGAGCAGCAACCAGAACTAGGGTGGCTGGAGCTGAGTGGGTGAAGGGAGGGGAGTGGAAGGGGATGAGGCAGAGAGGCCACAGGGACAGGTCGTGAGGAGCCTTTGCAGGACTTTATAAGAATCCAAATTTGAGAGGAGCTAGAGGGACCCGATGAATGTGAGTCTGAGTGAACTCTGGGAGTTGGTGATGGACAGGGAGGCCTGGCGTGCTGCAATTCATGGGGTCTCAAAGAGTCGACACGATCGAGTGACTGAACTGAACTGAACTGAGAGGGACCCCGGAGAGAGCCAGCCCGGATGTAGGGGCCAAGCCGAGCCTCCACGGGCAGCACAGGCACTGCCTCCCGTTTTCTGGGATCCGGCACTTCTAGGGGTTCCGGCACCAGAGACTGCGGGGCTCGCATGGAGACCACCTGGTGGCCCGCAGGCACAAGCGCAGGGCTCCACCTGCCTGCTGCTCTGCATCAAGGGCAAACTCTTCCCTTGGCTGCAGGACTCTGACTTGTTTCTCTGACCTATGTCCAGAGAGAATAGGAATAGGTCAGATGTTGTCCTTGTGTATATGTGGGGTAGCCATCACCAGCCAGTATTTGGCAGAAAGATACAAAGTGAATACCCCCATGCTTCAGAGCTTTATCAACTATTGCTTGCTGTTTCTAATTTATACAGTGATGCTGGCATGTCAATGTGATAATCTTTTTATACACCTTGAAAAAGTAATGGTGGAAGTACATCCTGCTTGGACTAGCAGATGTAGAGGCTAATTACCTGATTGTCAGAGCATAACAGCACATGACTCTAACCAGTGTCCAGGTGGCTCAGTGGTAAAAAGAATCTGCCTTCAAACAGAAGCTGCGGGTTTCATCCCTGGGTGGGGAAGGTTCCGTGTAGAAGGAAGTGACAACCCACTCCAGTATTTTCGCCTGGAAAATCCCATGGACAGAGGATCCTGCTGGGAAAGATGGGAAATCTTTTATAAGACAGACATCATAGGAGGCACATGAAAAACTCAGAATTTCATAGAGACTAAAAACCAGGAGTTACCTAGAACATACAGTTCATCACAAATAATATTAAAGTGTACTTTTAGCTATGAATAATAAGAGTACTGGCAATATCAAGGGTGTAGCAAGTATTTTCTGGACCTAGGATCAACAGGTGATGGAGGAGTATGATGAAGATGATCAAGAGTATTTGCTCTTTTGGGTTACTTTGGGATTCCTGTTGATGGCTCTTTCGGGGTTTATTCTTTACGCAAGATACAGAGTGATCCTCTTCACTGCTGCGGCTTTCAGTCTGCTGGGCATGGGAACTATGGTTGCTGCAGACGTATTAGCAGGGAGGGAAGACAATTCAGATTGATTGTGGAATATAAAGATAGTGTCAGCATTCAGTGGGACTGGAAAGTTGCCTTGCCCAATGTGTATACAGGGTTGACTTCCTTTAGGATTGACTGGTTTGATCTTGCTGTCCAAGGGACTCTCAAGAAGCTTCTCCAGCACCACAGTTTGAAAGCATTAATTCTTCCACACTCAGCCTTTTTTATGGTCCAACTCTTGTGTCCATACCTGACTTCCATGTAGTTTTGACCATATGGAACTTTGTTAGCATGGTAATTTCTCTGCTTTTTAACACACTGTCTAGGTTTGTCATAGCTTTCTTTCCAAGGAGCATGCGTCTTAATTTCATGCCTGCAGTCACTGTTTCCATTGTTTCTCCATCTGTTTGCCACGAAGTGATGGAACTGGACACTTTGGCCACCTGATGCGAAGGGCTGACTCCTTGGGAAAGACCCTGATGCTGGGAAAGATTGAAGGTGGGAGGAGAAGGGGACGACAGAGGATGAGATGGTTGGATGGCATCACCAACTCAAGGGACGTGAGTTTGAGTAAACTCTGGGAGTTGGTGATGGACAGGGAGGCCTGGCATGCTGCAGTCCATGGGGTCACAAAGAGTCGGACAAAACTGAGTGACTGAACTGAACTGATGGAACTGGCTGCCATGATCTTAGTTTTTTGAATGTTTAGAATTATGCCAGCTTTTTCACTCTCCTCTTTCACCTTCATAACGAGGCTCTTTAGTTCCTCTTCACTTTCTGCCATTAGGGTGGTGTCATCTGCATATCTGAGGTTGTTGATATTTCTCCCAGCAATTTTGATGCTATCTTGTGATTCATTCAGTCTGGCATTTCACATGATGTCCTCTGCATATAAATTAAATAAACAGGGTAACAATATACAGCCTTGACATACTCCTTTCCCAGTTTTGAACCAGTCTGTTGTTTCATGTCCGGTTCTAACTGTTGCTTCTTGACCTGCGTATAGATTTCTCAGGAGGCAGGTAAGGTGTTCTGGTATTGCCATCTCTTTAAGAATTTTCCAGTTTGTTGTGTTCCACACAATTAAAGGCTTTGGTATAGTCAATGAAGCAGAAGTAGATGTTTTTCTGGAACACCCTTGCTTTTTCTCCAATCCAACAGATATTGGCAATTTGGTCCCTGGTTCCCCCACCTTTTCTAAAACCAGTCATGTGATAATTACTTCTTATTAATGAAAAGAGATTGATTTAAGTAACTCACTATGCTGCTGTGTGGTCTTAGGCAAGTCATTTCATCTCTTGGAAACACAGACTTCTTCTTTGTAAAAAAGGATGCCCAGATTTGATTAATTTTGAGGACCATGTTGATTATGCAGGTAATGTGCTTTGAAAACCAGAGGACAAGGCAAGCTGTCGAGAAGCACATAGAATTTCATAGAGACTAAAAACCAGGAGTTACCTAGAACATACAGTTCATCACAAATAATATTAAAGTGTACTTTTAGCTATGAATAATAAGAGTACTGGCAATATCAAGGGTGTAGCAAGTATTTTCTGGACCTAGGATCAACAGGTGATGGAGGAGTATGATGAAGATGATCAAGAGTATTTGCTCTTTTGGGTTACTTTGGGATTCCTGTTGATGGCTCTTTCGGGGTTTATTCTTTACGCAAGATACAGAGTGATCCTCTTCACTGCTGCGGCTTTCAGTCTGCTGGGCATGGGAACTATGGTTGCTGCAGACGTATTAGCAGGGAGGGAAGACAATTCAGATTGATTGTGGAATATAAAGATAGTGTCAGCATTCAGTGGGACTGGAAAGTTGCCTTGCCCAATGTGTATACAGGGTTGACTTCCTTTAGGATTGACTGGTTTGATCTTGCTGTCCAAGGGACTCTCAAGAAGCTTCTCCAGCACCACAGTTTGAAAGCATTAATTCTTCCACACTCAGCCTTTTTTATGGTCCAACTCTTGTGTCCATACCTGACTTCCATGTAGTTTTGACCATATGGAACTTTGTTAGCATGGTAATTTCTCTGCTTTTTAACACACTGTCTAGGTTTGTCATAGCTTTCTTTCCAAGGAGCATGCATCTTAATTTCATGCCTGCAGTCACTGTTTCCATTGTTTCTCCATCTGTTTGCCACGAAGTGATGGAACTGGACACTTTGGCCACCTGATGCGAAGGGCTGACTCCTTGGGAAAGACCCTGATGCTGGGAAAGATTGAAGGTAGGAGGAGAAGGGGACAACAGAGGATGAGATGGTTGGATGGCATCACCAACTCAAGGGACGTGAGTTTGAGTAAACTCTGGGAGTTGGTGATGGACAGGGAGGCCTGGCATGCTGCAGTCCATGGGGTCACAAAGAGTCGGACACAACTGAGTGACTGAACTGAACTGATGGAACTGGATGCCATGATCTTAGTTTTTTGAATGTTTAGAATTATGCCAGCTTTTTCACTCTCCTCTTTCACCTTCATAACGAGGCTCTTTAGTTCCTCTTCACTTTCTGCCATTAGGGTGGTGTCATCTGCATATCTGAGGTTGTTGATATTTCTCCCAGCAATTTTGATGCTATCTTGTGATTCATTCAGTCTGGCATTTCACATGATGTCCTCTGCATATAAATTAAATAAACAGGGTAACAATATACAGCCTTGACATACTCCTTTCCCAGTTTTGAACCAGTCTGTTGTTTCATGTCCGGTTCTAACTGTTGCTTCTTGACCTGCGTATAGATTTCTCAGGAGGCAGGTAAGGTGTTCTGGTATTGCCACCTCTTTAAGAACTTTCCAGTTTGTTGTCTTCCACACAATTAAAGGCTTTGGTATAGTCAATGAAGCAGAAGTAGATGTTTTTCTGGAACACCCTTGCTTTTTCTCCAATCCAACAGATATTGGCAATTTGGTCCCTGGTTCCCCCACCTTTTCTAAAACCAGTCATGTGATAATTACTTCTTATTAATGAAAAGAGATTGATTTAAGTAACTCACTATGCTGCTGTGTGGTCTTAGGCAAGTCATTTCATCTCTTGGAAACACAGACTTCTTCTTTGTAAAAAAGGATGCCCAGATTTGATTAATTTTGAGGACCATGTTGATTATGCAGGTAATGTGCTTTGAAAACCAGAGGACAAGGCAAGCTGTCGAGAAGCACAGAGTTTTAGTTCCATTGGCTCCTGACTTTTCTAAATGTGCTGTCAACTGTAGTAAAGAAAGGAACAAATAGGACTGATTGTTGTAGTTTCACTTTCTAGAACAGAAGTTCACTAGCAGGAAGTTCCATCAGTCCCAGAGTGGAGTCACACACAGTCTCTTTCCAAATAGGTCTCCTTCTTCCTCAGAGGTAACCATAAGCCCTTTTGCTTCAGTGATTGACCTCATCCAGGTCCAGCCCCTTTCCCACCCCACCTTGCCTTTATTCGACCCTCTGGTGGAGGGAGATGTGTTAACTATCATAATTACTCATTATTATATTATTTCAAAGGATTTTGGCATTGCTGGGAGAAGAATATACATCTATGGCCCCCATTGCTTTCAGAACTACCCCCACGATGTCAGCAGCATGATCTCATTTAACAAGAGAAGATGAGGGAAATTTCAAGCCCCAGATCACATAGTTCAGAAAAGGAAGAAGTGGGACTTAAACTGAGGTCTTCTGATCCCAAAGTCACAGAGTTGGAGAGACCAGTGTGTGCATGGGGGTGGGGTTTGCAGGTGATCTTCCAAGGTCCCCTGAGATCCACTTGATCTCCTGAGATCCGCTCAGGCAGGCAGCTCTCCTGTTGGTGAAACCAGTTGAGGGGCGGTGGGCGATCCTACTGTGGAGATATGGTTATCTCTCTGCTTCCACTCTGCACACTCCCCTTACTCTTTTTTTCTATTCAAAATATCAGGGTTTGTGCCCCAGATGGAGATGCTTTCTCCCTGGCTCACCATCTGCCTGGGCCAGCACCAGGTTGACCAGCTGCCAGGTTGACATGCTGCCAAAACAGTTGCAAGAAGCTTACCTGTGTTACACCTGTTTTTTAAAGGAGCTTGCATTGAGGCAGGTGGACATGGAGGCCCAGGTGTGAAGGCACCTGCAGGAGGCTGAAAAGGGGATATGAGCTCACACACTGCTGTTCAATTACCCATCTTTGATTTTCTCTCATCCACTCACTGACCATCCATCATGTGTCCTGCCCAGCTTTAGGTCTGGGATGCTGCTTGAGCGACAATATGGGACAAAATTTCGCCTCTGGAATCACAACCCATGTTTCCATGAGACCCACAGACATAGTCAAGTTTGAGAATCAATGTTAACTGGGCATTTGGCCTCAGTAGGCAGAAGTAGGACCATGGGAGGCAGGGAGATTACACACTGTACAAGACTGACCCCAGATCCTCCCTTCCATTACTTTCCTCTTTGTTGGCTCTTTTGAGCCCTCAGATGGGGGTGCAAAAAGCTCAATCGGCCCCCATCTTTCCTCAGAATTCCTCTTGTAATGCCACAAAGATGTTCTGGCTCTGCTTCTCCACAGCCCTTCTCATCTTCCTGGGCAGCTGGCAGGTGAAACCAGGAATCAGGCCCAGGATCAGTCCTGGATCACCTCTCCTTTACAAGCTGTGGAGTGGGTGATGAGGGGAGTTCATAGAAGGGGCTGGGGAGTAGGGGAAAGGTGGACGCTGCCAAGCCTCTATGGATTTCTTCTGGTAAATTGGGCAGTTTTCACTTCAGCGACATTCCTTGACTCTCATTTAACAAGATTAGGGACCTCATGTTTGAGACTCTCTATTCCTGGTCACTACCTTGCCCCTGAATCACACTCTAGTGTCATAACAAGATCTATATTTGATCCTTGTCTCAGTTCATGATTCAGCCCTCTTGAATCTCTCGGAAGTTTCTGTATTTTCAAAATCATGAGATCTTGAAAGAAGGGACCTGAGGTAGTGCCTGGAAGGGACTGGACTCCAGAACATGCCATCAGGTGATAGGGTTAGGACTATCCACCCTTGGTCCCTCTAGGGAGAGAAGAGGGGACTGATACTGTGTTCAGTCACCAGTGGGCAATGTTCTATCAAGTTGCCTACCTCCAACCCTCAACTGAAACCCATGAACACTGACTGGGTTCAGAGAGCCTCAGGGGAAGTGAAAACATCAAGGGAATGTGAGCAGGGAGAGTCCTGAGACGGCTCGGAGGCTCGGTACCCCCAACTCCCCATCTGACTGACATTTCTTCTCCATTTGTCTGTCCCTGAATTTCATGCTTTATAGTAACTGGAGACAGTAAGCGCTTTCCAGAGTACTGTGATTGATACTAATAAGTTATTGAACATGGCAGGTGGGTTGTGGAGCCTATGAATTTATACCTGGTTGGTCTCACATATGAGAGACACCTGGACTTGTGATCAACTCTTGAAATGTGGGTAGCCCTCGGGGACTGAGACTTCACCCCGTGGAGCTGGGTCACCTTGTGGATTTAGTGTCTGAAGAGAATCGACTCCTGGATGCTTAGTGGGTGTTGGGAAACAGGTTGCTGTAGAGACTTCACATGTTTGGAAAGCGAAAGTCATTTAGTCGTGTCTGACTCTTTGCAACCCAGTGGACTATATAGTCCATGGAATTCTCCAGGCCAGGATACTGGAGTGGGTAGCCTTTTTCTTCTTCAGGGGATCTTCCCAACCCAAGGATCAAATCCAGGTCTCCCACATTGCAGGCAGATTCTTTACCTGCTGAGCCACAAGGGAAACATGTTTGGAGTCAGGGACAAATTTCAGACTCATTCTTCTCTATCATTTATGTCTGCTATGAGAGTCATGGCCCCGGGAGGATACTATAGCAGAGCGCTCATTAACACCTTCCCAATTCTCTGCATTTTCAGAATTCCTGGCAGAATAAGATCCTTGATTAAATGGGTTATGACTTGTCCTTTGTACTCAGCATTGTTATTATTACTACAAAGGACTTTGGCTTCTAAGGGAGAAGGAATATATGTCTGTTGCCTCTATTGCAACAGCAACCCCATGATGTGGGCAGCGCGGATCGCATCTGACACTGGAACACAGAAGTCTCTTGGAGATCTCCATCCTCTGGCACAAAGTTAGGAAAAGGCAGAGTGTGATCCCCAAACCACTACAGGAGAGAGCAGGAGGAAGGAGGTGGTTGCAGGTTATCTTCCAAGGTCCCCTGAGGTTCACTCCCTGTCTGTGAAATCAGGTGAGGGCCAGCAGCTGGTCAGGCTGTGGAGACATGTTCAGCTCTCTACTTCCCCTCTGCCCCCTCCCCTTACTCATTTTTTGAAGCAGAAAGCAGGTTACAGCCCCGGAGGACATCACCTTCTCCAGCTAAGTTCCTGCCTGGACCAGTGCCTGGTAAAGAGCACACATCCATCCAGTGGAGGAGCTGTGGCAATAGTTGCAGGAAGGTGTCCTGTGTCACACGTGTCATCTGAGGTAGGTGAGGGGGGTCAGGGCATGGAGATCCAGGTGAGATGACACTTGCAGGAGGCTGGAAAGAATGACATGGGCTAACACATTACTGATCACTTAAATGTCCTTTGATTGGCTCTCATCCACTCACTGACCATCCATCACATACCTGGCACAGCTCTAGGTGCTGGGATGCTCTCTGAGTGACCATATTGGACAAACTCCATCTGTCTGATCACCATCTAAGTTTACATGAGGCCACAGGCCTCATTAAGTCTGAGACCTGCTGTTTTTGGATATCTGGCCCCTGAAGAGAGAAGCAGAAGTCACGGTATGCAATAAACAGGACTGATCCAGCCCCTCCCATTCCCCCTCCCATCCTCATCACCTGATCTCACCCCTCGGCCAGGATATTAAAAGCTCAGTCCATCCCCAGCATCCTCAAGAGCCCTCCTGCAGGGCCACGAAGATGAACCGGCTCTGCCTCTCCACAGCCCTTCTCGTCCTCCTGGTCATCCTGGTGGCTGGCACCCCAGAGGATACTAACAAGAGCCGTGACCACAGTAAGTCTGGGCTCACCTCTCCTCTACACATTGGAGGGAAATGAGAGGAGTCCACGGCAAGAGCAGGGGGGCCTGGGTGGGGTGAGTGCTGCAACCCCCTCGGGACTTTTTTCCTGCCATGTTGGACAGGATTTTTGTTTGTTTTTGGCTGCACTGATCTTCCTTGTTGTGTGAAGACATTCTCTAGTTATGGGGGCTATTCTCTGTGGTGTGTGGGCTTCTCATACCCATGTGGGTATGAGGGGTATGGGGGGTGGCTTCTCTTGTTGCAGAGCAGGGACTCTAGGCATCTGGGATCAGTAGTTATGGTTCGCCTGCTTAGCTGCCTCGCCGCATGGAAAATCTTCCTAAAGCAGAGATCAAATCCACAAGCCCTGCATTGGCAAGCAGATTCTTAACTACTGGACTGTCAGGGAAGTCTGAAGTTGCAAACTTTTAACTCCACTGACATCATGACTCTCACGAAGAAACATCTTCAAATTAAAAAAAAAAAAATATATATATATATATATATATATATACACCCAACCCAACTCTACCAAACCAGNATGAGATGGCTGGATGGCATCACTGACTCGATGGACGTGAGTCTGAGTGAACTCTGGGAGTTGGTGATGAATAGGGAGGCCTGGCATGCTGTGATTCATTGGGTCACAAAGAGTTGGACATGACTGAGTGACTGAACTGAACTGAACTGAAAGGCTTTATATCAATTTTTGTTAAAATAATTCATATTGAGATATAGAAATTTATATGATTAATATATCTTTTCACCCTTAGGAACATTCCTAATTATGTCACAGAAAGGTTTTCAAATGACCTTTTCCATCTGACCATCCTCCACAAGCCTAGCATTCTCTATCGCAAAGAAGCTGGCGTTCTAGCTATTGTCCTTGTACGAGCTGTGATGACCATCCCCATAACTGAGCCATTGCCCCTCCTTTCCCAGCAGCTTCTAAGCCTGAATTCTGCCTGCAGCCTGAATTAAAGGGCCCCTGCAAGGAACAGGTGACCAGGTACTTCTACANCCATCTGACCATCCTCCACAAGCCTAGCATTCTCTATTGCAAAGAAGCTGGCGTTCTAGCTATTGTCCTTGTACGAGCTGTGATGACCGTCCTCATAACTGAGCCATTGCCCCTCCTTTCCCAGCAGCTTCTAAGCCTGAATTCTGCCTGCAGCCTGAATTAAAGGGCCCCTGCAAGGAACAGGTGACCAGGTACTTCTACAATGCCACGACCGGGTACTGCGAGCCATTTGTATATGGCGGCTGCGAAGGGAACAAGAACAACTTCCAGACGTTATCGGACTGCTTAGTGACCTGCTCTCCAGTGACAGTGTCCCTGTGGTAAGACAGGGTGCAGGGCACAGGGGCAGGGGCAGGACTGGGGGACGAGGCGGAGCTCAGGGGACCACACACCAGTCACACCTGCCCAGCGTCTTCCTCCTTGATGCTTCCCAGAAGAAGAGGCGGCAGTGTCCTGTGAAACCACACACTGAGCAAGCTCTCCAGGGGTCAAACCGGGATGCCTTTTATTATTATCTAAGCTAATCACATGCTCTTCCATCTTAGAGAGGAATAATGAGCCAACCACTCTCCAGGGCAGGTCTGCAGTGCTCCTGAGTGCCCCACCTTGGCATGGAAATCTCACTTCCTTCTTGTTGGCCATTTGGGTCATGAGGACTATGGTTTCATACTTTTGTAAAATCTAGCCTCTGTCAAGATGATGGGTGTCCTCGTTGGGGCTAAAATAATGGCACTCAACAAGTTCCTTTCTTTTTGCAGAGGATGTGTGAAGAGTGGTTCCCAGAAAATGTGACGCCCAAGGAGGACCCCTGCAGGGCTGGGCCATGGCTGCTTCTGAAACTGTTCAGTCTCTCGCAGTCCTTCTCTCCCCTCCCCTCTTCAGCAGAATCTGTCTAATTACTTACTTCTATTGGTCAACGTGTCTAATTCTGTCTCATCCAGCTGGCTCTTAGCACCATGAGAATGTCTTCCCTTTATTCCTAGCACTTAGCTCAGTTCCTGGCTCCAAGTAGACAGTTCCTAATTATTTGAGGAAGAAAGGAAGGAATGTAGGAGCACATTCATAATGACCAGAGTAAATATAGAGCCTGAAGTTTGACGCAGGATTTTTGTCTTAACCCATATGCTCATTGCATCCTCAGCTTAATCCCCCTCCCTACCATCATTGCTCTCTTTGTGAACGTCCAAGGTGGAATTTCTTGCAACCAGCTGTCAGAATCAGTAATGAGAGAAGGGCTTGCGATGAAGAAGCTTCTTGACCCAACAATGATGTTGCAATTTTCCTTTCCGTAGCTTCAAATACTGTGGTTTATATTTCAATAATGATGCATTTTTAATAAATAATTCAGTAACACATTTCAATAAATGCATATTCTAAATTAAACTGACTGGCATGGAGTCTATTACTGGAAATTACAAACCTTACCCAAAAGGGTCCAGGAGAATACTGGTCTTTCTTACTATTTTGCAACAAAACCAGAAGGAAACAAACAAACAAACAAACAAACCTCACAAAAGACAGACCTAATCGCAACTCCAACAGAGAAGTACCACAACGCTTGCGTCTGCCACCAGCCGGCGGGGGGCTGAACAGGGAGGTGCAGGTTGCATGCTTAGAGTAAGGACGAGGCCAGAATGCCCTGAGGACAATCTGAGGTAGCTAACGTGAGATAGCAACCCAAACGGTGGGATAACCAGAGAAGAAAATAGAGAGAGAGAGAGTGAAGGGAACTTTCCCATGAAAAGTTCTAACTTAAGGTGCATAGTTCGCTCACAGAACAACGGATTGAGTGAATGCCAAAAGAGAGTTAGGTGGGTGCAGACTGGCTCATCCCCCTTCAGAGGCAGAGAGGCAGGTGGGTGACAGCCAAAGCTGGAAGGAAAGGGGCAATCTCGGGTTGACAGACGGCATCACGCACCAAACTTTAGGCTGGCTCCCAGTTGCTAACCAAGTCTTCCTGGGATCCTAGATGGTTGACATATGCCAGGACGGCCACAGCCAGAGATCAGCTCCTTGGAAGAGACACACTGCACACTTGAGATGACGCTCTTGCAGAGCACATAGGAAACCAAGAGCCTGGGACTGGGGAGGTGATTAAGACACACAGCCCACCTTGGACAGTGTGCTCACTAACCACCTGGTCACCTGAGCTCCTTGGATCTGGGAAGGGCACAAAACGTACATCCAAACGAGTCTGTGCCTTTGTGGAGTACCCAAGAACCTGAACCTGAACAGCTTAGACCTGGGAAGGGCACGAAAACATGGGCCTGCTTTGGACAGTTCCTCTGCAGAGCAGCCTGGAGCCTGAGTAATGTAGACCAGGAAAGCACACGTGCCATGAGCTGGGGCAAACGCAGTGTGGTCCATGCACTGCAAGTACTCCCCACACCCGCCAATGATATATTTTGCAGTGTTCCACCTTCCCCACAGCAGAACTGAACAAGTGAGCCTAAATAAGTGACCACCTTCTTCTCCTTGTGTCAGGGCAGAAATTAGACACTGGAGAGACTTGCAAACCGAGGAAAGCAAAATAAACCAAGAAGAGAGAACTTCTCTGGAAGTCACAGGTGCAGCAGATTAGAACCCTGTAGTTAGCAACGACTAAGCTTTGGAAGGGGCCTATAGAGGCTGAGATGATGTATAAGCTGGAACAGGGAACTATCTGAAACTGAACTGACCCCACACTGCCCTGAATAGCTCCAGAGAAATGCCTAGATGTATATTCCCTATTTCATTTTCTAATTTTTTTAAAAAAAATTATTATGTTCTTATTGCAGCCATGAAATTAAAAGATGCTTACTACTTGGAAGGAAAGTTATGACCAAACTAGACAGTATATTGAAAAGCAGAGACAGTTTTTGTCAACAAAGTCCGTCTAGTGAAGGCTATTGTTTTTCCAGTAGTCATGTATGGATGTGAGAGTTGGACTATAAAGACAGCTGAGTGCTGAAGAATTGATGCTTTTGAACTGTGGTGTTGGAGAAGACTCTTGAGAGCCCCTTGGACTGCAAGGAGATCCAATCAGTCCATCCTATAGGAAATCAGTCCTGGGTGTTCATTGGAAGAACTGATGTTGAAGCTGAAACTCCAGTATTTTGGACACCTGCTGTGAAGAGCTCACTCACTTGAAAAACCCTGATGTTGGGAAAGATTGAATATAGGAGGAGAAGGGGATAACAGGATGAGATGGTTAGATGCCATCACTGACTCAATAGGTATGAGATTGGGTAAACTCTGGGAGTTGGTGATGGAGAGGGAGGCCTGGTGTGCTGTGATGCATGGTGTTGCAAAGACTCAGACAAGACTGAGAGACTGAACTGAACTGAACTTATTACTCTTTTAATTTTCCTTTTTATAACCTATAATCACCTTGCAAAATAAGTTCAGTTCAGTTCAGTCGCTCAGTCGTGTCCGACTCTTTGC
>SJYX01019744.1:116850-128733 GCA_006410675.1 Oreotragus oreotragus | reverse complement strand
AGCCATGAAATTAAAAGACGCTTACTCCTTGGAAGAAAAGTTATGACCAACCTGGATAGTATATTCAAAAGCAGAGACATTACATTTCCGACTAAGGCCCATCTAGTCAAGGCCATGGTTTTTCCAGTGGTCATGTATGGATGTGAGAATTGGACTGTGAAGAAAGCTGAGCGCTGAAGAATTGATGCTTTTGAACTGTGGTGTTGGAGAAGACTCTTGAGAGTCCCTTGGACTGCAAGGAGATCCAACCAGTCCATTCTGAAGGAGATCAGCCCTGGGATTTCTTTGCAAGGACTGATGTTAAAGCTGAAACTCCAGTTCTTTGGCCACCTCATGCGAAGAGTTGACCCATTGGAAAAGACTCTGCTGCTGGAAGGGATTGGGGGCAGGAGGAGAAGGGAATGACCTAGGATGAGATGGCTGGATGGCATCACGGACTTGGTGGACGTGAGTCTGAGTGAACTCCAGGAAATGGTGATGGACAGGGAGGCCTGGCGTGCTGCAATTCATGGGGTTGCAAAGAGTCGGACACGACTGAGCGACTGAACTGAACTGAACTGATATAATAAATTTTCTGATTTTGCTTTGTATTTTTAATACTGTATTTTTGAGAGTCTAACCTATACTTTAGATTTTTAATCTTTGGTTTTGGGAATTTCTTATCAATTTTGGACCTTTAAGAATCTCATCTTCAGTACCCATTTTTACTTAGGGGTGTGATTACTGGGTTGATTTCTGCCTCTTCTTTTGGTTTTCCCTTTTCTCCTTCAGGTTACCTCTATCTCATCCCTCCAACTTCTCTTCTCTGCTCAACTCTGTGTTTCTCCCTGGTTGTTCAAGGCTGTGAAGAACTCTTAGGAAACTGATTACTGGCTAGATTGTTCTCTCTCCTTTTCACTATCTCTCTTCTTCTCCTGGTCATCTTTATCTGCCTCCTCCTTATTCTCTCCTCTAGGTAACTCTGTGAACCTCTCTTAGTATTCCAGACTGTGGAGTAATCAATTCCCATGTAAGAAATTGATTACTGGCTAGACTGGTCTCTCCGTTTGGATCCCCTCTCTCCTCCTCTGTCACCTCCATCTCACTTCCCTCTTCTCTTCTTCATGTAATTCTGTGAACCCCTCTGGGTGTCCTTCATTGTGAGGAATCATTTCAACATTATCTGAGATTTCTTATCATTGGTGCTGTGTGGATGGAGAAGTCTTGAAGCTACTATTATAATAAGACTGAAAGCCAGAGGCAGGAGGCTTAACTCCAAACCTTGAGAACACCAGAAAACTCCTAACTCCAGGAACATTAATCAACAAGAGCTCATCCAAAAGCCTCCATAACTACACTGAAACCAAGCTCTACCCAAGAGCCAACAAGTTCCAGAGCAAGACACACCATGCTAATTCTCCAGCAATGCAGGAACATGAACCTGGGCATTAAAATACAGGATACCCAAGTCACAACAAACCCATGGGCACCTCAAAACTCACAACTGTACACTTCATTTCACTCCAGAGCAAAGAGATCCAGCTCCACACACCAGGACACCGACACAAGCTCCCCTAACCAAGAAACCTTGGCAAACCACTCGTCCAACCCCACCCACAGGGAGCAACCTCCACATTAAAGAGGGACTGCAGTCTTCCAGCATACACAAAGGCCACCCCAAACACAGTAATCTAAACAAAATGAGAAGGCAGAGAAATATTCTGCATGTAAAGGAATATAACTGCCCACCAAACCAAAAAAAAGAGGAGGAGATAGGATGTCTGCCTGTAAAAGAATTCAGAATAATGATAGTAAAGATGACTCAAATCTTGAAAACAAAATGGAGTTACAGATAAATAGATTAGAGACAAGGATTGAGATGATACAAAGAACGTTTAACAAGCACCTACAAGGAATAAAGAAGAGTCATTCAATAATGAATAAAGCAATAACTTAGATAAAAAGCACTCTGGAAGGAACCAACAGTAGAACAACTGAGGCAGAAGATAGGATAACTGAAGTAGAAGACGGAATGTGGAAATAAGTGAAGCAGAGCAGGAAAAAGAAAGAATTAAAGGAGTACAACCAAAGAGACCTCTGGGACAATGGTAAACGCCCCAACATTCCAATAATAGGAGTCCCAGAAGAAGAAGAAAGAAAGAAAGACCATGAGAAAATACTTGAAAGGAAAATAGTTTAAAGTTTTCCTAAAATTAGGAAGGAAATAGCCACCCAAGTCCAAGAAACCCAGAGAGTCCCAAACAGGATAAACCCAAGCCAAAATACCTGAAGACACATATTAATCAAATTAACGAAGATCAAACACAAAGAGCAAACATTAAAATCAGCAAGAGAAAAACAACAAAAAACACACAAGAGGCTTCCCGTAAAGATAGCAGCTGAACTTTCAATAGAAACTCTTCAGGCTAGAAGGGAGTGGCAGGACATACTTACTGTACCCAGCAAGGAGCTCATTCAAATATGAAGGAAAAATCAAAAGCTTTACAGGCAAGCAAAAGCTGAGAGAATTCAGCACCACCAAACCAACACTACAACAAATGATAAAGGATCTTCTCTAGACAGGAAACAGAAAATGTTTATACTTGAACTCAAAGCACCAAGCTAATGGCAACAGGATCACACTTATCAATAATTACCTTAAATATAAATTGGTTGAATGCCCCAGCTAAAGACAAAGACTGGCTGAATGGATACAGAAACAAGACCCCTATATATGCTGTCTGCAAGAAACCCACCTCAAACAAGGGACACATACAGACTGAAAGTGAAGGGTTGGAAAAAGGTATTTCATTCAAAAGGGGACCAAGAGAAAGCAGGAGTAGCAATACTCATATCAGATAAGGCAGACTTTGAAATAAAGGCAGTGAAAAGAGACAAAGAAGGACATAATGATCAAAGGATCAATCCACGAAGATATCAAAATTATAAATATATATGCACCGAACATAAGAGCACCACAATATGTAAAGCAAATGAAAACAAGTATGGAAAGGGAAATTAACAGTAACACAATAATAGTGAGAAACTTTAATACCCCATGGACATCTATGGATAGATCAACTAAACAGAAAATGAACAAGGAAACACAAACTTTAAATGCTACAATGGACCAGTTAGACTTCATTTTTATCTATAGCACATGTCACTCCAAAACAGTGAATTTCACCCTTTTCTCAGGTACACATGGGACAGTCTCCAGGACAGATAAAGTAATTAGCCTCCAGTTAAAATAAATTAATTAAAAAAAGAAAAAACCCTCACCACTTCTTGATATTTTCAGAATTCCTGGCCGAATCGGGTACTTATTTAAATCGATTGTGACAGACTGTGTTTGTCTTTTCCTGATTTTATTACCTATATGCTCTGTGTCCTGAGACAGTTCCATCTACAGGGTTTTCATGAGAGCAGGAAGTCGATATTTCTAGAGTTTTCTGAAAGGGTTGCCAGTCATGAGTACAAAGAACTTACACATTTGTGGTCAGTGACATCTGTTTTCCACCAAACGTTTCAGTCTGAAGACTTGTCAACATATATACATTTCCTCATGACACTTTCGAGAATATATATGTGTCAAATAATGAACATTTTTCTTTTATATAATTAATCAGAGAGTTGAGTGTCTGCTGAGCATCTTCCCTTCAGAGGCAACTTCACGTCAAGCAAGAAATGCAGTGCTTCCTTGAGTTTGCTCTTGGGGTCAAGACTACATTTCCCAGGCTGTTATGATATTAGTAAAGACACAATGCCCTTCCTCTTGCTCTCCTATCAGACTATGTTTCATTTTCCTATAATGATATAGATGACAGTTACACTTATAATTTTATAGACAGGCCTCCTCATCATAGAGACTAACAAGAAGTTTACTCTAGCCACTCTCATCAATGACAAGGCACTTAGCATGAGGTGAAATAGGAGAGTCATCGAAGAACCTAAGCCACCCCATTTTGTTAAAAAATACTCCATTTTAGAGTTTTGAGGAAAAAGTCTTTGGAAATCCTCTGACCTCACCCCACCACCTGCGAGCCAATCAGATCCCAGATCAGGATCTCCTGACTTTATGTTCAGGACTTATGACCTGCCCGGGAAATTTGAATTAAGCCCGGGAAATGAAAACCAATCAGAACCCAACACCTAACCCTTTCACAGAAGGTACTCCCAACCCAGAAACTCCCGTTTTTCAAATTTTTCGTGTGAGAATACCCTATAAAAGCAATGAAACCCAGAGTTCGAGGCTCCTCTCCTTGCCCACTGCATCAGTAACGGTGGGAGCCCCAGCTCGAGCTTGGTAATAAAAACTCTCTTGCTTTTGCATCGGATATCGGCTCCCTGGTGGTCATTGGGAGATTTTGTGACTTGGGCATAACATTTGGGGCTCGTCTGGGATCTCCCATTGGCCCCGCAGGGAAACTGATCTGGAGAGTTATCTGCGGCCGGTAAGCTCTTCTCTGTCTCTTTGTTTCTGAAAAGGACTATTTTCTGAAGCCGGTATATGACTCAGGCAGACGCGCTGGCGGGTCACCGGTGCGGGTCATTGGGAGACGTCCCTGATCCCCTAGGAGGGGACAGAGTGCCCCTGTTCTCTGTAGACGATAGCGGGTCGCTCCCGCTGAACGGCCAGAGGCCATCGTCTTACTTTCAGTTTTGCCTCCGGACTCCCGGAGGTCTGTATCTTCTATCTCTCTGCCTGTCTGTGTGGCTATCTGTACTGTCTGTGTTAATTTACCAACATCTGACTGATCTAGGAACGACGGAGCAAAGTCAGTCTAGCCCTACTCCTCTATCTCTGGTCACTGACCATTTTAAGGAGGTCAAGGTGCGCGCCCACGACCTCAGTGTGGAAATTAAGAAAGATAAATTCATCACTTTCTGCAGCGCAGAATGGCCAACCCTCCACGTGGGATGGCCCCCAGAGGGCACCTTTGACTTGGAAACCGTGCCCTGAGTCCGAGACAGCATCTTTCAACCATGGAGCGGACACCCTGACCAAGTTCCCTGTGTCATAGTGTGGGAAGATCTCATACTGTGCCCCCCTCCATGGGTAAAACCTTTCTTGCCTCAACAGGGATTTTCCACCGCACAGGTGCTGGTGACACATGAAGGAAAGAACCTGAAAGATCCCAAGGAACCTGAACCAACGGTGCTGCTGTACCCCATTTTACAAGGGGGAACAGAGGAAGAACTTCTCTTCCCACCCTCTTACCAACTCCTCGAGCCACCATGGACCCCTGCTATCCCTCCACCTAGGGCTGAAGCATCAGAAGGGGGGCCCGCACAAAATACTTGCCATAGGCGAGCTATGTCTCCGGTGGGGCCAGTAGACTCAACTGTTGCCCTCCCTTTACAAGTGGTTGGTCCCCCTGACAAAGAAGGGAACCAACCTCATCAGTACTGGCCCTTCTCTACCAGCAACCTTTATAACTGGAGGTCCCAGAATGCTAAGTTCTCAGATAACCCTAGAGATTTAACTAACCTTCTAGAGACTGTGCTTTTTACTCATCAGCCCACCTGGGATGACTGTCAACAGCTGCTCCAGATTCTCTTCACCACGGAAGAGAGAGAGAGAATACAGAATGAGGCCCGTAAAAGGGTCCCTGGGGCCAATGGAGAGCCCACTAATAATATAGATGAAATTAACACCTCCTTCCCTTTGTTGTGACCTGACTGGGATTACAATATGGCACAAGGTAAGGAGAGGCTCCGAGTTTACTGCCAGACTCTGTTGCGGGGACTCAAGGCAGCTGCACGGAAACCCACTAACCTCGCTAGAGTAGGAGATGTTCAACAAGGCCCCACTGAGAGTCCAGCCGCTTATCTGGAAAGACTGATGGAGGCCTTTAGATAATACAACCCCATGGACCCAGAAGCAGAAGGCACTCAGGCTGCTTTGATAATGCATTTCGTCAATCAGGTGGCTCCAGATATTAGAAAAAAGTTACAAAAACTAGAGCACCTGGGTGAAAAGAGTATCCAGGATTTGATAACCGTAGCAGAAAGGGTCCACAGCCCCCGAGAGACCCCTGAGGAGAAACAAGCCAAGGCAGCAGACCGCCAGACCCCCAACGTGGTGCGTATCCTGCTGGCGGCGACAGTTCCTGACTCGGGAGAAAGGGAGCGCCAGCTGCGCTGCCTGGCGGCTGAAGGTAAGTGCCATCCTCGCACGTGACCAGCATTAGGAAAGAACCAATGCGCCTATTTTAAGGAGGAAGGACACTGGGCCAAAGAACGCCCTAAGAAAAAGAAGGGACCACAAAAGACCCCTATCCTGGCCGTCGATGAACTGAACGACTAGGGGAGATGGGGTTTGGTGCCCCTTCCCGAACTCAGGGTAACCCTAAGAGTGGTGGGGACCCCAATTGATTTCCTTGTTGACACAGGGGCTCAATATTCGGTTTTGCTGGAGCCCCAAGGGAAACTGGCCAAAAAGACTTCATGGGTGCAGGGGGCCACTGGGATGAAACAATATCAATGGACTACCCGAAGGTCAGTGGATTTGGGCACTGGCCGGCTATCCCACTCCTTTATGGTCATCCCAGAGTGCCCCTTCCCACTGTTGGGAAGAGACTTGTTAACCAAGATGGGAGCTCAAATTCACTTCCTCCCAGGAGAAACTAAAATACTTGATCAGGCAGGAAGGCCGATTCAAGTACTGACAATTCAATTAGAGGATGAATATCGGCTGCACCAAAAACTGACCCTTCCCCAAACGGACATCCAGGAGTGGCTGGATGAATTCCCTGAAGCGTGGGCCGAGACAGGTGGATCCGGCTTGGCTAGGCACCACCCTCCTATATATATAGATCTCAAGCCAGGGCCCGATCCCGTCCAAGTCAGACAATATCCTATGACCTTAGAGGCCCAACAGGGAATCACTCCCCATATCCGCAGGCTCCTAGCCCAGAAAATCTTGAGACCCTGTTAGTCGGTGTGGAATACTCCCCTGCTCCCTGTTAAAAAACCAAATTCTCATGACTATTGGCCAGTACAAGACCTGCGGGAAGAAGACAATATCCTATGACCTTAGAGGCCCAACAGGGAATCACTCCCCATATCCGCAGGCTCCTAGCCCAGAAAATCTTGAGACCCTGTTAGTCGGTGTGGAATACTCCCCTGCTCCCTGTTAAAAAACCAAATTCTCATGACTATTGGCCAGTACAAGACCTGCGGGAAGTTAACCGCCGAGTTCTAGATATTCATCCTACGGTGCCAAACCCATACAACCTCTTGAGCTCGCTCCCACCAGATCATCACTGGTATACGGCCCTAGATCTAAAAGATTCTTTCTTTACCTTTCCCTGGTGCCCAGAAGCCAGGAGCTTTTCGTCTTTGAGTGGTCCGACCTGGAAGAGGGGATAAACGGACAGCTAACCTGGACACAACTACCACAGGGATTTAAAAATTCTCCCATTATCTTCGATGAGGTCCTCCATGAGACCTGGGTGAGTTTAGACAATAGCACCCCCAACTAACCCTGTTGCAATATGTAGATGACCTCCTAATTACAGCAAAGGACCAGCAGACTTGCCTCATGGGCACCCGAGAACTGTTGCGGGCCCTTGGAAAATTAGGATACCGAGCCTCAGCTAAAAAGGCTCAGATATGCCGACCAGAGGTCACCTACTTAGGGTATGTATTAAGGGAAGGGCAGAGGTGGCTTTCGGAGGCGCAGAAAGAGACAGTACTCAAAATACTGACCCCAGACTCACCTCGAAAAGTGAGTGAATTCCTGGGGTCTGCTGGCTTCTGCCATCTTTGGATTCCAAACTATGCAAAACTGGCTAAACCCTTATATGAAGCCACAAAAAATACCATCCCTTTCAGTTGGACAGAACAGATGGAGACCACTTTCAAGGCCATTAAAAGGGCCTTACTGTCAGCCCCTGCCCTGGGACTACCTGACATCACCAAACCCTTTCTTCTATATGTAGATAAAAAGCGAGGGGTAGAAAAAGGGGTGCTGATGCAGCATTTGGGACCTTGGAAACAGCCAGTGGCCTACTTGTCTAAACGCCTAGACCCCATAGCATCAGGCTGGCCCCCATGCCTCTGCATGATTGCGGCAGTGGCCCTAAGGGTCAAAGATGCAGACACACTGACGCTAGGGCACGAGTTGCATATTACCGCCCCCGCCCCATGCCATTGAGGGCATACTGAAACAACCCCCAGATAGATGGATCAGCAACGCTCGGCTGACCCACTATCAGGGACTACTGCTAAACCCCTCCAGAATCATCTTTCTACCGCCTACTGCTCTCAATCTGGCTATGTTGCTTCCTAACCCGGACTTGGAAGCCCCAGTCCATGACTGCAACGACATACTAGTCCAGGTGCATGGGATGCTAGAGGACTTGCAAGATCGCCCCCTGGCGGATGCTGAGGTCACCTGGTATACAGACGGGAGCAGTTTCAGTCGAGATGGACTCAGGTATGTAGGGGCGGCTGTAACCACGGAAACCCAAATTGTGTGGGTGGAAGCACTACCTCCGGGTACATCAGCTCAAAGGGCTCAACTAATCGCCCTAACAAAAGCCCTTCAGTTGGGAAAGGACAAAAAACTTAATATCGTTACTGATAGCTGATATGCCTTTGCTACTTCCCATATATACGGGGCCATCTACAGAGAGAGGGGACTCCTCAAGGCCGAGGGTAAGGCAATTAAAAACAAAGAAGAAATAAAGGCTCTCCTCTCGGCATTATGGCTACCTAAGAAACTAGCCATAATACACTGCCTGGGGCACCAAAAGCCAGACACCCTGATCTCGAGGGGAAACAGCTTAGACAGAGCAGCCAGAGATGCTGCCCAGAATACTGTGATAGAGGCCACTCTTCAGCTGCCTGACTCTGGGAGCCCTGCTCTGCCAGACTTGCCCAGTTACTCACCAAGAGACTTAGACTGGATAAAAAGCCTGCCTATGGCCCAACAGCTGGCCAGGTGGTGGAGAGCAGCAGACAGCTCTCTAATCCTCCCAGAAGAGCTAGGAAAACAAGTATTACTAAAAATGCATCATGCCACTCACCTGGGTGTTATGCCTGCAGTCCAAGTCCCCAAAACTGAGAAAACAAGACACCCATGGCAATGCAAAAGCAAAAAGGGAATTTATTTCTGACTCGAGCCAGGGCTCCCACCACATCCAACACAGTGGAGTGGGGCAAGAGCCCCGAGCCCTGAATTACAGCAGTATTTATAGGTTTAGAACAAAGACAGGGAGTTGGCAAGGGTGGATTGGTTGTAGGGGTTATTAGGCATTTATTAATTGGCTAATTTTTCATGCATGTGGGCTTGCTTAGGGGACTTTTCATGTTATCTGGGAGTCTGGAAATATGCTGACTGGCTGAGCCCCAGGGTAGGGGGGAGGATGATCTCAGTTCCTTCTGGGCAGTGACCCAGTTTTTCCCGTAATTGTAGCTCTGGCCCACTTTAGTCCTTGAGGCCTGTCATGAGTCAGGTCTCAACAATGGGAACCCGCAAGATGCAAGACCTGATTAGACATGCCAAAATTACCATGAAAAATGTTAGGACTGGCCAGGAGACTGGGTGTATGTGTGCCGTTATTGCCAAGAGACCCTAGAGCCTAGGTGGAAGGGACCCTTCCTTGCTGTCTTGATGACACCAACTGCTCTCAAAGTTGACAGCATCTCTGCTTGGGTCCACTACACCCACACATGGCCTGCAGACCTGTTCGCCTTATGAGAAGAGTTCCTCCTCCAGTGGAAGGCTGAATTGGACAAAACTGTGAAGACAACAAAAGTACTCACCTTTGGACCATGTTTATTGAACAAGTTAATGACCTTCATCAAGAGCCGCATCAACACGGTGCAGCTTATGGTGCTCAGGTCCCAATATACAGCTCTGCCAGCAACCCACTTAGCAGAAGAAAATATAGAGCTGGACCCATGATTGGGTCTGTCTTGGGACCTTGAGAAGGGGGGAATGAAGAACCTAAGCCACCCCATTTTGTTAAAAAATACTCCATTTTAGAGTTCTGAGGAAAGAGTCTTTGGAAATCCCCTGACCTCACCCCACCACCTGCGAGCCAATCAGATCCCAGATCAGAATCTCCTGCGTTCAGGACTTATGACCTGCCCAGGAAATGAAAACTAATCAGAACCCAACACCTAACCCTTCCACAGAAGGTACTCCCAACCTGAAATTCCCGTTTTTCAAATTTTTCACACGAGAATACCCTATATAAGCAATTAAACCCAGAGTTTGAGGCTCCTCTCCTTAGCCACTGCGCTGGTAATGGTGGGAGCCCCAGCTCGAGCTTGGTAATAAAAACTTGCTTTTGCATCGGATAGTGGCTCCCTGGTGGTCATTGGGAGATTTCGCGACTTGGGCATAACATCATTACTTAGAAATATTAATTGAAATGTATCCTTTTGCTTCTGAGAGCGTAGTTTTTTGCATAGGGAAACATACATATATATGAAATATATATATATATAGTAAAATAATATCCTTCTAGGAGGGAGACACACAATAAAGACAAGGGAAAATCTTATACCAGGTAGTAATGAGTGTTCTGAAGAAAGAGATTGATGGGGATAAGGGGGCCAGCGAGGGCCAGGGAAATGTTCCGTGATAAGCAGGCCTTGAGGAGAGGCTCCAAAATATGTGCCTGGTGTGATTGAGCAGGAGACAGGACCAGGGTGACTGGAGCTGAGTGCGTTTGGGGGAGGAGAATGGAAAGGGATGAGGCAGAGAGGCCATGGGGACAGGTCGTGAAGAGCTTTGTAAAACTTTAAAAATCAGAATCTGACTCTCAGTCATTAAGAGATTGGTCATGGGACCCATGGGATAGAATTCACTTTGAAACAGGATTCTTGAAGCTGCAGTGTGGACAGTGGTTTCTAGGGGCGAAGGCAGAGTCAGAGGCTTCTGGGCAGACTGCTGCACTGGCCCAAGTGAGCCATGATGGAGTACACCCATATTTTTACCTGGATTGGTCTCAGTTCCTTAGAATACCATGAATAATGTGCTCTGTTGAGGTCTGTGGAGGCTTCATCACAAATCACAATTCATTAAACCTTTAGGCATTCGTGATGGATTTACCTTTCAAATCCTCACCTCTCCTTGAGGTATGCAGGCAGGGAAAAGGTGAAGGTGGAAGTTAAAACTGCACTCCCTAATCAGGTGTTGGTTATCCAGACAAACAACCTCTATTCTAATGTTCGATTGAGGCTTTGTTTGTCACCTCACTCACATGGTAAAAGGTTCTCATGGTGCTGTTATCTGTTAGGAAATCCAATGGTTTTAGGAGCTCTGGTACAGGAACAGCACGAATACTAAATTAGTATTTCTTGTGGCTCCTGGTGGCTCAGCTGGTAAAGAATTTCCTGCAATGTGGGAGACCTGGGTTTGATCCCTAGGTTGGGAAATGCCCTGCAGGAGGGAATGGCTACCCATTCCAGTATTCTAGCCTGGAGAATTTCATTGACTGTATAGTCCATGGGATTGCAAAGAGTTGGACACGACTGAGGGACTTTCATTTTCACATATAGGTCACAGTCAATATTCCCTCAATATTTCTTTATTCTGGTGCCCATGACCTAAACCTACTGAACACAATGATGGGTTTTATTCCATGCCTTTCTGCATTAAATCATGATGTCATTCAGTTCAGTTCAGTCACTCAGTCATGTCCGACTCTTTGCGACCCCATGAATCGCAGCATGCCAGGCCTCCCTGTTCATCATCATCTCCCGGAGTTCACTCAGACTCACGTCCATAGAGTCCGTGATGCCATCCAGCCATCTCATCCTCGGTCGTCCACTTCTCCTCCTGCCCCCAATCCCTCCCAGCATCAGAGTCTTTTCCAATGAGTCAACTCTTCGCATGAGGTGGCCAAAGTACTGGAGTTTCAGCTTTAGCATCATTCCTTCCAA
>SJYX01019744.1:99956-110846 GCA_006410675.1 Oreotragus oreotragus | reverse complement strand
GCCGAAGAATTGATGCTTTTGAACTGTGGTGTTGGCGAAGACTCTTGAGAGTCCCTTGGACTGCAAGGAGATCCAACCAGTCCATTCTGAAGGAGATCAACCTTGGGATTTCTTTCAAAGGAATGATGCTGAGGCTGAAACTCCAGTACTTTGGCCACCTCATGAGAAGAGTTGACTCATTGGAAAAGACTCTGATGCTGGGAGGGATTGGGGGCAGTAGGAGAAGGGGACAACCGAGGATGAGATGGCTGGATGGCATCACGGGCTCGATGGATGTGAGTCTGAGTGAACTCTGGGAGATGGTGATGAACAGGGAGGCCTGGCGTGCTGCGATTCATGGGGTCGCAAAGAGTCAGACACGACTGATCAACTAAACTGAACTGATCCCAGATAATCAGGATGGTGTGATCACACACCTAGGGCCAGACATCCTGGAATACAAAGTCAAGTGGGCCTTATAAAGCATTCTTATGAAGAAAGCTAGAGAAGGTGATGGAATTCCAGTTGAGTTATTTCAAATCCTAATAGATGATGCTGTGAAAGTGCTACATTCAATATGCCAGCAAATTTTGGAAAACTCAGCAGTGGCCACAGGATTGCAAAAGGTCAGCTTTCATTTCAATCCCTAAGAAAGGCAATGCCAAAGAATGCTCAAAGTACCACACAATTGCACTCATCTCACAGGCAAGCAAGTAATTCTAAAATTCTCCAAGCCAGGCTTCAACAGTATGTGAACTGTGAGCTTCCAAATGTTCAAGCTGCATCTAGAAAAAGCAGGGGGAACCAGATATCAAATTACCAACATCTGCTGAATCATTGAAAATACAAAAGATCTCCAGAAAAACATCTATATCTGCTTTATTCCTTATGTCAAAGCCTCTGCCTGTGTGGATCACAAGAAACTGTGGACAATTCTGAAAGAGATGGGACCATCTGATCTGCCTCCTGAGAAATCTCTATGCAGGTTAAGAAGCAACAGTTAGAACTTGACATGGAACAACAGACTAGTTCCAAATTGGGAAAGGAGTACTTTGAGGCTGTATTTTGTCACCTTGCTTATTTAACTTATGTGCAGAGTACATCATGAGAAATGCCAGAAGAAAGAGATGGGACCATCTGATCTGCCTCCTGAGAAATCTCTATGCAGGTTAAGAAGCAACAGTTAGAACTTGACATGGAACAACAGACTAGTTCCAAATTGGGAAAGGAGTACTTTGAGGCTGTATTTTGTCACCTTGCTTATTTAACTTATGTGCAGAGTACATCATGAGAAATGCCAGACTGGATGAAGCACAAGCTGGAATCAAATTTGCTGGGAGAAATATCAATAACCTCAGATATGCAGATGACATCACCCTTATGGCAGAAGAGCCTCTTGATGAAAGTGAAAGAGGAGGGTGAAAAATTTGACTTAAAACTCAGCATTCAGAACACATTAGTTCATGGCATCTGGTCCCATCACTTCATGGTAAATAGATGGGGAGAGAATGGAAACAGTGAGAGACTTTATTCTTTGGGGCTCCAAAAATCATTGCAGATGGTGACTGCAGCCATGAAATTAAAAGAAACTTGCTCCTTGGAAGGAAAGTTATGACCAACTTAAACAGCATGTTAAAAAGCAGAGACATTACTTTGCCAATAATGGTCCATCGAGTCAAAGCTACGGTTTTTCCAGTAGTCATGTATGCATGTGAGAGTTGGACTATAAAGAAAGCTGAGCATGAAAGAATTGATTGTTTTGCACGGTGGTGTTGGAGAAGACTCTTGAGAGTGCTTTGGACTGTAAGAAGACCCAACCAGTCCATCCTAAAGGAGATCAGTGCTGAGTATTCATTGGAAGGTCTGATGCTAAAGCCAAACTCCAATACTCTGGTTACCAGATGTGAAGTGCTGACTCATTTGAAAAGACTGATTCTGGGAAATATTGAAAGTGGGAGGAGAAGGGATGACAGAGGGTGGGGTGGTTGAATGGCATCACTGACACACTGGACATGAGTTTGTGGATACTCCAGGATTTGGTGATGGACAAGGAAGCCTGGTGTACTGCAGTCCATGGGGTCTCTGGGAGTGAGAACCAACTGAGCAACTGAACTGAAGTGAACTGATGTGATCCTTTATTCCTGTTCTGTTTGCAGCTAATCAGGGCATCATGTTCATTCATCTATAAATATTCAGTAATGATATGTAATTATTTACAATATTATCTGTCAGTCTGAAGCCTAAAAACATTTATAATAATGCCTTACAAAGCTTCAAATGGTCTTTTCACATTCACATCTCTGCATCCCTATCACACTCTTCCAAACAAGCTGGTATATTTTAGACCCAGCTGTGATGACCATCTTCCTATTTGACTAATTTACTTTCATCCCTACAGATCTCTGGCCTGACTTCTGCCTGGAGCCTCCATACATGGGTGTCTGCAAGGCCAAAACAAGAAGACACATACAATGGCAAGCCCAGGTTCTCAGAGATCTTTTTATACGGCAGATAAAATGTTAAGAAAAAAGACTTCAACTGGGGGCCAGGCTGTGTTAAGACCCCTGCTGGTGCTGTCCTAACCTGGGTAAGACAGCAAGCAGGGCATGGGATAGGGGAAGGGCTGGAGAAAGAGGTGGAGTTCTGGAGGCCACACACTCCTCAAGACTGCCTGCAGTGACTATTTTCATTTCTCCCTCCCAGGGGAAGTAGCTGTGGTGACCTCTGAAATCATGGACTGAGCATGCCCCCCAGGGACCAGATGGGAAAAAAGGTCACCCTCAGAAGCACCATCCTGATAATTGGAGCTTACTCTCATCCTCCCATTTCTCAGATGGGAAGAGTAAGTCAGTCCTCCATACTGCCTGCAGTGACTATTTTCATTTCTCCCTCCCAGGGGAAGTAGCTGTGGTGACCTCTGAAATCATGGACTGAGCATGCCCCCCAGGGACCAGATGGGAAAAAAGGTCACCCTCAGAAGCACCATCCTGATAATTGGAGCTTACTCTCATCCTCCCATTTCTCAGATGGGAAGAATAAGTCAGTCCTCCATAGAGGAGGTCTGTAGTGCTCCTGAGCACCCTACCTGGGCTTGGAAAATTCACAGCCTTCTTGGTGGTCATTGTGATCCTGATAGCAGAGGAGGTCTGTAGTGCTCCTGAGCACCCTACCTGGGCTTGGAAAATTCACAGCCTTCTTGGTGGTCATTGTGATCCTGATAGCACTGTGGTTGCTCACCTCTAGGATGGTCTAGGTCTTGTCCAGGGATACCTCGTCCAGGTCTGGGGCTTCAGAGATTCAATCTGCAAGTTCCTCTCCTTTTGAAGAGGGCATGGGAACTGGGCTCCCCTGAGATGCTGAAGTCCAAGGAGCACCCAATCAGGACTGAGTTCTGGCTGCTTGTGATTATATTAAGCCTTTCCCTCTGACTTTCAACACTACCCTCCTCAGTGAAATCTACCTCTTCCCTTCCATTCATGGGTCTAATTGCTTTACTTCTGTCTCTTCCAGTTGGCTCTAAGCACCATGACTGCAAGTCTTTCCTTTATCCCTAGAACTTTGCATAACTCCTGGCACAAAGGATACAGTCCATAAATATTGGAAGAACAAAAAAAATAATGCAGGAGAAAATCTCTTCATTCTGGAGTGACTCTAGAGCCTGGGATTTGAATTCAGGCTTCACATGTGGTAATATTCTTCCTCAGTGCAGTTCAGTTCAGTTCAGTTTAGTCGCTCGGTCGTGTCCAACTGTTTGTGACCACTTGGACTGCAGCAAGCCAAGCCTCCCTGTCCATCACCAACTCCAGGAGTTTATCCAAACTCACGTCCATTGAGTCAGTGATGCCATCGAACTATCTCATCCTCTGTTGTCCCCTCTCCTCCTGCCCTCAATCTTTCCCAGCATCACAGTCTTTTCAAATGAGTCAGCTCTTTGAATCAGCTGGCCAAAGTATTGGTCTTTCAGCTTCAACATCAGTTCTCCCAGTGAACACCTGGGACTAATCTCCATTAGGATGGACTAGTTGGATCTCCTTGCAGTCCAAGGGACTCTCAAGAGTCTTCTCCAACACCCCTGTGCAAAAGCATCAATTCTTTGGCAGTCAGCTTTCTTTACAGTCCAACTCTACCATCCATACATGACTCATCTTAATCCTCCACCCCACCCCCAATTTGAGACTCTTTGGAACCTGGCCTGCCTAAATGCTGCTGGAAATGCTGGCACCCAACTCCTATCCTTGTAAATGTGATTGACACCCATGAAGTCATGTCCAAAATCTCTGCTGCATCACCTGTGTTACTATCAACTAGATTTGCCTGGGAGGGGTTTGTATGCTTGTGTATTAGCAATGTTGAAATATCTGGGACACTTGATTAACAGGCTAGTGTCTTTTCCCTAATTTTCAGCTGTTTCTCTTCCATCAAGTCACTTTTCCATAGCTGAAGTTCAGTATCTGCATCTCTAAAAAAGGAATAGTACTTAAGTGATAAGATTGTTAAGCAAGAGCAAGCTATCTTTTATCAACACTTACTCTGAGTCCCCTCTCAGGTCACAATTTCAAATCCCCTCCAGGACAAGTGAGTAATGTGAATGGAAGTATTTGGGATAGCGGTGGAGGCACGGGGATAACAAGAAATGGTGGGGATGATTGAAACTGGAAAGAACACATCCCCCCTGGGAAGACAGCTGCTCTCCTTGGCTTCAGTTCAGTTCAGTTCAGTCGCTCAGTCGTGTCCGACTCTTTGCGACCCCATGAATCGCAGCACGCCAGGCCTCCCTGTCCATCACCATCTCCCGGAGTTCACTCAGACTCACGTCCATCGAGTCCGTGATGCCATCCAGCCATCTCATCCTCGGTCGTCCCCTTCTCCTCCTGCCCCCAATCCCTCCCAGCATCAGAGTCTTTTCCAATGAGTCAACTCTTTGCATGAGGTGGCCAAAGTACTGGAGTTTCAGCTTTAGCATCATTCCTTCCAAAGAAATCCCAGGGTTGATCTCCTTCAGAATGGACTGGTTGGATCTCCTTGCAGTCCAAGGGACTCTCAAGAGTCTCCTCCAGCACCACAGTTCAAAAGCACCAATTCTTCGGCGCTCAGCTTTCTTCACAGTCCAGCTTTCACATCCATACATGACCACAGGAAAAACCATAGCCTTGACTAGGCGGACCTTAGTCGGCAAAGTAATGTCTCTGCTTTTGAATATACTATCCAGGTTGGTTAGTTCATTGGCTTAGTTCATGTTTTTTGAAGTGTGGTCCCTTGAGCAGCACCATCAATGCCTTGGGAACCTTGCTGAAGCAGATACTCAGGGCCCACCCTATGCTACTGAATCAGCATTCTGGTGGTAGAGATCTGAGCTCTGTCTTTGATCATATGGCTATAGGATTCTAATGCTCACTCAAGTGTGAGACCCACAGTCTTGCTAACTTACAGGACTGTGATGCTGGTGTTTACTTTTTCAGTTTTGATCAAAACAATTTTTATATGAAATCTGTGACCCAGGGACTGAACCCACAGGTCTATGTCTTCTCCATTGGCAGACTGGTGCTTTGCTACTCTGCTGCTGCTGCTGCTAAGTCGCTTCAGTTGTGTCTGACTCTGTGTGACCCCTTAGATAGCAGCCCACCAGGCTCCCCCATCCCTGGGATTCTCCAGGCAAGAACACTGGAGTGGGTTGTCATTTCCTTCTCCAAGGTATGAAAGTGAAAAATGAAAGTGAAGATGTTCAGTCATGTCCAACTCTTAGTGGCCCCATGGACTGTGCCAAAAATATTATGTGGTCCCCAAACTAGGGTGTTGTTTTATCATCATGTAGACTGGACATGGAACAACAGAATGGTTCCAAATAGGAAAAGGAGTAGGTCAAGGCTNTCCCCCATGTCGTTCTTTCTTGCTCCCCGTTTTTCTGGCTGAATTCCCGTCTGGAGCGTGGATGCTATTCCACATGAACCAAGTTATTCAGCCTCTTTTTCTCCACTCATTTTCCTACTACGCTATCCGTTTCTAGTCTCTCTCTATATCTGTAATTAAATATGTATTTTTCCAAGGACGCCGACTCCATCCCCACCTTCGAATCACCCTGGATCCACCGAGGCTGGACCCCAGCAAAGGTCCGTCTGCGGGGAACACACAGGGTGGCATGTGCGGGGCTGGCACTGTGCCCCCCTGGCTCTCGATGCTCCAGGGACACAAGTCCCTTCTGTGCATCTGAAACTGAGGCCAGAGGGTGCGGGTCACTCATGGCAGCAGGGTCTGACCTGCACCAGGCTCCCTGACTTCCTGCCCCTCCCGGGCTCAGAAACGACTCCCTGCTCGGATGCTCGGTGTCCCCTCAAGCAATGGATCAGGCAGGTCAGACTATGACAGGCCCTCCGCGACCCCCGAGGACGCGGGGGTCAGCTGTGACTGTCCTTAGATGGACCGAGACTTCCCGGAGCGAGCGTCCTGGATGGGAGCTAAGTCTACTAACATTTCTGTATTTGAAACTATAGACTAAAGATCATGGCATCCGGTCCCATCACTTCATGGGAAATAGATGGGGAAACAGTGGAAACAGTGTCAGACTTTATTTTTTTGGGCTCCAAAATCAATGCAGATGGTGACTGCAGCCATGAAATTAAAAGACGCTTACTCCTTGGAAGGAAAGTTATGACCAACCTAGATAGCATATTCAAAAGCAGAGACATTACTTTGCCGACTAAGGTCCGCCTAGTCAAGGCTATGGTTTTTCCTGTGGTCATGTATGGATGTGAGAGTTGGACTGTGAAGAAAGCTGAGCCCTGAAGAATCGATGCTTTTGAACTGTGGTGTTGGAGAAGACTCTTGAGAGTCCCTTGGACTGCAAGGAGATGCAACCAGTCCATTCTGAAGGAGATCAACCCTGGGATTTCTTTGGAAGGAATGATGCTGAAGCTGAAACTCCAGTACTTTGGCCACCTCATGCAAAGAGTTGACTCACTGGAAAAGTCTCTGATGCTGGGAGGGATTGGGGGCAGGAGGAGAAGGGGACGACCGAGGATGAGATGGCTGGATGGCATCATGGACTCGATGGACGTGAGTCTGAATGAACTCCGGGAGATGGTGATGGATAGGGAGGCCTGGCGTGCTGCGATTCATGGGGTCGCAAAGAGTCGGACATGACTGAGCGACTGAACTGAACTGAACTGACTAAAGTTTAATTTTAATAATGCACGCATGCCATCGGCCACCAGAGCTATGACGTCATCGCCCGCCAGGTCGGGAAAATTTCCTGGTACACTCGTGTTCGCTACTACGAGAATAGCTTTGACCTCAGGGACCCCTTGAGGCGTCTCAGAAGCCCCGAGGGCGAGAAAGGACCCAGTGTGAGATCTCTGGGTCTACACCAGTCACTGCAAAACAGAACGGACAAGTAGATGTTGCTCCGCCTACACAGCTGGAGAGCCGGACGGGAGGTGGGGCCTGGGACTGGAGCTGAGTGAGGACCGCAGGTGGGAGAAGAGCTGTGTGAACTCGCTGGTTTGAGGCAAAGCCCGTGGTCTGCAGACGCACACGCGTGTGCTCTGGTAAGAAATGGGAAATTCACGCTGGTGGGCACGTGGTCCTAGGGGCCAGGCAGGGTCAGGAGGGAGGGGACTCTTGTTGTCTCCCTTATGCTTAATCCCCGAAGTTATTATTAAAACACAGCCCAGGGGCTGTTATTAAAACTGCGTCTCCAGCAGCTGCTGAGGGCGGGGCCTCGCCCCTGCAGACCTGGGCAGAGACCACGCCCACAGCACCCGACGTCCTCCCCGCAGAGGCGAGGCCCCGCTGCCCCCGGTGGCCCATCCTCTTGCGCCCATCGACGATGTTTCCAGCTGGTTGAGCCTACTTTTTTTTTTTCCCCCTTCCTCTTGGTGCCCAATAGTGGAATTTTAGTTTCCAGCCTTGGAAACTCTTAAGGCTTTCTTAGTGCTGATAAGAAGGAATCTCTGAGAGATAAGGAAAGTCACATCCCGCGTCCTCCCAGCTGCCAGCACACAGCTGCTCCTTGGAAGTCGAAAGCTGGTCCTGATGGGAGGGCAATGGTGACCATTCCCCGGGCGCCCTGAAGTCCTGCTGCTGCGGGGACTGGCAAAAGGTAGAAGTCTGATCCTGCTTCCCCCCAAAACCCATGCTGCCCCCCAGTCCTCAAGGGCCGCCCAGCAGGCAGAGTGAGGACCGTCCCGCGGGGGGCATGGGCAGCGCCCGGCCCCGCCAATCCTCCACGCTGCCACCTTCCACCCTGTTCCTTTTTATTAGAAAACAGATCAGGAAAATAGACACACTTCGGCCCACCCGTTGGTGCGGGCTATGGGGCAGGGGTGGGAGGTGAGGAGGCCAGTCCAGTCCTGGGGTCCAGGCTGCAGGGAGGCTGCAGCCAGCCGGCCCTGGGACACACGGTCGGGGCCGCGTCCCCAAGTGGGGCAGGGGCGGCTAGGAGCGGGAGCGGCCCCAGCTGAGCAGAGATGGGGATGGAGGGTGGGCAGGGCCCCTCCTCCGCTCTGCTGGGACTCTCTGCCCCCGGCTCCCCGCCGGCCAGGCCCACATGGTCCGGCCCCGGGGGGCGGCTGCGTCAGGCGTTGATGGCCTTCCAGCGCTCACTGTCCAAGCTGTTGATGCTGCCGGTGTGGCAGTGCAGGGAGGCCACATCATCCAGGTAGGCCACCCCAGCCGAGTCGAACTGCGTGCTGGCCGCCCCGGCCGCCTCCAGGTCCTCCCGCCGGGCCACCGCATAGGGCTGGGGCAGGTGCATGTCTGGTTCCTCGGTCTCATCCACTTGGCATTTGTAGGAGAAGAGAATCTTGGGCTCCGAGCTGGTGGGGAAGAGAGTCAGGGGGCCTCCGTGAGTCCAGAAGGCCCTCTTTTGCTGGGGCTGGGCCCCGAACACCCACCCCTCGAGGCACCCTTCCTTGTTTGCCCTCTGGGGTCCACTGGGACACGTGTGAGTGCCCCAGCTCCAGGCGAGTGAACCCGGGGAGCACCTGCCTGCTCACATCAAGTGGGTGGATGGAGTCCAGCCTGGGGAACAGTGGGCCTTAACCTGCAGGTGTGCGTAGCACGGGGCGCCCACCGCTCTGACGCCCGCCCACCCCGCTTGCCCCCGCCCACTGGGCACACACGTGTGCGCGCACGCGCGGGCATGCTCTCACATGCAACCACCCCCACCCCCATCCCCGGCCTCCTCAGCTCCTGGAAGCCTGGGCGCCTGAGCCCGAGGCCGGGAGGTAGGGGGCGGGGCCGGCCCGGGGCGGGGCCGGCGCTGGGGGCGGGGCTGGGGTGGCCCAGGCCGCAGGGGCACACCCACCGAACGCCAGGCCCAGGATGACCACGCTCAGCTCGATGGCCAGCAGGAAGAAGCGCGTGATCTCCCACAGGATCTGGACACAGGGGAGCAGAGCGTCAGCCCCGGGGCCGGCGCCCCCTCCCGGCGCCCAGCGCCCCCACCGACAGGCCCAGGCCCACCTTGTCAGCCACCGTCGCCGCGTCTGATGTGCTGACGGTCATGGACACCACCGCCCGGGCAATGCCCACCAGCGCCACCACGAACACCTGGGGAGGCAGAGAGGACCCAGGGTGGGGGAGAGGTCCCACGAGGGGACGACTTCTCCCAGAATCGCTTCTGTGGGCGCAAGACTGTACCATCCGACCCCTGAGCCTGGAAAACAGTGTCCAGCCTCGGGAGGCTGACACCGCTTGGGGCCACATGCCCGCCGCCTGCCAGGCGGCCAGGGGCGGGAGCTCTGCGTGCTCCCACTGAGCGCATGCTCACAGCGCCGTGAGCTGAAAAGACCCGCAGCGCTTCTGGTGGACGGGCACTGAGGTCCAGAGGGGCCATGCCACTGGCCCAAGGTCTCTCGGCACAGCCAGAGGTAGGAACACGCTGGGCATCCCCCACCTGGCACCCACTCCCCGTTCCTTCAAGCCATACTTCCCCAGGCTGCTCCCTGGGGCCACTGCCCTCCTCGGTCCATGCGGTCTGGCTGAGCTGACCCCTCCCTCCCAGCTCCAGAATCTCTTTCCCTTCGAGTCCGGGATGAACAGGGGTCACAGGTGGGCCACTCAAAGGTCACGCCAGGTCTGCAGCCACCAAGTGACGCCCTTCCGCTGCAGCTGCCAGGGGGTCAGCTCAGGGAGGCCAGCACACAGCTGCTCTTGGATGCTTTTGACACCGTGCGGGGAGATCGCATGTGATAAGGCCAGCGGCAAGCGGACATGCAAAGAGAGGGTCTTGACAGCGTCGAGTAACCCCTGGATGCAGCCACACCTGAAGCTGGTTATTCTTTACAAAGACAGCTAATAAGTCCCTGTTTTGCTTCAGCCAGGTGGAACTGGGTTTTCTGTCACCAACTGGAATGAACTCACCAGAATATAAAAGGTGATAAAGATGGGGCTGGAGGTGACTCGAATCTTGGCCCGAGCAGATGGAAGCTTCCAGAGCAGGAAGATGAAAAACAACACATTGGGGATGAGCAGCAGGAGGTCCCAGTACCGGACCCTAGAGGATGGGCGGAGCAGGCAGCTCAGCGGAGGGGCTGTGTGCACCCCACACGCCTGCCTCCCGCACTCACACACACAGGAGATGGGCGGAGCAGGCGGCTCAGCGGTGGGGCTGTGTGCACCCCAGCACGCCTGCCTCACTCACTCACACACACAGGAGATGGGCGGAACAGGCGGCTCAGCGGTGGGGCTGTGTGCACCCCACACGCCTGCCTCCCTCACTCACACACACAGGAGATGGGCGGAACAGGCGGCTCAGCGTTGGGGCTGTGCGCACCCCAGCACGCCTGCCTCACTCATTCACACACACACGAGATGAGCAGAGCAGGCGGCTCAGTGGTGGGGCTGTGCGCACCCCAGCACGCCTGCCTCACACACACACACACACACACACACAGGGCTGTGCCTGCCCCCCCC
>SJYX01019744.1:84328-97388 GCA_006410675.1 Oreotragus oreotragus | reverse complement strand
TGCCTGCCCCCTACACGCGCACACACACAAATACATAGGGCTGTGCCTGCCCCCCACACACGCACACACACACATACACAGGGCTGTGCCTGCCCCCTACACGCGCACACACACACACAGGGCTGTGCCTACCTCACACACACACACACACACACAGGGCTGTGCCTGCCCCCCCCAACACACACACAAATACACAGGGCTGTGCCTGCCCCCCACACGCGCTTGCGCACACACACACACACATGCCCACAGGGAACCCCTCTCATGGGCAGGGCTGGGCCCCTCACCGCGAGGTGCCAATGTCCTCGTAGAGCAGCAGCAGGCAGTGGTGTGGCACACTGATGTTGGGCGCCAGAGGCGGGGGCGAGCTGGCCCCCATGTCCCAGGTGTCCATCCTGCCAGCAGCCAGCCCTGGGGGGGGGAGGGGAGAGTCAGCACGTGAGCAGCACCAGGGTCTTGGGGTCCCCAACCCAGCAAGCAGGAGGGGGTGTCTGCAGGAAGCGCAGGGCCCGGCAGCAGGACGCGACAGATGCCAGCATTGAAAACGATGACTGAACAGGCCGCGCTCCTGACCCAGCGCCCCCGCCCCTGGCAGTCCGCGACAGCCCGGGGCGCGAGCAGCCCAAGTGCCACCATCAGCAGAACGCCTGCTCAGCGGGGTGTCTGTGCCAGCGCTAGAACGCTGCCCACAAACAGGAGCGAGTCCCCGTCCTGGCCCGGCAGGCAGCACACTGAGTGGAGGCCGGGGAGGGGCGCCCGTGGCGGGGTCGCTGCGCCGGTGTGCTGGCTGTCACGGTTCACCGAGCACGTGCATGTGAGTGGGGTGCCTTTCTGGGTGGGTTGCGGCTTCAGCAGGTTTTCAGCAACGAGGAAGGTGAATCGTTTACGCGCTGAGTGCCCAGGTCGGCCACGAGCAGCCCAGGATGCTTCCTGCGGGGGGCCGGCGCCTGCTGTGCAGGCCTAGGTGGGGGGTGCAGGGGCAGCCCTGCACTTGGGGAGACTCTGAGCCGGGGGCCCAGGACCCCCTGCCCTTCCCTCCCACACAGGCCACGAGCAGCTCTAGGATTAGTCCCCCTTGGCAACCTGATGAGGAGGCCAGGAGGTGTTAAAGGGGATTAAAGGTATTAAAGCACCCGTGCTGACAAACCAAACTTCTAGAGGTACGTGCTGAGAAGGAAACAGGAGGGGAACAAACTAAAATGACGGGAGGCACAGCAGAGACTGCTGGGCTACCCAGCGTCCGTGCTGCTTTGTACCAGAGCCATGGATGCTAGCTGGCACGGCACGTGGCTTCCCAGAAGCAGGGCCACTTTCCCAGCTTCCCTTCATGCTGGCTGTGGCCATGTGACCAAGTTGCGTCCAGCTGAGTGTGGGCAGCAAGGTGTGCCAATTTTCAGGGCAGCCCTCCTCCTTTCCCACTGCCTGGAATTGTGGGTGTGGTGGTGGGAGCAGCAGCAGCCATTCTGGACCACGAGGCAGAAGTCATGGAACACAGGGCAACAGGGTGTCTGGGTCTCGGACAAGTAGGCCAGCCTGCCCAGACTGTTGTGCAGCAGGTGGCAGAGCCCGTCTACCTTGTCATCTCAGCCTTTGCTCAGTAGCTAAGCTGGAATGCAGAGTAGTGTTGCCACAGGTGGGGTTGTCAGACAGAACGCTATTTGGACTGAGACCTCAGTAACTGGAAGCAGCTGGACTGGGGTGACCTGGGCAGAGCCCACGCCGGGGAGGGAGCGGTGGAGGCAGCGGCAGGGGGCAGAAGCAGTCTCGGCCCAAAGGGCACAGGGCACGCTGCCGCAGGAAGAGAGAGGAGACAGGGCAGGCCGGTCAGCCGGTCTCCCTCTAAGCGCAACAGGAGGGGGAGGGAGATGGTGGAGGTGCACCAAAGCAGGGGATGGGGGCAGGAAACAGAGAGCAGCCCAGCTGGGGGCGGCAGGGGTGGAGTGGTGGGACCTGGGACCCCTTTGGGAGGGTCGGCCAGCAGGACCCACTGATGGACCCATGTAGCGGTGAAGGCAGAGGGCACGGGAAGCTCATTCCAGGCTCCGACCTGAGCCTCAGGGCGCCTGCAGTGGCCTGGCCAACTGCAGACAGTGTCTTCGCGATGCTAAGGTGTTCCCTGGGATTGCTAAGGTGAGGACGCTGTCCCCACGATCGCTCAGCAGGTGCTCCATCATTGCAGGACCTCCTTGATGCCCTGTGCTCACGACAAGGCTCCTCACCAGCACCAGAAGCTGAAGCCGCTGACCGTAACCCAGTGGTTTCCAGCGGGGGTGGCGTGGTCAGTGCGGGCCCCTCAGCAGGGTGGCTTCAGGGCTGCCTCATGTCCCGCAGGGACCCCCGCATAGCCAAGAGGAGCCCGTGGGTGGACGGCGGCCAGACAGAGTGGGAGTGCAGCTGGAGGACTTATCCAGGCTTTGCATGGCCGGCACCCTGTTTCCCTGGGGGAAATCTCAGGACCCCCGTCTCCATGCACAGGATGTAGGTACGACAGCCCCTCCTCAACCCCAGGGAGCATTCACAGTGGAGTCCACGTGGAACGAGAGCCGACAAAGGAACACAGAGGAGATGCAGACAGCACTGGGCAGGAGCCCCTGGACCCAGCCTCGCCGCTGGGGAGGACCTTGCATTCTGAAATCTTAACAGATGCCGAGCGTGACCTGCTGGCTCTGCCAGGTGCTGCCTTTGTGACCTTGGGCCAGGCTTTTCCCTCCCTCAATGTCACGGGACCGTAGCATCCCCACCAGCAAGGTTGCTGGAAGGATCAGGCAAGAGCAGAGAAGGGAGTCTGCACAGGACCACACATACAGAGTGACTGCCGCTTTCTCCCCAGAGCGGGAGCTGGGGGTGTGGGTCCAAGCCCCACTCGCCTCCGAGTCTGGGCTGGGGAAGGCGGGTGTCTGCTGTGCCTACCTCCCCCCACCGGCCCCGCTCACCCTGTAAGAGCTGCGGAAGAGGAGACCCCCGCAGCCCAGCCCGCCTCCAGGGCCCAGGGCCCCTCCCAGAGGGGTGTCCCAGGGCTCGGTGTCTCCCCTGCAGACACAGGGCCCCCCGGGCCCGATCCAGGGTGGAGTGCTGGTAACAAGTGAACTTGGGGCGGGCAGGGGTGGGGACCACACGACTCACAGCAGGTTGCCACAGTGTGTCAGCGCTCACAAAACAACTGAAGCTGAGACACAAGCAACGGGACAAGCGCACCCCTCCCTTTTGGTGGGCGCTCCGGGCCTGTGCTTCCTGCGTGCTGACCCGTGGGCGCTCCGGGCCTGCGCTGCCTGCGTGCTGACCCATGGGCGCTCCAGGCCTGTGCTTCCTGAGTGCTGACCCGTGGGCGCTCCGGGCCTGTGCTGCCTGCGTGCTGACCCGTGGGCGCTCCGGGCCAGTGCTGCCTGCGTGCTGACCCGTGGGGCCGCCACCCCGGCCTCCAGGAGCGGGCAGCCGGCCGCTGTCCCATTACAGACAGAAGGAGGCTGAGGGGGACCATCGGAGGCCCCCCATTCCCCTCCCCCACCACAGGTGAGCTCCAGGCCGTGCCAGAACTAGGGGTCTGCAGGAAAGTGGGGCCAGGAGGGCAGGCTGGCAGAGGGCATGGAGAGAGGGGGACTTCCTGGAACACTGAGTGCCCTGGGCAGCCTTGCGCCTCTCAGGACCAGGGACGCTGGGACAGACTGTCTCTTCCACCTGGGGAGGACGATCCTGACCTCGCTGCCATTCCAGAGACCTCCTCCCACCCTCTCGCCCTCCCTCTGTCTGCGGCCGGCCTGTGGGCATCATGCCAGTGGTGTGGGCCCTGCGTGCTGGACCTGGGCCAGAAGGGCCCTACCCCTCTGAGCCTCAGCCTCTCTGAGTTTCTGGGTCTCCCCGGTCTGTGCAGAGGTCCTAGATGGGAGCCCTGCAGAAACAGAAAACCCTGAGCAGACGGGCTGCTGTGGAAACACCACTGAGGGCAGCCAGCCCCTGCTGCTCACGGAGATTTCAATCCTGAACCGAATGTTTCACAACCATTATTCTCCAGCCTTGGGGAAGGGGGTGGACCCTACCAGGAGCCCCCAGGAGGGAAGACAGCCCTGTGCCTTCTGGCCTGACCTCTGCAGATTCCCTTCGACTTGGCAGGCTACGTGCTCTCCCAGCCCCCAACCAGATCGCACCCTTTGGGCCAGCTCCTCTGAGGAGTCCTCCCTGACCACCCCTTCCATCTGAAATGGCCCTCAGCTGTGTGTCTATGTGTCTGTGGGACGTCCAGCCCAGGCGGGTCATGACCCAGTTCTCGGGGGGNCATGCGAAGAGTTGACTCATTGGAAAAGACTCTGATGATGGGAGGGATTGGGGGCAGGAGGAGAAGGGGACGACTGAGGATGAGATGGTTGGATGGCATCACGGACTCGATGGACGTGAGTCTGAGTGAACTCCCGGAGATGGTGATGGACAGGGACGCCTGGCGTGCTGTGATTCATGGGGTTGCAGAGTCAGACACGACTGAGCAACTGAACTGAACTGAACTGAATCAGGATACAGGCTGTTAGGGGAGACTCAAAATTATATAGACAGGCCTCATTATCAAATAGATTATTAGGAATTTTATTATCTCTAATCTCTTCAATAACTGTGCATTGGGCATGACTATGAAATGGGAGATTCATTTAATGAAAAATATTAATAAGTACTTATTTTTTTTTTATCCCAGAAGGCATCTTTCTTGGGGTAGGGAAAATATTGTAAACACACTATGATTTTAAAAAGTCCATATAGTCAAAGTTATGGTTTTAAGCAGTAGTCATATAAGCATGTGAGAGTTGGACCATAAAGAAGGCAGAGCCCCCTAAAATAGATGTTTCAAATTGTGGTGCTGAGAAGACACTTGAGAGTTCTGTGGTTGACAAGGACATCAAATCAGTCAATCCTAAAGAAAATCCTAAAGAAAATCAACGGTGAATATTCATTGAAGCTGAAGCTCCAATAATTGGTCACTTGATGAGAAGAGCTGACTCACTGGAAGAGACGCTAATGCTGGGAAAGATTGAGAGCAGGAGGACATGGGGATGACAAAGGATGAGATGGGTGGATGGCATCATTAACTCAATGAACATGAGTTTGAGCAGATTCTGAGAGAGACTGAAGTACAGGGAAGACTGGCATCTGCAGTCCGTGGAGTCCCAAAGAGTTGGACACAACTTAGCGACTGAACACCAACAAACTCTTTCTGATGGCATCCCTCGTAGCTCAGCGGTAAGCGTTCTTCTGCCAGTGCAGGAGGACAGGGTAGATACTGAGTTTGGGAAGATCCCCTGGAGAAGGAAATCCTAATCCACTCCAGCATTCTTGCCTGGGAAATCCATGGGCAGAGGAGCCTGGAGGGCAACAGTCCATGGGGTCACAAAAGAGTCAGATAGGATTTAGGGACTGAACAACAACAATGGGATAATGACTTGGTATTAAAGAAAAGAGATTGTCTTAAGTAACTCACTATGCTGCTGTGTAGACTTGGGCAAGACCTTTCCACTCTCAGAAACACGTGTTTGTTCTTTATAAAAGAGGATGATGGTGTTAGCATCAAGAAATCCCCAGCTTTGTTTCCTTTTGAGAACCACAACATGCTTTGTTTTCAAAAGGAAACGAAGGCAAATTGTCGAGAAGTCCAAATTGTCCTTGCTCCTGACTGTTCTTTAAATGTTCTTTAAATGTGAAATAAATACAAGAAATAAATAAGACTGGATATTGTAGTTTCACATTCTATTAAAGAAGTTCAGCATCAGAAAGTTCTTCGAATGCCAGAGTGAAGTCACATCTCTCCTTCAAATATGTCTCCTTCTTTCTCAGAGGTAAGTGAAAGCCCTCTTACTTCAGTGAATGACCTCACCCAGGTCCAGTCCTTTCTCCACCCTACTATGCCACTATTTGACTCTCTGGTCAAAAGAGTTAAGTGTTAACTATCACCATTACCCATTATTATTATCATTTCAAAGGACTTTGGCTTTGCCTGGAAAAGAATATATGTCTATGGAGGCCATAGTCAGTGCTTTAAAAACAGCCCCAGGATGTCAGCAGCATGATCTCATGTAACAAATGAGGACGAGGGACATTCCAGGCCACAGATCAGACAGTTAGCAAAAGGCAGAACTGGGACACAAACTGAGGTCCTCTGATCCCCAAACCACAGGAGGTGAGACCAGGGTTGGAGGGAGAGAGTAGGGGGTTNAGGCAAGAACACTGGAGTGGGTTGCCATTTCCTTCTCCAATGCATAAAAGTGAAAAGTGAAATGAAGTCGCTCAGTCGTGTCTGACTCCTAGTGACCCCATGAACTGCAGCCTACCAGGCTCCTCCATCCATGGGTTTTGCCAGGCAAAAGTACTAGAGTGGATTGCCATTGCCTTTTCCAAATAATGCCCTACAAAGCATCAAATGGTCTTTTCACATTCCCATCTTTGCACCCCTACCATGTTCTTGCAAACAGCTGGTATATTCTATTGTTCACCTTTTAAACCCAGCTGTGATGACCGGAGCAGCCAGTCAGGGCTGAGTTCTGGCTGCTTGTGATCATATTTAGCCTTTCCCTCTGACTTTCAACACTACCCTTCTCAGTGAAATCTACCTCTTCACTTCCCTGTATGGGTCTAATTGCTTTACTTCTGTCTCTTCTAGTTGGCTGTAAGCACCATGAGAGAAAGTCTTCCCTTTATATCTAGAATTTGCATAACTCCTGGCACAAAATTTACAGCCCATAAATATTGGAGGAAGGAAGAAAAGAATGCAGGAGAAAATCTCCTCATGACTGGAGTGACTATAGAGCTTGGGATGTGAATTCATGATTCACATGTTGTAATCTTGTTGAAATCTTCTTCCTCAATGCATACTCACCTGAATCTTCTGCCCACTTGCACTGTGAGAGCCTTTGGAACTTGGCCTGCCTGAGTGCTGCAGGAAATGCTGGCACCCAACTCCTATTCTCATAAATGTGATTGACACTCATGAAGTCATGTCCAAAGTCATTGCTGCATCATCTGTGTTACTATCAAATAGACTTGCTTGGACAGTGTTTGTATGCTTTTTGATTAGTGATGTTGAAATATCTAGGGACCCTTGATTAACAGGTAGTGTCTTCTCCCTAATATTCAGCTGTTTCTCTTCAATCAAGTCACTTTACTGTAGCTGAAGTTCAGTATCTTCACCTCTATAAAAGGAATAATATGGTAGTGATAAAATTGTTAAAGAAGAGCAAGCTATGTTTTTATCAACAATTATTCTGAGCCCACTCACAGGTCACAATTTTAAGTTCCCACCAGGACAAGTGAGTGATGTGAATGGAAGTATTTGGGGTGGAGGTGAAGGCACAGGGTCAATAAGGAATGGTGGAAATAATGGAAACTGGACAGAACACTTTCCCCCTGAGAAGACAGCTGCTTTCCTTTTTCTTAATTCTAGCTTTTTGAAGTGTTTTCCCTTGAGCAGCACCATGTATGCTTTGGAAACCTTGTTGATGCAGATACCCAGGGCCCACCTTGTGCTACTGAATCAGCACTCTGGTGGTAGAGATCTCTAATTTGTGTCTGATCAAATAACTAAGGAATTCTGATGCTCACTCAAGTGTGAGACCTATGGCCTTGTTAAATCACAGGACTGTGATACCAGTGTTTACTTTTTGAAGCATTGTTAGAAATATTTTTATATGAAATCTGAGACCCAGGAATTGAACTCACGTCTCTTATGTCTTCTTCATTGACTGACCAGTTCTTTACTAATAGTGCCAAATATACTATATGGTCTCAAAAGTGAGGTTTTATTATCATGTAGTGAGAATATGAACATACCTCACAGAGGGCACAGCATCTCAAATGTCTAAACATCTGCTTTCCCTGGGTGCATTCCATCCATTTCAGAATATGCCCTTAGATAGCAGGGAATCCAAAACTGTCATTCTTCAGAAGGAGATACTGAGGAACAGAAGCAGAGATATGATCTGGTGTTCCAGAGGGTTAGATGACTTGTCTTCATCCAGAATGCAATCATGGCTTTGTTCCTGTCCTGTAATTTCTCTAAAGAGATCTGCAGGAACCAGGAAGATTTCTTTGTTTGTATGTTTAATTTGATTGGAGGGAATTACTTTACAATATTGTGTTGGTTTTTGACATACATCAATTTGAATTGGCCAGAGGAATATATGTGTCTCCCTGAACACCCCTCCCACCTCCCTCCCTAATATGTCCACCCGAGTTGTCCCAGAGCACTGTCTTTTTATGCCCTGCTTAATGCATCAGTTTGAACTGGTCATGTGTTTACTTGTGGCCTTGTACATGTTTTAATACTATTCTCTCAAATCATCCTTCCATTGCCTTCTCCCACTGAGTACAAAGATCTGTTCTTTACATCTGTGTCTCTTATGTTGCCCTGCATGTAGGATCGTCAGTATTGTCTTTCTAAATTCCATATATATGTATTGATATACAGTATTTGTCTTCCTCTTTCTGACTTGCTTCACTCTGTATAATAGGCTCTGGGTTCATCCACCTTATTAGAACTGACTCAGACGGGCTCCTTTTTACATCTGAGTAATATTCCATTGTGTATACCCATTTATCTGCCAATAGACATCTAGGTTGCTTCCATGTCCTAGCTATTGTAAATAGTGCTGCAAAATAGTGCTACAATGAACAGTGGGGTACATGTATCTTTGTTTCTAGATTTTTGATGAAGGCCGTTCTGCCCAGTTTGTGATGATACCTCATTGTTGTTTGATTTGCATTTCTCTAAAAACGAGTGAGGTTGAACATCTCTTCAAGTGTTTATTAGTCATCTGTATGTCTTCTTTGGAGAAATGTCTGTTTAGGCCTTTTGCCTGCTTTTTGATTGAGTTGTTAATTTTTCTGGTGTTGAGCTGCATGAGCTGCCTGTATATTTTGCAGATTAATTCTTTGTCGGCTGTTTTATTTACTATTATTTTCTCCCATTCTGAGGGCTGTCTTTTCACCTTGCTTATAGTTTCCTTCATTGTGCAAAAGCTTTTAAGTTTAATTAGGTCCCATTTGTTTATTTTCATTTTTATTTCCATTACTCAGGGAGGTGGGTCATACAGGATCTTGCTGTGATTTATTTTGGAGAGTGTTCTGCTTATGTTTTCCTCTAAGAGTTTTATAGTTTCTGGTCTTACATTTAAGTCTTTAATTCATTCTGAGTTTATTTTTGTGTACAGTGTTAGAAAGTGTTCTAGTTTCATTCTTTCACATGTTCAGTTCAGTTCAGTCACTCAGTCATGTCCAACTCTTTGCAACCCCATGAATCACAGCATGCCAGGCCTCCCTGTCCATCACCAACTCCTGGAGTTCACTCTGACTCACGTCCATTGAGTCGGTGATGCCATCCAGCCATCTCATCCTCTGTCATCCCCTTCTCCTCCTGCCTCCAATCCCTCCCAGCCTCAGAGTCTTTTCCAATGAGTCAACTCTTCATATGAGGAGGCCAAAGCACTGGAATTTCAGCTTCAGCATCATCCCCTAGTTGATCAGTTTTCCCAGCTCCACTTATATGAGACACTGTCTTTCCTTGACTGTATATTTTTGCCTCTTTTGCCAAAGAAAAGGGGTCCATAAATGGGTGGATTTATCTCTGGGCTTTCTATTTTGTTCCGTTGATCTATATTTCTGTCTTTGTGCCAGTGCATTACTGTTTTGATGACTATAGCTTTGTAGTATAGTCTGAAGTCAGGAAGGTTGATTTGGGGTCTTTTATGTTTCCATGCAATTTGTGAAATTACTTGTTCTAGTTCTGTGAAAAATCATTGGTAATTTGATAAGGATTGTGTTGAATCTATAGATTGCTTTTGGTAGTAAGTCATTTTCATTATATTGATTCTTTCAATCCAAGAACATGGTATGTATCTCCGTCTATTTGTGTCATCTAGAATTTCTTTCATCAATGTTTTGTAGTTTTTTCTATACAGGTCTTTTTCTTCTTCAGGTAATATATTCCTAAATGTTTTATTCTTTTTGTTGCCATGGTGAATGGGATTATTTCCTTAAATTTTCTTCCTGATTTTTCATTGTAACTGTATAGGCTGCAAGGGATTTAGAGCCCACCCTTACACATGAGCAGGGACAGGGGAGATGGAGAGAGAACTGGCCTATCAGGTAGCTTATGTATCTGGGAGCCTCTAACTTGGACTAGAGGAGGACAAGGAGAGGAGGACATGGGAAGAAAAAGACAGACAGATGAGGGTGGGGGGGAGGTGAAGAAAAGATGAGCTTCTGCTATTAGGGGGAGTCTCTGCTGCTCCCTGGCCTCAGGTGGATAGATTGAGGCAGAAACAGGGGCAGGGCCAGAAAGCCTCCCGAACTAGAATCCTCATTCTATCATGTGCAAATTGTGTTTCCTGAGCAAGTGGTTTTACCTCTGAGACTCTGCTTTCTCCTTGACACAATGGGATGAGAATCTCAGATTTTGTAACAGTGACATGAGGCTAAATAAAGTGGCACATGTGGAATGCCTCAGGAGAGAGTAGACACTCACAGTGCCTTGCAATATGAATTACAAGCTACTGATGTCCTTCTGTCCTGCGGCAGCTCAGTATTGAGAGCTCCTGCCCTTCTCAAGGGAAAGGGTGTCTTCGCCTGGAAGGCAGCCCCTCCTGTCTGCTTCAGCTCATCATCCAGCTCTGTGCCTGCTTGACATTTGGCTGGATTGCACCTGGGGCTTCTGGTCATGGAAGCCAGCTCCCTTCTTCTTGAGCTGGGGTGGGGCACATTTTGTGTCTCTGTGTTGTGGTGCATGTGTGTGTTTGTGAATGGAAGTGCTTTCCTGAGTGTAGCTGAGTTGGAGGGAGGCTAGTGCTACATGATTTCACCTGGGAGTGAATATACAGGAGTGAGTGAGGGGACTGTGGGTGTGTCACCCTTCACACCTCCCCTGTAGATAACAGCTATCAATGCAGCAGAGTGCATGTGCACAAACTCTGCAGCCAGATCCCTGGGTTCAAAACCTTTTTCTTCACTCGATGACTGTAACCAACTTACTTTCTTTTGTGTAACACAGGTTCCTTCTCTGTAACACGAGGAATTATTAATACTTCCTGACTGANGATAACAGCTATCAATGCAGCAGAGTGCATGTGCACAAACTCTGCAGCCAGATCCCTGGGTTCAAAACCTTTTTCTTCACTCGATGACTGTAACCAACTTACTTTCTTTTGTGTAACACAGGTTCCTTCTCTGTAACACGAGGAATTATTAATACTTCCTGACTGAACTGAACTGATGCCACTAATTTAAGGTTTTTGAGAATTAAATCTGTAATTATATGTCAAGTGTTTGGATAATGACTGACATATAAAAAATTAACATTTTATCTGTTGTGATTGCTCATACTTTTATTATTAATACTACAAAGGACTCTGACTTCTTGGGGAGAAGGAACATATGTCTGCTGTGTCTGTTGCTTCCATAGCAACCCATGATATGGGTAGCACTGACCTCACTTGACACCTGAAGACATGAGGACTCTGGGAGATTTCCATCTGCAGACACAAAGATGGTAAAAGGCAGAACTGGTCATAAGGATGAGGTCATGTAACCAGAAGACCCTTGGAGGAGAGAGGAGGAGGAAGTGGGTGGATGCGGACAATCTTCTAAGGTCCCCTGAAGTCCACTCAGGCAGGCATCTCTCCTGTTTGTGAAACCAGGTGAAGGATGGCAGGTGGTCAGGCTGTGGAGATGTGTTCAGCTCCCTCCTTTCCCTCTGCCCCCTTCCTTACTTCTTTTTCAAAGCAGAAAACAAGGTTTTTGCCCCAGGAGGACATCACTTTCCTAGGTAAGTTCCTGCAGGGAACAGCAAGGTAAACAGCAGGTCTCCATCCAGTAGAGAAGCTATGGTAATGGTTGGGGGAACATGTCTGTGTCACACTGGTTTTCTGAGCTAGGTGAGGGTATTGGAAATTGATGCCCAGATGTGATGACCCCTACAGGAGGCTGAAAAGGAAGACCTGAGCTCATACACTGCTGTTCACTTATTCGTCCTGTGATTTGCTCTCATCCACTCACTGATTGTCCATCACTTGCCATGCACTGCTTTAGGTGCTAGGAACCTCCATGAGTGACCATCTTGCACTAAGTTCCACCTGTAAAACTACAAAGCATGTTTCCATGAGACTCACAAGCAAAGTCAAGTTTAAGAAACACTTATACTGGGCATTTATCCCCATCAGGCTGAAGCAAGACCGTGGATAGCAGGGGAGTACACACTGTACAATACTGACCCCAGGTCCTTCTCTTCCTCACTCTCCTTGTCTCTCTTCCAGTCCCTGAACTGGGGTGTGAGAAGCTCAGTCAGCTGCCATCTTTCTTCAGGAGCCCACTTACAAAGGCATGAAGATAAGCCAGCTTGAGTTTTGGCAACCCTTCTTGCCCTCCTGGGCACCCTTGTGGCTGGTATACCAGGGTGTGAAACTAGCAACAAGGCCTAGGGCAAGCCCAGGCTCATCTCTCCTCTCTGGAGGTGGGGGATGAAGGGAGTCCATGGAAGGGATTGGGTTGCATGGGTGGGATGAGTGCTGCCAACCATCTCTGGATTTCTTCTGGGAAGAGGGCACTTTAACTCTATGAACAATTTTTGACTCTCAAAGGGTATTACTATGTGTTCAGCTTTGAATCAAAAGTATCCCAACTAACTCTAGCAGATGAGGGACCCCATCACTGAAACTCTTCCTTCCTGGACACAACCTTCTGTGTACATATCAGTGTAGCGTAATCACAAGATCCACATTTGTTTTTTGTCCTCATTCATGCCCAGGCTTCCTGAGACTCTTGGAAATTACTATCTATCTGTAAGTCATGAGATAAGTCTAGGATAGAAACCTAGATAGCGTCTGGATGGGACTGGACTCCAGAACATACATTCAGGTGCTTACAGGGTTAGAACTATCATCTCTCAGTCCCTCTGGGGAGAGGAGAGGTTACTGATGCAGAGTTCAGTTTAGAATCAATGGGCAATGATTCTCTCAAGTTTCCTACCTCCAATCTTCAATTCAGCTCAACTCAGCTCAGTCGCTCAGTCGTGTCCGACTCTTTGCGACCCCATGAATCG
>SJYX01019744.1:58802-80815 GCA_006410675.1 Oreotragus oreotragus | reverse complement strand
TAAAAGAAGTTCAGCATCAGGAAGTTCCTCGAGTGCCAGAGTGAAGTCACAGTCTCTCTTCCAAATATGTCTCCTCCTTCCTCAGAGGTAACCGAAAGCCCTCTTCTTACTTCAGGGAGTGAGCTCACCCAGGTCCAGGCCTTTCTCCACCCCACCATGCCATTATTTGACTCTCTGGTTAAAAGAGTTAAGTGTTAACTATCATTAGCCATTATTATTATCATCTCAAAGGACTTTGGCTTTGCCGGGAAAAGAATGTATGTCTATGGAGGCCATAGACGGTGCTTTGAAAACAGCCCAGGATGTCAGCAGCATGATCTCATGTAACAAATGAAGATGAGGGAAGTTTCAGGCCACAGGTCACACAGTTAGGAAAAGGCAGAACTGGGACACAAACTGAGGTCCTCTGATCCCAAAACCACAGGTGGCGAGACCAGGGTTGGAGGGAGAGAGCAGAGAGTTGCAAGTGGCTGCAGCAAACCCTCTCTGGATTTCTTCTGGTAAATTGGGCAGTTTTCACTCCAGGGACATTTCTTGACTCTCAGAAGGTCATGTTATATATCAATTATGAAAAATCAGTGCCTGACCTGACTCTACCAGACAAGGACCTCATAACTGATACACTATTCCTGGTCACTGCCTTGCCCCTGATCCCACTGTAGTGTCATAAGAAGATCCATATTTGATCCCTGTCTCTGTTCATGCTCCAGGCAACCTGAAAGTCTTGGAACTTTATGTATTTTTATAAATCATGAGATGAGTGAAGGATGAGACCTAAGATAGAGTCTGGATGGGACTGGACTCCAGAATTTTCCATCAGCTGATTATAGGGTTAAAACTATCACCCCTCAGTCCCTCTGAGGACCGTACAGAGTACTGATACTGAGTTTAATCACAAATGGCCAATGATTGTATCACCTTGCCTGCCTCCACTGTCAATTAAAACCCATGAATGCTGGGTTCAGAGAGCCTCAGGGAAGGTGATAACATGAAGGAGTTGAGAAGGGGGAGAGTCCCGAGAGGTCTTGAGGCTTTCACCCCCAACTTCCCATTTACCAGATGCTTCTTCTCCGTTAGGCTGTTCCTGAGTTTTAATGTTTTATAATACCTGGGGACAGTAAGTAAATGGCTTTCCTGAGTTCTCTGAATATTTCTAATAAGTTATTGAACATGGGAGGTGGATCATAGAACCTGCGAATTTATAGCCATTTGGTCACACAAGTAAGTGACAGTAGAAATTGTGATCAACACTTGAGAATGTGGGCCATCCTCAGGGATGGAGGCCTCATCTTGTGGTGTCTGGGCCACCTCTGTGGATTTAGCGTCAGAATTAAATTGACTCTTGGATGCCCAGTGGGTGTGGGAAACTGGTTGTTGCTGGCAGTGATCCACATGTTTGGTGTCAGGGACAAAACCCAGACTCACTCTTTTCTACCATTTGTGTCTGGGGTGAGGCTCAGGGACAGGGGAAGGTATTATGTTGAACAGAGCACTCAGAACCACTTCCCAGCTCTCTGCAGTTGCAGAATTCCTGGAGAAACTTGATTAAATGGGTTGTGATTTGTCCTGATCCTAACACAAACATTTTGTGCCCTAGGGCAAGTCATCACATGAACAGTTGGCCAGGTTACCTGAGTTTTTTGAAAGGATTAGCAGTCATGACTGGAGAAGGAAATGGCAGCCCACTCCAGTATTCATGCTTGGAGAATTCCATGAACAGAGGCACCTAGTAGGCTGCAGTCCATTGGGTCACAAGGAGTTGGAACTGACTGAGTGACTAACGACACAGTCGATTAACAATATTGTGATAGCTTTGAGGGGTCAGCAGAGCAACTCAGCCGCATGTATAAATGCATTCATTCTCCCCGAACTCCCCTCCCACCCAGGCTGCCAAATAACACTGAGCAGCGTTCCATGTGCTCTACTGTTGGTTATCCAATGTCACACTTTCTTTTCCAATGGTGAAATGTTTCCACCACACATATGTCCAGAAAATAGTACTATAAACTCTCAGGCCATTGTCCAGCTCTGATCATTCTCAACNTCCCCGAACTCCCCTCCCACCCAGGCTGCCAAATAACACTGAGCAGCGTTCCATGTGCTCTACTGTTGGTTATCCAATGTCACACTTTCTTTTCCAATGGTGAAATGTTTCCACCACACATATGTCCAGAAAATAGTACTATAAACTCTCAGGCCATTGTCCAGCTCTGATCATTCTCAACATATGGAGAATATTCACAATAAGTATCCTCCCTTTTTGTTCTTTTGGAGTTAATCAGTGGTGTAATGTCAATAAATCTATATGTATTCAGTAACAACATGAAATTATTTCCAGTATTATCTTGTCACTGTGACACCTAATGACATTGGTAATAATGCCCTGGACAGAAGGATCTCAAAGGGCCTTTTCACAGTCACCCCCCTGCACCCCTACCATCTCTATTGCAAACAAACCGGTGGTTTCAGTTGTTCACCTGGTGGACCAAACAGTGAGGATCACCTTCCTGTTTGACCCAGATCCTCCCATCTCTGCAGCCCTGTGACTGGACTTCTGCCTGCTATCTCCATACATGGGTCTTTGCAAGGGCAAAATAATCAGATACTTCTACAAGGTTGGGTCTGGTTTCTTGAAGACATTTGTATTTGGCAACTGCAAAGCAAAGAATAACAATGTAAAGATCAGGGAGGTCTGTCCCAGACCCAACTGATCCCAGACATGACTTAGAGGCTAGAAATTAAACTAACACCTTTTCCTGAACACTTACTGTGAGCCCATCTCATAGGTCACAACATTAATGCCCCTGGACCAGGTGAGTAATATGGCTGGAGATATTTGGAGTGGGAGTGGAGGCAGGATGGACAACAAGGAATGANAAATAAACTAACACCTTTTCCTGAACACTTACTGTGAGCCCATCTCATAGGTCACAACATTAATGCCCCTGGACCAGGTGAGTAATATGGCTGGAGATATTTGGAGTGGGAGTGGAGGCAGGATGGACAACAAGGAATGACAGGGATTATGGAATCTGGAGAGAATACTTCCCTCCTGAGAAGAGATCAGCTTTCCTTAGCTTACTTCACGGCTTTCAGAATGTGATCTCGAGCAGCACCCTTAGTCCTGGAAACCTGGCAGATGCAGACTCAAGTCCCAACCATGTCTTACCAAATCAAGCCTCAGAAATTAGAGTTCTTAGATCTGTGTTTAAACAAATGTCTAATGGATTCTGGAGCTTGCTTAGTGTTGAGACCCACTGCTCCCTGGTGGCTCAGACGGTAGAGAATTCTGCCTGTAATGCAGATGACCCGAGTTTGATCCTAGCATTGGGAAGGTCACCTGGAGAAGGGAATGTGTGTCCACTCCAGTATTCTTGCCTGGAGAATCCCATGGACAGAAGAGGGTTCTTGTTAAATGGCAGGAGTGTGTTGTCAGATCACTTACTTTTTCCAACAATGTGACACGTTCATTTTTTTTTAATAAAATCTCCCACTGCTAAATTCCGGAAATGTTTCAAAATTGTAAATGGTACTGTGTGGGTTTAGAATAGTTAGATATTGGCCACATTTGCAATCTCTGCTTTGTGTTTTCCGTTTTAAGCCTGAAAATAATTCTAGTAAAAATAGTATTCACAAAATCATTTTAAGAAAGTAAACTACTTGTTTCCAAAGAGCCAAGGGCTGTTTTATCCATTAGCCTGAAACTGACCACATGCTTTGAATATAAATGATGCTCACTGGACAAAGCCTCAGAAAAATCTAAACATCTCCTGCATACCCGGGATACATTCCATCTTTTCCGGATGTGGCATTAGATAGCGTGGAATTCAAATTTCTCGTTTTTTAGAGGTAATTACTGAACATGATATGACTGAGCAGAGATATGACCTGATACCAGAGTTTTGGGTTCTCTGGTTTATCCGGATAGATACCCTGTGATTTTTGTGTCTTGTGATTTCTCTAAAGATGCCCCAGGAAGGGGGAAGCTTCCTAATCAGAGATTTACATGACACAGGCGGGGGGATGTGGAGAGAGGATCGGCCCATCAGGAAGCTTATGTTCCAGAAGACTGATCCTGGAAATGTTTAAAAATTGTAAATAGTACTGTGTGGGTTAAGAATACTTAGATGCTAGCCATATTTGCAATCTCTGCTTTGTGTTTTCCCTTTTAAGCCTGAAAATAATTCTAGTAAAAATAGTATTCACAACACCATTTTAGGAAAGTAAACTACTTGTTTCCAAAGAGCCAGGGGCTGTTTTATCCTTTAGCCTGAAACTGACCACATGCTTTGAATATAAATTATGCTCACTGGACAAAGCCTCAGAAAAATCTAAACATCTCCTGCATACCTGGGATACATTCCATCTTTTCCGGATGTGGCATTAGATAGCGTGGAATTCAAATTTCTCATTTTTTAGAGGTAATTACTGAACATGATATGACTGAGCAGAGATATGACCTGATATCAGACTTTTGGGTTCTCTGGTTTATCCGGATAGATACCCTGTCATTTTTGTGTCTTGTGATTTCTCTAAAGATGCCCCAGGAAGGGGGAAGCTTCCTAATCAGAGATTTCAGTTATACATGACACAGGCGGGGGGATGTGGAGAGAGGATCGGCCCATCAGGAAGCTTATGTTCCAGAAGACTGGAGGGGTGTGCTTTCACTTGGGCCAAAGTGAGGACAGGACAGGACAGGAGCACACATGTTGAGAAAGATAGACAGATGAGGGGGGGTGGAGATAAGAGGAGTTTTTGCTCTTAGAGGGAGTCTTGCTGCTCCCTGGTCTCAGGTGGACAGATTGAGGCAGGAAGAGGGGAAGGGCCAGAGGGCCTCTTGAACTAAAGTCTATTAATCATTTTATGATCTGCAGGTTATGTGTCCTGAGCAAGTGGCTTCCCCTCTTGAGCCACGGCTTTCTCCTTGACGCAATGGGATGAGGATCCAGATGTTTTGGGGTCACCTGAGGCTAAATGAAATCATTCATGTGAAATATCTCAAGAGAGAGCAGACCCTCCCCTCACACTGGCTCTTTGGTGTGTAACTGGCTACTGATGTCCTTCTGTCCTGGGGTAACTCAAAATTAAGATGCACTGCCCTTCTAAAGTGTGCTACGTGGTTTTAACTACAAGTAAACTCACAAGGATGAGCAAAGGGAGTGTGGGTGTGTCACCCCTGATGTGTGCACTCTGGTTTACAGCTTTCCAATGCAGCAGAGTGCATGTGCACAGACTCTGAAGTCAGATCCCTGGGTCCCAATCCCCTCTCTACAACCTATGATCTAAGTAAATTACTTTATTTCCAGTTATCTCAGGTACCTCCTCAGTGCCATGAGGAAGTAACAAGAGTTTCTCCCCTTTCTTTAAAATTTTCTGAGGATTCGATGAGTTTTACGTGTTAGGTGCTTAGGGTAATGCCTGCCACAGTGAGGAATTTAAGTTTTCCCTGATGTAATTACTCATTACTGCTACTATTACTACTACAAAGGACTTTCACTTCTCCAGAGAAGATATACATGCCAGGTGCCTCCATTGCTTCCACGGCTGCCACATGATGTGGGAAAATTTTTGAGGATTTGATGAGTTTTACGAGTTAGGTGCTTAGAGTAATGCCTGCCACAGTGAGGAATTTAAGTTTTCCTTGATCTAATTACTCATTACTGCTTTTATTACTACTACAAAGGACTTTTACTTCTCCAGAGAAGATATACATGCCAGGTGCCTCCATTGCTTCTGCGGCAGCCACATGATGTGAGAAGCTCGGATCTCACATGACACCAAAAGACATGAGGTTCTGGGAGATTTAAATCCTGAGGCACAATGTTAGGATTACAAGAGCTGGTACCCTAACTGAGGTCCTGTGGCCCCATCACCAGTGAGGGAGAGTGGGAGGATGAAGGTGGCTCTAGGCAGTCTTCCAAGGTCCCCTGAAGTCCACTCATGCAGGAAGCACTTCCGCTTGCAACACCAGGAGAGGGACAGCAAGTGGTCATGCGGTGGAGACTTATTCACTTCCTTGCTTCCCTTTGGCCCCCTCCCCTTACATGTTTTTCAATGCATAAAGAGGGTTATACTCCAGGAGGCCTAACCTTCTCCAGCTCAGTTCCTGCCTGGACCAATGCCTGAAAAAGAGCAAGCGTCCATCCAGTGGAGAAGCTGTGGCAATGGTTGCAGGAAGCTGTCCTGTGTCACCCCTGTCATCTGAGGTAGGTGAGGGGGGTCAGGGCATTGAGGCCCAGATGTGATGAAAGTAACACAAGGCTGAAAAGGAGGACCTGGGCTAACACACTGCTATTCACCTATATGTCCTTTGATCCGTCTCATCCCCTCACTGGCTGTCCATCATGTCCCACGCACTGCTCTAAGCACTCAGGTGCTCTCTGAAAGTCCATACTGGACAAACTCCATCTTTGTGATCACAATCTTCCTTACATTAGACCCACAGGCATAATCAAGCCTGATAACTACTGTTCTCAGACTAGTTCTCAGACTTGGCCCCTGCAGACAGAAGGCATTGGTTAGGAGGGAGATTTCACAATAAACAGCTCCTCCCCTACCTCACTCCCTTCCTCATCCTCTGATCCCACCCCTTAGCCAGGATATTTAAAGCTCAGTCTGTCCATCCCCAGCATCCTCAGGAGCCCTCCTGCAAGGCCACCACCAAGATGAGCCGGCTCTGCCTCTCTGTAGCCCTTCTCTTCCTCCTGGTTATCCTGGTGGACAGCACCCCGGTGTATGAACACCATACCCAGGACCAAGGTAGGTCCAGGCTCACCTCTCCTGTGCAGACTGGAGGGAAATGATGGAAGTCCATGGAAGGGCTGGGGGCCAGCTGTGACCACACTGCTACCAGTCTTCTCTGAATTTCTCCTGTCACGCTGGGCAGGGTGTCTGTTTGTTTGGTTCGGGCAGCATTGGTCTTCCTGACTATGCCAGGATAGTCCCTAGTTACAGGGCTCCTCCCTGGTTGTGGTGTTTGGGCTTCTCATTGTGGTGGCTTCTCTTGTGCGGAGCAGGGACTCTAGGCATCTGGTTTCAGTAGTTGCAGATCACCTGCTTAGTGACCCCAAGGCACGTGGATCCTCCCAACCAGGCATAGCGCCCATGTCCCCACATTAGCATGTGCATTCTTATCTTACAGACCTTCACAGTAGTCATTCGTTGGAAACATTTAACTCAGCTGACATCATGAAACTCATGAGGATATCTTTAAAGTTTTATATTAAATGTATATCTATCCCACCTAACTCTACCAGATCAGGATCCATTTCTGAGACTGTATTCCTGGTCCCTGCCTTGTCCGTGAACCTTGCTGTAGAGTAGTAACAAAAGCTGCCTATTTGATCCTTGCTTTGGTTAATAGCCCAGGCCTCCTAAAACTTGGAATTTACTGACTGTATAGGTTATAAGATGAGTCACAAGAGGAGCCTTAAGGTACCTTCAGGACGGGGCTGGTCTCCAAGAAACTTAATACATCCATTTCACAGTTCCAGTTTTCACCATGTCTCATTTCAGCACCTCTGTGGAGAGGGGAGGGACCTGAGAATGAGATCAATCACCAGTGGCTGATGAGCCAACCAACATGCTTGTTTACTGAACTCTAGGAAGAAATACATAAAAACTGGAGTCAGGGAGCCTGTGCGTTTTGAATACAGGCAGCTGATGTGAGGGTGCTGTGCTCACTAGGGCACAGAGGCTGGGCACAGCTCCTTCCCCTTTGCACACACATCTCTTCCATTTTACTGCCTTGAGTTACATTTTGTACTGTTTTCTGGGAAGTGTAAGCAAGTGTTTTTCCTAAGTTCATCCACAGATTCTATTGAGCTGTTGATTTTGAAGGTGGGGTCATGGACATCCCAATTTTCACCATTTGATCACAAGCATGAGCAACTCAGGAATTCAGGGCTGGCAGCTGAGTTGACGATGGTCTTGATTCCTCAATCTGCAGAGTCTGCACTAAAACCATGGATTTCAAATCAGATGTAAATTGACCTGCTAGACACTCAGTGGGTGTTTGGGGACTCAGTTGCTCCTAAAGGACCACATATTTCTTGTCAGAGTAAAACTCAGACTCACTCTCCCCTGATTCTGGGCTCAGGTGATGCTCCAAAAGGGGGGATTCATGAAAGTAGGCCCTTGCACCCAGAAACTTTTCTCAGTTATCTGTATTTTCAGAGTTCTTGGCAGAATCAGGTAGTGTATCAAATGGGTGATAATATGACAATGAGCTACAGGTCCTGGGGAAAGTCATCTGCAATTTTCTCATTGAAACAGGGCATGCACGTTACATGGGTTTTTGAACAGAAACCAGTCATGAACATAAACAGTTGAGTCACATTTTATGGTGACTTTTGTGCGTTTTCCACCAAGATATGTTCATGTGAAAACAATTTGTCTACCTACTTGCTCTGGGCAAAAAAAGTATATTTAGGTATCAAAGAACAATTATTCCTCTATCATGAATATAACCAGAAAAACCTGGATGAGTGAGCAGATCCACTGCAGAGAAAACAAGAAACACACAGAGCCCAGTGTGGGTTTGCCCCTGGGACCAAGGCTGATACAATATTAGTAAAGTCTCCAGGCCCTTTCTTTTGTCCTCTTTTGACTATTATTTTATTATCCATATTGTCCCCTTTCTTGTCAATGTTGACTATTACTTTATTATGCATATTTGATCCTTGTCCTGGTGCATGGGCCAAGCCTCCTGAAACTCCTGAAATCTACTGTCTTTCATAGGTTTGGAGACAAGCCATAGAAGGGGACCTGAGAAGCGTTCAATAATAGATNACTATTATTTTATTATCCATATTGTCCCCTTTCTTGTCAATGTTGACTATTACTTTATTATGCATATTTGATCCTTGTCCTGGTGCATGGGCCAAGCCTCCTGAAACTCCTGAAATCTACTGTCTTTCATAGGTTTGGAGACAAGCCATAGAAGGGGACCTGAGAAGCGTTCAATAATAGATGTGATTTCCCATGTCATCGATGGTGTGGTCAAAGGTTTGAACTTTTTCCACCTCTGGGGAGAGGGGAGGGCACTTGGATTGAGAACAATCACCACTGGTCAACGATTCAATGAATATGCCTGTTTCGTGACACCTCTACGAAAATCCGTAAATATGGGCATTCAGGGAGCTTTTGGCATGGTATCACATGACAGTGATGTGAAGGTCCAGACTTCTCTAGGGCATGGAGGCTCCTCACGCCTCCACTTCCACTTTGCCTTGCATGTGTCACTCATTTTTGCTGTGCCTGGATTTATCCTTAAGAATAACGTGAGATCTGTATGGGAGTGGTCTTCCTGAGTTTGGTCGTCAGATTTATTGAGTTATGGAACATGGAGTACTGTAAGATTACTTCCAAGTTTTAGCTACTTTGTCAAATCATAACCACCTCACTGTCATCTGAACTGAGGACAGTTTTGAGCCCTCAACATGCAGAATCTGTACTAACTTCCCGGATTTTGTATCGGAATAAAATTGACTTGTGAACGCCCTGTAGGTGTTTGGGAAATTGGATGTTGTTGCTGGATACACTATGTATTTCGTTCAAGGAAACCCAAACTCACACTCTGTGTGTGCTGGGAGCTCAGGTGAATTCTGGGGACAGGAAATTAATGCAAGTAGGACACTGCATCCAGAAGCTCTCAGCAGTTATTGGTATTTTCAGAGTTCCTGGCAGAATAGGATAGTATATCAAAAGGGGTTGTGACATGACCATATCTTGTCCTAACCTGCCACAAACATGCTGTGTGTCCTGGGGTAGGTCNAGCAGGGTATTTAAATAAATGAGAACATGCAGGGTGCTGGTGCTGTTACTCCCTTCCTTGAAATCTTTGGCAAATTCTCAACATCTCGGAGTGTTGCTTTTTTTTAGTTATAAAATAAGGCCCCAGATCTCAGAGTTAGCAAAAGAAAGAACTGGGACTCCAACCGGGTCCTCTGTTCTAAGAACCACTGTTGCATAGTCCACAGTTGTGGTGGGGTAGTGTTGCAAGTCATTTCCAAGGTCCCTGGGATCCACTCAGGGAGGTAGCTCTCTTGTTGGTGAAACCTGGTGAGGGACAGTGGGTGGTCAGTTCTGGAGATGCTGTTTGTCTCTTCCTCCCTTTTGCCAGTTCCCTTTACTTTGTTTCTACCCAGAATATCAAGTTTTGTGCCCCAGATGGAGATGCTCTCCCCCTAGCTCAACATCTGACTGGGCCATTGCCAGGTAAAGAGATGGTATCTTTCCAATAGAGATGCTGCCACAATGATTGCTGGTAGCTTACCTGTGTCATATCTGTCTTCTGAAGTAGGTAGGGTTAATGTAAGAGAGAGGGAATTGATACCCACATATGATGACACCTGCATGAGTCTGTAAAGGAGGACCTGAGCTAACACACTATTGTTTACTTACTTGGCTTTTGATCTGCTCTCATCCACTCACTGGCCATCCAATGCCATGTGCTGCTCTAGGAGCTGGGATGCTCCTTGTGTGACCATATTGGACAAAATTCCACCTGTAGAATCACATTCTGTGTTTTCATTAGACCACAGACAGAGTCAAGTTTGAGAATCTGGGTACTTGGCATTTGGACCCACCAGACAGAAACAAGACAGAGGAGCCTGGCAGTATAGTCCATGGAAATCTCAGAGTCAGACCAGACTGAGTGACTCAGCAGACATGCATGCACAGGCAGAAGCAGGACAATGGAAGCAGGGGAGATTACACGTTGTACATGACTGACCCCAAATCCTCCATTTCCTCGCTCCCCTCCTTCTCACCTGTTCTTACCCATCTGCTGGGATATAAACTGATCTCTCAGCATCTGTCTTTCCATAGATGCCCTCTGCAAGGTCACAAACATGAGCAGAATCTGATCCTCTTCAGCCCTGTTCATTCTCCTGGGCACCATGCTGGGCATCATCCCTGGAAGTGAAACAAGCAACCAGGCTCAGAGTAAGTCCCAGCTCACCTCTCCTCTACATACCGAAGGGAAAAGAGGTGAGTCCATTGAAGGGGCAGGAAGAGGGGTGTGGTGGATGCTGCTAGCCCTTTCTGGATTTATTCTGAAAAGTGAGCAGTTGAACTCCGGGGACATTTCTTGACTCTCAAAAAATTGTCATTATGTGTTCAGTTTTAAATAAAAATATCTCACCTCATTTTACAGAAGCATGAACTTTATCTCTGACACTGTCTATTGCTAGACTCTACCCCATCCCTAAAAACCACTTTAGAACAGTAAAAAGATCTATATTTCATCCTTGCCCCAGTTCATGCCCTAGGCCTCCTAAAACACTTGGATTTTATTGTCGTTCTCTAAGTAATGAGATCAGTGAAGGATGAGGCCTTAGACAGTGTCTGTGTGCACCTGGATTCGGAACATGCCATCAGATGATTAGAGGGTTAAGTGATCAGTTCCCAGTTACTCTGGGGAGAGGAGTAAGTACTGATACTGAGTTCCATTAACAATGGTCAAAGATTCCATCAGTTTGCCTCCATCCAATCCTCAGTTGAAACTTACCAACACTAGAATCAGAGAGCTTCAAGGGAGATGATAACATCAAGGGTTTGTAAGGGAGGCATGTCCTGAAGTGGCATGGAGACTCAGCATTTCCTACTCCTTCTTTGCCTTATGCTTCTCCTCCATTTTACTGTCCCTGAGTTTTATCATTGATAATGAGTGGCAAGGTATGTTAAGGGCTTATCTGAATTCAATGAGTGGTTCTGATGTTCAACATGGGAGGTGAGTCAAAGGATCTCAGAAATTATAGCCAAAGGATCTCAGAAATTATAGCCAATTGTTTACAACTGTGCATGACCCCAGGGCTCCAGATCAACTCCTGAATTATGGGCAGTTCTCAGAGATGGAGTCCTCACCCTGTGGGTTCAGGGTCCCCTCTGAGGATTTAGCATCAGAAGTGAATTGACTTCTGGATGTCCAGTTGGTGTGGGGGAACTGGTTCTTGTTGGTAGAGATCCCACTTATTTAGTGTCTGGGACAAACTCAGATTCTCTCTTTTCTACCATTTGTGTCTGGGCCACAGACACTGGGGACTATATTATGTTGAGCCAAGTACTCAAAATCCCTTACCACGGGGGGTGTGGCAGTCCTAAGATGGCAGAGGAATAGAACTCGGAACCAATTTCTCCACACAAATTCATCAAAAGATGATTTTACTGCTGAGCAACTTCCACAAAACAACTTTTGCATGCTGGCAGAGGACACCAGGCACCCAGAAAGGCAGCCTATTCTCTTTGAAAGGAGGTAGAACAAAATATAAGAGACAAAAAGAGAGACAAAAGTGTTAGGTATGAAGACCCATCCCAGGGAAGGAGTCATGGAGGAGAAGTTTCCAAACACCAGGAAACCCTCTCACCAGAGGGTCTGTGGAGGAGTTTTGTAATTTCAGAGGACAACATAACTGGAAGGAGAAACACACACACACACACACACACACACACACACAGAATATGCAGCTTATGACAAGTCCCAGCGAAGAAGTAATGCAGATGACTGTGTCCACCACCAGAGAGTGGGGGCTGAGCAGGGAGGCACGAGTTGTATGCTTAAGCTAAGGACTGGGCCTGAATTCCCTGAGGACAATATGAGGGAGCTAATGTGATCCCAACCAAACCTTTGGGATAGCCAGAGAAAGAAAAAAAGAGAGAGAGAGAGAGAACTTTCCCGTGAAAAACTCTAACCTAAGGCGCAGCCTGGTCTGCTCACAGAACAAAAGATTGAGCAAATACCAAAGGAGAGCTAACCGGGAATGGACCAGCTCATCCCCCTGCCAGAGGCAGAGAAGCAGGTGGGCAATAGCCAGAGCCAGAAGGCAAGGGGCAATCTCTGCCCCAGAGATGGCATCCTCCACCTAACTGTGAGCAGGCTCCCAGTTGCTAATCAAGTCTTCCTGGGATCCTGGACGGTTGACATCTGCCAGGAAGGTCGAAGCCAGATATCAGCTCCCCAGAGGAGACACAGGGCATGCCTTAGACGGTGCTTTGCAGTGCATCTGGGAAACTGAGAGGCTGGGACTGCGGAGGTGATTAAGACACACTACCCACCTGGGACAGTGCACTCACCAAGCACCTGGTCTCCTGAGCTCCTCGGACCTGGGAAGGGCACAGAACGCATGCCCAACTGAGTTTATGCCCTTGTGGAGTACCTGAGAATCTGAACCTGAGCAGCTTAGACCTGGGAAGTGCACAAAACCCAGGGCCCACTTTAGACAGTTCCCCTGCAGAACCACCAGAAGCCTGAGCAGAATAGGCTGGGAAGGCACACAAGCCATGAGCTGGGGCAAACCCAGTGTGGTCCATACACTGCGAGCACTCCCTACACACACCAGTGATATTTGTTTGCAGTGTTCCTCCCTCCTCACAGCGCAACTGAACAAATGAGCCTAAATAAGTGACCACCTTTGCCCTCTTGTGTTAGGGCAGAAATTAGACATTGAAGAGACTTGCAAACAGAGGAAGCCAAAATAAACAAAGAAGAGGGAACCGCTTTGGAAGTGACAGGTGCAACAGATTAAAACCCTGTAGTTAGCATTAACTAAGCACTGGAAGCGGTGTATAGACCTTGAGAAGAAGTATAAGCTGGAACAGGGAACTATCTGAAACTGAATTGACCCCACACTGCCCTTTACAGCTCCAGAGAAATTCCTAAATATATTTTTACTATTATAATTTTTCAATTTAAAACAATTTTTTATTTTTAAGTTTTTTATTGCTCCTTTAAATTTCCTTTTTATAACCTACTGCTGCTGCTAAGTTGCTTCAGTTGTGTCCAACTCTGTGTGACCCCATAGATGGCAGCACACTAGGCTCCTCTGTCTCTGGGATTCTCCAGGCAAGACCACTGGAGCGGGTTGCCATTTCCTTCTCCAGTGCATGAAAGTGAAAAGTCAAAGTGAAATCACTCAGTCGTGTCCGACTCTTAGCGACCCCATGGACTGCAGCCTACCAGGCTCCTCTGTCCATCGGATTTTCCAGGTAAGAGTACTGGAGTGGGGTGCCATTGCCTTCTCCGTTATAACCTACTACTACCTTGCAAAAAAAAATACCCTATTTTTAAAGTAAATTTCATATATATATTTTATAATTTTTGTGATTGATTTTTTTTGGTATTTTTTGTTTTGTTTTGTATTTTTAATATCACATCTTTGGGAGTCTAACCTCTGCTCTAGATTTTTAATGTCTGTTTTTTGGTATTTGTTATCAATTTTCTACCATTAAAAATCTAATCTTCAGTACCCATTTTTTACTTAGGGGTGTGATTCCTGGCTTGATTGCTCTCTCCTCTTTGACTCTCCCTTTTCTCTCCCATGTCACCTCTATCTCTTCCCTCTCCCTTCTCTTCTCTACTGAACTCTGTGAATCTTTTTGGGTGTTGAGGGCTGTGGAGAACACTTAAATAACTGATTACTGCCTAGATTGGTTGGTCCCCTTTTGAGTCCCTCTCTTGTCCTTCTGGTCAACTCTTTCCCTGCTCCCTTCTCTCTCCTCCATGTAACTCTGTGAACCTCTCTGGGTGTCCCTCACTGTGGGGAATTTTTTCACCATTAACCTAGATGTTTTATCATCTGTGTTGTATGGATGGAGAAGTACTGAGGCTACTGTAAGAATAAGACTAAAGTCCGAGGCAAGAAGCTTAAATACAAAACTTGAGAATCCCAGAAAACTCCTGGCTCCAAAGAATATTAATTGACAAGAGCTCATCCAAAAGTCTCCATACCTACACTGAAATCAAGCTCCACCCAAGAGCCAACATGTTCCAGAGCAGTACATACCACGCTAATTCTCCAGAAATGCAGGAACATAGCCCTGTGCATTAAAATACAAGCTGCCCAAGGTTACACCAAACCCATAGACACCTAAAAACTCACTACTGGACACTTCATTGCACTCCAGAAAGGAGAGATTCAGCTCCGCCCACCAGAACACCGATGCAAGACTCCTTATCCAGGAAACCTTGACAAGCCAATAGTCCAACCTCAGCCACAGGGAGCAACCTCCACAACAAAGAGGAACCACAAACTTCCAGCATACAGAAAGGCCACCTGAAACACAGCAATCTAAACAAAATGACAAGGCAGAGAAATATTCAGCAGGTAAAGGAACATGATAACCAAACCAAACAAAAGAGGAGGAGATAAGGAGTCTACCTGAAAAAGAATTCAGAATAATGATAGGGAAGATGATCCAAAATCTTGAAAACAAAGTGAAGTTAAAGATATATAGACTAGAGACAAGGATTGAGAAGACAAAAGACATATTTAACAAGGACCTAGAAGAAATAAAAAAGTCAATCAATAATTAATAACACAATAACTGAGATAAAAACTGCTCTGAGAGAACCAACAGTAGAATAACTGAGGCAGAAGATAGGATAAATGAGGTGGAAGATAGAATGGTGGAAATAAATGAAGAAGAAAGGAAAAAAAGAAAAATGAATTAAAAGAAATGAGAAGAACCTCAACAGACCTCTGGGACAATTTTAAATGCCCCAAAATTTAAATCATAGGAGTCCCAGAAGAAGACAAAAAGAAAGAGCATGAGAAAATACTTGAGGATATAATAGTTGAAAACTTCCATACAATGGGGAAGGAAAAGGCCACTCAAGTCCAACGAATCGAGAGTTCCAAACAGGTTAAACCCAAGCTGGAACACCTCAAGACACATATTAATCAAATTAATGAAGATCAAACACAAAGAGCAAATATTAAAAGCAGCAAAATAAAAACAACAAATAACACACAAGGGGATTCCCATAAAGATAACAGTTGATCTTTCAATAGAAACCCTTCAGTCTAGAAGGGAATGGCAGGACATACTTAAAGTGATGAAAGAGAAAAATATACATCCCAGTATACTATACTCATTAAAGATCTCATTCAGATATGAAGGAGAAATCAAAAGCTTTACAGACAAGCAAAAGCTGAGTGAATTCAACACCACCAAACCAGCTATTCAACAAATGCTAAAGGATCCAAACACAGAAAGTGTTTCTAACTTAAATCCAAAACAACCAACTAAATGGCAACAGGATCATACTTATCAATAATCACCTTAAATATAAATGGGTTGAATGCCCCAATCAAAAGACAAAGACTGACTGAATGGATACGAAAAAAGAGACCCACCTACAGGAGACTCACCTCCAAACAAGAGACAGAAAAGTGAAGGGCTGGAAAACAATATTTCATGCAAATGGAGACCAACTAAGAGCAGAAGTAGCCATACTCATATCAGATAAAATAGACTTTAAAATAAAGAACATGAAAAGAGACAAAGAAAGAAACTACATAATGATCAAAGGCTCCTTCCAAGAAGAAGATATAACAATTATAAATATATATGCACCCAACTTAGGAGCACTGCATATGTAAGACAAGTGATAACAAGTATGAAAGGGGAAATTAACAATAACACAATAATAGTGGCAGACTTTAATACCCCATGCACACCTTTGGATAGATCAACTCAACAGAAAATTGACAAGGAAACACAAACTTTAAATGATACAATGGACCAGTTAGACCTAATTGATATCCATAGGACATTTCACTCCAAAACAATGAATTTCACTTTTTTCTCAAGTGCACAGGATATTATTCAGGATAAATCACATCCTGGGCCATAAATCTAGCCTTAGTAAATTCAAAAAAATTGAAATCATTTCAAGCATGTTTTCTGATCACAATGCAGTAAGATTAGATATTGATGATTTTGAACTGTGGTGTTGAAGAAAACTCTTTAGAGTCCCTTGGACTGCAAGGACATCCAACCAGTCCATTCTAAAGGAGATCAGTCCTGGGATTTCTTTGGAAGGAATGATGTTAAAGCTGAAACTCCAGTACTCTGGCCACCTCATGTGAAGAATTGACTCATTGGAAAAGACCTTGATGCTGGGAGGGATTTGGGGAAGGAGGAGAAGGGGACGACCGAGGATGAGATGGCTGGATGGCATCACCGACTTGATGGAAATGAGTTTGAGTGAACTCCAGGAGTTGGTGATGGACAGGGAGGCCTGGCGTGCTGCGATTCATGGGGTTGCAAAGAGTTGGACATGACTGAGCGACTGAACTGAACTGGACAGGAAAAAAAACTATTAAAAATACAAACATATGGAGGCTAAACAACATGCTCCAGAATAACCAACAAATCACAAAAGAAATCAGAAAATAAATGTGAAGCTGCTCAGTTGTGTCCAACTCTTTGCGACCCCATGGACTGTAGCCTACCAGGCTCCTCTGTCCATGGGATTTTTCAGGCACTAGTACTGGAGTGGATTGCCATTTCCTTCTCCAGGAGATCTTCCCGACCCAGGGATCAAACCCAGGTCTCCTGCAATGTAAACGGATACTTTACTGTCTGAGCCACCAGAGAAGTCACCAAAAATAAATCAATGTATCCATATAAATGAATGAAAATGAAAACATGAGAACCCAAAACCTATGGGATTCAGTAAAAGTAGTGCTAAGGGGAAGGTTCATAGCAATCCAAGCTTACCTCAAGAAAGAAGAGAAAAATCAAATACATAATTTAACCACACCTAAAACAACTAGAAAAAGAAGAAATGAGGAATCCCAGGGTTAGTAGAAGGAAAGAAATCATAAAAATTAGAGCAGAAATAAATGAAAAAGAGACAAAGGAGACTATAGAAAAAATCAACAAAGCTAAAAGCTGGTTCTTTGAGAAGGTAAATAAAATAGACACACAGTTAGGCAGACTCATCCAGAAAAAAAGGAACAAGAATCAAATCAACAAAATTAGAAATGAAAACGGAAAAATCACAACAGACAACACAGACATACAAAAGATCATAAGAGACTACTGTCAGGAACTATATGCCAATAAAATGAACAACTAGGAAGAAATGGATGAATTCTTAGAAAAGTATAACCTTCCAAAAGTGAACCAGGAAGAATTAAAAAATCTTAACAGAACCATCACAAGCACCAAAATCAGAGCTGTAATAAAAAAATCTTCCAACAAACAAAAGCCCAGAACTAGATGGATTCACAGCTGAAATTTACCAAAAATTTAGAGAAGAATTAACACCTATCCTACTCAAACTCTTCCAGAATATTGCATAGGAAGGTAAACTGCCAAACTCATTCTACGAGGCCACCATCACCCTAATGCCAAAATCATACAAAGATGCCACATACACAAAAAAGAAAACTACAGGCCAATATCACTGATGAATATAGATGCAAAAATCCTTCACAAAATTCTAGCAAACAGAATCCAACAACATTTAAAAAGATCATTCATCATGACCAAGTGGGCTTTATCCTAGGGATGCAAGGATTCTTCAATATTGGCAAACCAATTAATGTGATACATCACATTAACAAATTGAAAGATTAAAAACCATATGATTATCTCAATAGATGCACAGAAAGTGTTTTACAAAATTCAATACCCATTTATGATGAAAAAAAAAAAAAACCCTCCAGAAAACAGGCATAGAAGGAACATACATCAACATAATAAAAGCCACATATGATAAACCTACAGCAAACATTATCCTCAATGGTGAAAAATTGGAAACATTTCCCCTAAAGTCAGGAATGAGACAAGGGTGCCCACTCTCATCATTACTATTCAACAAGTTTTGGTAGTTTTAGCCACAGCAATCAGAGAAGAAAAGGAAATGAAAGGAATTCAGATTGGAAAAGATGAAGTAAAACTATCACTGTTTGCAGATGAAATCATCCTCTACATAGAAAACTCTAAAGACACCACCAGAAAATTACTAGAGCTAGCCAATGAATATAGTAAATATGCAAGATATAAAATTAACACAAAGAAGTCCCTTGCATTCCTATACAGTAACAATGAGAAAACAGAAAGAGAAATTAAGGAAACAATTCCATTCACCAAGGCAATGAAAAAAATAAAATACTTATGAATAAATCTACCTAAAGAAACAAAAGACCTACATGTAGGAAATTATAAAACACTGATGAAAGAAATCAAAGATGACAGAAATAGACAGAGAAATATACCATGTTCATGGATCAGAAGAATCAATATAGTGAAAATGAGTATACTTTCCAAAGCAATCTATAGATTCAATGCAATCCCTATCAAGCAACCAATGGTATTTTTCAGAGAACTAGAACAAATGATTTCACAATTTGTATGGAAATGCAAAATACCTCAAACAGCCAAAACAATCTTGAGAAAGAAGAATGGAATGGGAGGAATTAACCTGCCTGACTTCAGACTATACTGTAAAGTTACAGTCATCAAGACAGGATAGTACTGGCACAAAGACAGAAATATAGATCCATGGAACAAAATAGAAAGCCCGGAGATAAATCCAGGCACCTATGGACACCTAAACTTTGACAGAGGAGGCAATAATATACAGTGGAGAAAAGACAATCTCTAACAAGTGGTGCTGGGAAAACAAGCCAACCACTTGTAAAAGAATGAAACTAGAACACTTTCTAACACCATACACAAAAATAAGCTCAAAATGGACTACAGAACTAAATGTAAGACCATAAATTAGAAAACTTCAAGAAGAAAACATAAGCAAAACCCTCTCTGACATAAATCACAGCAGGATCCTCTAAATGGCAATAAAAGCAAAAATAAACAAATGGGACCTAATTAAAAAGCTTTTGCACAATGAAATAAACTCTGAGCAAGGTGAAAAGACATCCTTCAGAATTGAAGAAAATCATAACAAACGAAGCAACTGACAAAGAACTAATCTCAAAAATATACAAGCAGCTCATGAAGCTCAATACCAGAAAAATAAACGATCCAATCAAAAAATGGGCTGAAGAGCTAAACAGACATTTCTCCACAGAAGTCATACAGATGGCTAACAAACACATGAAAAGATGGTCAATATCACTCATCATCAGAGAAATGCAATCAAAACCACAATGAGTTACCATCTCACACCAATCAGAATGGCTGCTATCAAAAAGTTTACAAACAATAAATGCTGGAGAAGATGCGGAGGAAAGGGAACCCTCTTACACTGTTGGTAGGAATGCAAACTTGTACAGCCACTATGGAAAACATTGCAAATATTCCTTATAACATGGAAATAGAACTGCCATATGACCCAGAAATCCCACTGCTGGGCATACACACCGAGGAACCCAGAGTTGAAAGTGACGCGTCTACCCCAATGTTCATCAGAGCACTGTTTACAATAGCTAGGATATGGAAGCAATCTAGATGCCCATCGGCAGACAAATGGATAAGAAGGCTGTGGCACATATACTCAGTGATTAAAAAGAACACATTTGAATCAGTTCTAATGAGGTGGATGAAACTGGAGCCTATTATACACAGTGATGTAAGTCAGAAAGAAAGCTGCCAGTACAGTATATTAACGCATATATATGAAATTTAGCAAATGGTAATGATGAAAGAGGAGAGTGAAAAAGTTGGCTTAAAGCTCAACATTCAGAAAATGAAGATCATGGCATCTGGTCCCATCACTTCATGGCAACTAGATGGGGAAACAGTGGAAACAGTGTCAGACTTTATTTTGGGGGGCTCCAAAATCACTCCAGACGATGATTGCAGCCATGAAATTAAAAGACACTGACTCTTTGGAAGGAAAGTTATTACCAACTTAGATAGCATATTGAAAAGCAGAGACATTATGCTGCCAACAAAGGTCCATCTAGTCAAGGCTATGGTTTTTCCAGTGGTCATGTATGGATGTGAGAGTTGGACTGTGAAGAAAGCTGAGCACTGAAGAATTGATGCTTTTGAACTGTGTTGTTGGAGAAGACTCTTGAGAGTCCCTTGGACTTGCAAGGATGCCCAACTAGTCCATCCTAAAGGAGATCAGTCCTGGGTGCTCATTGGAAGGACTGATGCTAAAGCTGAAACTCCAATACTTTGGCCACCTCATGAGAAGAGTTGATTCATTGGAAAAGACCCTGATGTTGGGAGGGATTGGAGGCAGGAGGAGAAGGAGACGACAGAGGATGAGATGGCTGGGTGGCATGACTGACTCAATGGACATGAGTTTGAGTGAACTCTGGGAGTTGGTGATGGACAGGGAGGCCTGGCATGCTGTGATTCATGGGGTCACAAAGAGTCGGACATGACTGAGCGACTGAACTGCACTGAACTAAACTGAGCGATGACCCTATATATGAGACAGCAAAAGAAACACAGATATAAAGAACAGACTTTTGGACTTTGTGGGAGAAGGCAAGGGTGGGATGATTTGAGAGAATAGCATTAAAACATATATATTACCATATGTGAAACAGATCACCAGTCCAGGTTCAATACATGAGACAGGATGATCAGGGACGTTGTACTGGGATGACCCTGAGGGATGGGATAGGGAGGCAGTTAGGAGGAGGATTCAGGATGGGGAACACATGTACACCCATGGCCGATTCATATCAATGCATGGCAAAAAAACACTATAACATTGTAAAGTAATTAGTTTCCAGTTAAAAAAAAAAAAAAAAAAAAACCTGACCACTTCTTGGCATTTTCAGAATTCCTGGCAGAATTGGGTACTTATTTAAATGGATTGTGACAGACTGTGTTTGTCTTGTCTTGATTGTATTACCTACATGCTCTGTGTCCTGGGACAGTTCCATCTGCAGTTTTGTCATGAGAGCAGGAAGTCCATGTTTTTAGAGTTTTTAGAAAGAATTACCAGTCATGAGTACAAAGAATTCACACATTTGTTGTCAGGGATGTGTGTTTTCCACCAAATGTTTTAGTCTGAAAGACTTGTCAACATACCTACATTTCCTCATGACACTTCCAAAAAGAAATATGTGTCAAATAATGATCATTTCTCTATTATGAAATAAATCAGAGAGTTGAGTGGTAGCTGAGCATCTTCTCTCCAGAGGCAACTGCAAGTTGAGCAAGAAAGGCATTACTTTCTTGAGTTTGCTCATGGGACCAAGACTGCTTTTTCCAGGCTGCTATGATATTACTCAAGACACAATGCCCTTCCTCTTGCTCCCCTATCAGACTTTATTTCATTTTCTTTTTTTTTT